>OY754969.1:30368225-30968225 GCA_963576475.1 Molanna angustata | reverse complement strand
AGAAGCAAATCTTCCAAATGGGTCAAGTACTTTCGTCAAATCAGTATTTTCTGTACATGGTGTTTATCTTTAGTTTTCTTTTGTTTGTTTAATAAATATTCGACCTTTCTTCAGTAAAGGCCAAAGGGCATATTATTTCATTATTGCTTATATTGGCAATAATGAAATAATACAGCTAAATTTTCGGGATCTAACATCATGATATCATATTTTTTTTCATGTGCTGGTGACGTTTTTTAGATGATCGGATGGTCTTCGCTTTCCTCAAATTTGGATATATTAAAATTACAAATACGTGATACGTTAAAAGATAAACCTATCGTTGCATCGCAACCGGATAACGTCCGCATTTTTACCGACGCAACCGGTAAAAATGCAGAAAACCTGCAAGTTAACGATTTTTCGGATTTTTCGTAGATAGAAAATTTGTCAAATTATATGACTGTTTATGTTTTCATGAATTACAGGAAACACAAAATTATTTGACTCAAAATGTAATTGGTTATAACACCAATCAATCACGGGCCTCGATGTGCCGATGCGATGATCAAATTGTTCAAGAGAATTTATTTCCCTTAACAGATCGGCAATGTTTCAAGTCGTGATCCGCGTGATTTTGTATGGTTAGGTCTACATTTTTCATAGTTTTTTTTTTTAATTTGAGTCAAAAACACCAACTCCCTGGCTTCGCAACGTATGTATAATATGTTAAGTAATTCGGAATAGAACATTTAAGTGTGTATAAATATAATATCAATACAAATATGAAAATTTTTCAGGGCTTCTCAAACTTTTTTTATTAAGAAAAACATTTTTTTGTGTTTAACTGCCTTTGTTTCATTTTTTGTGTAGAAAAACGCTGAAACATCCCAATTAGATAATTTAATTCTCTATAAAAAATACGTACCTACATACTAAAAAAGTACTCGAAATTTCAAACTTTTTTAATATGATTAAATTTGTAAAAATTAAATTTAGTGATGACATCGCTACATATAATTCGTATGGAAGAATACATAATATCTACGGGGACTCTCTAGTTTGATACTTAATCTTAATACATACTTTCAAGCTGTTTACATCTTTCTAACATACTTTCAAGCTGTTTACATCTTTCTAACATACTTTCAAGCTGTTTATATCTTTCTCAGATACTTTGAAGCTGTTTACATCTTTCTAACATACTTTCAAGCTGTTTACATCTTTCTAACATACTTTCAAGCTGTTTACATCTTCTGATGAGGGAGCGGGTCAGCTCCGCAACTAGTCAACCGTAAATACTCATTAGTGGTTTAAACAAAGTAATTTGTAATTTTAATTTTAATAGTTAAGACATTCACCTACTTGCTAAGGCTGATCATTTTACAATATAAATTCAAATACTCTGTATTAAGGCCCTTGTATAATATTGTATAATATGTATTAAGGCCCTTGTATACCCTGGGTATACGGATGTACACAAAAATGAATGCTAAATTACCATCTAATGTATGAAACACGAAGCAATATTGTATATCACCTAATATGTGATATACAACATTTTATCGCGAAGAAAAGGTAAAATTTAGAGGTTTTTTTAAATAGCTCAGCTGGTAGATTTTCATATTCTCTTTCGATTGAAGTAAAAACATACTTCACATGCCTTGTAGTTTATTAATTACTTACAATAAAAAAATTAAATAGGGTTTTACTAAACCTAATATTATGAAAAAAGTGTCAAACAAATTCAAATTTCAAAAAACTCACGAAATAGAATTAATATGTACATATTAATTGTTCTTTATTTCAACGACGTATCTTTTGAGGGTACTGGGGAAATTATTTTCAAAATATACTATACCTATAGCCTACTATAGCCTCTTAAATATTATTGTATTTTGAAAAAAAAACACTCTTTAATTAAAATAAATAATCACGAAATATTTCGTCAAATAGACAGTGAACTTTTTCTTATTCTTTGTAATATATTTGAACACCTTTTCTTTCTAAATTAATTCGAGTTGTTTGTAATAGATAGGTACTTCTAATACAGCGGTCGGGGAACTTTTTAACCATTACCCCAAAATATCTCTGCGTGTTTTAACCATTACCCCAAAATATCTTTGCGTAAGTCGATATTACCCCTTCCCCCCATTTTGAAAAGAACACAATCAATGTATATTTAAATTAACATTATTTATTGAATTAATTTACAAGGAGAATAAAAAAAAGTTACATGAAAATAGTAAGTATGTAGGTAATAGACAAAAAAAATCTCAAATTGTATCAAACAAAAATTCATTTTTACCCCATATGGGGTAATTTACCCTGGTTCCCCGACCGCTGTTCTAATAGAACATTTTACAAAATTGATGTAGTATGTGATCAAAATAAAATAACATCCTTTTTTCCTTGGTTACAGTCAACTATGTAACTTGTTCGTCATTATATAAATAAAGTAACGAGTAATAACTAGTAAACATCTAGTAAAGGTCTCAAGAGATTTGGTTGCTTATTTTATTTACATTTCACTTAGTTTAATAATAATTCCTATATTAAAAAAAAACATCAAAATTAAGCAACTGGTTTACACAACTATGAAATATTAAAACGCTCACTCTTCAATTAGTTAAACTAGTTGCATGTAACACATGAGATCCAACTGTCGATAGCGATAGTATGTATAGTTGAAGAATATGTACCAAACTATAAGCCCATAAAAATACAAATTATTGAATATATTCAGATATTTTGTTTTCTATACAACATAATATGTAGGTATGTATGTCCAGATAAGATATTATGGAGGAAGATCCTTTTTTCCAACCCAGAATATGAAAATAGCATGATGGTATGTATGTATGTTTGGAGATGAAGTATCAAACTATTAAGTCTTCTTACATATTGTGTATAGGCGACTGCCATACAAAATGTATGAAGCGATGTCGTCACTAAATTCAATTTATAAAAAAATTTTCTACTCCGAATTCTGAGTAAATCCGTGTATGGAACATATATGCTGCGAAGCCTCTAAGTTGGTGTTTTTTGACTTCAAAGTTGGAAAAGCCGTGAAAAAAGTAGACCTCTGCATACAATTCTCGCGTATCCTGGCTTGATACATTGTCGATATGTTAAGAGAACAAAGTTCTCCTGAACAAATCGACAGTTGGATAACACACATCGTTTACTTGCCTTTTATTTTGAATGTATTATGGATTGTGAAATATGTATAAACGTGATTATAGAAATTAACCAAGTTGTGATAGAGTGAACAGGATCAATATGATAACATTAATATACATACATGCTTATAATCTACCGAGAGGACAAAATTTGCCAACAAGATTATAACCGCAAGTAGGTACTATAATATGTACATAAAATCATACCATAGTAATTTTAAATACTTCAAATTTTGGTCATACGTGTCAATTATAATTTTATATCAGATAAAAATATTTTACGTTTAACCAAACACGGCCATCCATTTTTAGTGATTTAATAAAAACTACTCGTGTTATAGGTATACATACATTTATGTTTATTAAATTTCTAACCATAATTAAATATTAGACAAAAACAGCATAGAGACTCCGAGGATTTCCCAAATCTTATTGCAAAGCACTTTGCCTCCCCTAAAAATGTGTAACCTTGAACTTTTGGTGGGGCTGGAAAATGGATACACCCAAAAATATACATGTATTTAAAAAAAAATACTTTTGTCACATGAAACAACTGATATTAAACAGCAAATTTATTGGCATATATTCTCAATTGTAATTGAATGCGTGATACAGTAAAAATGTTACTTTCTCTTAATAATATGTGCTCAATTAGTTTTACATATTTTGAACGATAAAGAGTGACGTATACCCCTATCCGTTGTTGCGGTAAATGTGGATAAGCCAACTAGTAAAATGTGTTAAACCGTATGGTGATATTATTACTTCTAACGTCACATTATAATGTCACGAAAAAGGCTTCATCCCACCGTGAAAATAAGAAACGGAATAGGTGAAAATAATTTGATGGTGTAAATGAAAATCTCTTACCCGGAAAGCGATTCCGGACACTATTGAGGAGAAGATATTTGAAAAACAAACTCAAATAATAAAATTTATGTAGGCAATATGCCGAACTAAATAATACACATTTAAATAATTATTAACAAGCGACGCTCCTATCCCGAGATGGCTGCGCGCCTGTGGCCCACTATTATACTATTGCTCAGTTATCTTTACAGGTACAGAGCGCCGTTTTCCTTCAACCGATCGTTTATATTGACACGCATGCGCAATACAGCCACGACCTTTCTGTCGATAATTTCAAAGCGAAGTAAATTAAATTTTGTCGTTAATTAAAACAGAAACGTACATAAAAGACTGGGAATATTGTTCAGATTAAATGGAATAAAATAAATTATGAAGCTTCGCACAATAAATGTAATTTCTTCTCGCCCTTTGGCGACCTCTGAGTAAAGGTTGAGATGATCTGAGTAGATTTAGCGAGGGTAGGGGTTACATTTTATAGATGAACATACACACATATTACGCAGCTTCCTATCAAATTTAGTGTATTGAAAATAATATTATGGTGGCAATCAATAATGAGCATTTTACTTGTTGATATTTACTAAAAACAAAACTCCGCACCTAACAACACGGTATAAAAATACCTATCGAAGTTTCTCAAAATATGAATACCTACACCGCAAGTGAAAACATGAAGGGAAAAAAAAATTTATAGCACTTCGTGAATAACATACCATTTCTCGATTTTCCGACCGGCATGGTGACATAATCGTGATTAGTTATTTCAAGTTTGACCTCTGGTGTCCCTAGGTTCGAAAGCACTGGATAAATTTATTAAAAATTGACATTCGCAAATAAAATAGCCACGTGCACAAATTGAGGGGTCACTCTTAATTCTCATAACATATAATACTTATACTAAATTATGCAGAATATCACACCGTGTCGCTATTAATGCAGATATATTTTTTTATTTCTCCTCGGGCAGGTAACAGGTTCTATGTCAAATATAAATTTAACACGCACTCAATAACAAGTTGCCACATTCTGGAGACTTACGATATCAATCTTCTCACAGATCCAGACTGAAAACACAATTAAAAACTGTGTCTCCACCGGGAATCGAGCCCGGAACCTTTGGATCAGCAGTCAGATACCCAACCAACTGAGTCACGAAGGCCGACAAAGGCCGATAGTGAAAACATAATACCAATCTCTATTGGATTGAATTCATTCTCTGATTTTGATACTTAAATAAGTATTATTTAAGGGCTGTGAAGAAGAATTATTTGGATTGAAAATATCTCATTGAAGCCATAATTAACTCATCCAATTGATCATCAAAAGAAATATGGATGGACGAAATGGTTTCAGTAGGAGCCAATTTTCCAGGTGGATAACCACAACTGTGCGAGAATTCAGGCGTAAAGGACCTGTTTTGAGTGACGCAGAACTGTAGATTTCACCAAAGTACGGCACAATCGGCACTAAAAATTGATATAGAATAAGTATCTACGAATTTTAGTTTGTCAATAAAAAATAGTGTTCAGTTTCCTGATCGTAGAAACAACAATTGCACGATAAATAATTTTACACAAAATTATTCACTACTGGAATTCAACTATAGGAATTGCAATCCAGTAACGTTTTCAATCCAGCAGGATTTTGGTAAATTATTTTTAAAAATTGCTGATTTTCGGCTATTTTTGATTTTTAATAAAAACTAAACTCAATACCTATTGGTAAATCTCCAAATGTCTCACTTGGATACTCGTATTATAACTTTTTTACAAAATATAAAGATTCTATGTAAAAGTTATTACAACCTAGTATTTTACGCCGTTATTTAGAAATCTGCATAAAAAATTTGCATTTTTAAAATTGTTACAACAGATAACCTCAAAAATGTGACAAATAAAGGGCTGACAGTCGGAAATGGACACGCTTCGCGTTGCCACGAGCCGCTCTCGTCGAACGCAGTCGGCGATCCTTGCGTTAGATGCAGAAGGGAATAAAACTATCGAGACATCGGTCGGGCCCTGCCCCTGTAGCCATGAAGGCCTGTCCTGAAGTACCACCGATAGACGTCGCAGGACCATCACAGATTCCAGCTGGAATGCTGTCGCGATACTGGAGAGTAGCGGATCCTGTATTGGAAACAGCTCCGGTGTCGTTGAGTCGCGCTCGTCTTCGAGCCGCAGCCTGCAGTGTCACTCTTGAGCCCTGCCGCCCTGAGGACACCTGCCCAGCTGTCGCGGTTCCCGATACAGTCGGTTAACCAGCATCTGATGCAGTCTGGGACAGGATAAGCGTTTCCCTGGTGTCCTGCCCCCATCAGTTAACGTCGACGTCTGTCCTGACATTGGAAGTGCCCATGCATAGCCATGAAGAGACAAGACCATCAAGAACAATAATAATTTTTATGACAACAATATAGGTACTTATTTTTCTGTAACATTTTCAACTGTGATTTTATTTAGTGACAATTATTGTGTTTCAATTGTATATTCAATTTGCGACGTCCTAAATTATTATTATTATAGCGGTCGCCAAACTTTTTGAGTCTTAAGGAGGGGGGGCGGTTTGCCCATATACCAACCAAGCAAAGGCACAAATTTTCGAACTGCGCACCCACGTGCCGGGCTCAAGTTGTTTTCCGATAACTTTATGTGACGTTCTAATTTTAATTTATTGAAGACTGATTTTTTATATACTAGTTGCAAGTAACACATGAGATCCAACTGTCGATAGCGATAGTATGTATAGTTAAAGAATAAGTACCAAACTATAAACCCATACATACAAATTATTTAATATTTTAAGATAAGTATTTGGTTTTCTATACAACACATGTACCTAGGTATGTATGTCAAGATCCTACCCAGAAAATGAAAACATTATTATGGTATGTATGTATGTTTGGAGATTAGTATCACTTCTTAGATATTGTGTGTAGGCGACTGCCAGACAAATTGTATGAAGCAATGTCGTCACTAAATTCAATTTTTATAAAAATTGTTAAAAAATATTTAAGATGTGCTAATATAATGTTAATATTTTTTATAGAAAATTAAATTATCTAGTTGGGGTGTTTCGGCTTTTTTGATATTTTTAAAAAAATTGGAAATATAGGCAGTTAAACTCATAAATTTATCATAAATAAAATATGTTTCTTAATAAAAAAATGTTTGAGAAACCCTGGATTTTAAAAAAAAAACCAATTGGAGATTTTGTATTGTCTATGTTTATACCAATTTTCAGCATTCTAGCTTTTTCGGTTTCTGAGATATATGGAAAAATAAACCAAAATTTCAAAAGTTGATAACCCCTGACTGAAACAAAATTCAAAATTCTGAGTATAAAAGTTTTGTAGGCCTATAATTATTTATATATTCTGAAATTTTGGGCTCTGTAAATTGAGCGGATCAAAAGTACACACACACACACACACGCACGCACGCACGCACGCACGCACGCACGCACGCACGCACGCACGCACGCACGCACTCACGCACGCACGTACGCACGCACGCACGCACGCACGCACACACACACACTGCCTGTATTTCCATTTTTTTTTTTAAATATGGAAAAAAGCCGAAGCACCCCAACTAGATAATTTAATATCTATAAAAAATATTAATATTGTAGAAGTACATCTCAATTTTTTTTTAACAATATTTATAAAAATTTAATTTAGTGACGACATCGCTTCATACAATTTGAATGACAGTCGCCTATACACAATATCTAAGAATACTTAATTGTTTGATACTTAATCTCCAAATATACATACAGAACCATCATGCTGTTTCCATATTCCGGGTAGGAAAAGAGGACTGACCTCCATACTGTCCTATCTTGACATACATACCAACATGTGTTAAAATTTTCAATAATTTGGATTTATGGGTTTATAGTTTGGTACTTATTCTTCAACTATACACACTATCGCTATCGACAATTGGATCTCATGTGTTACATGCAACTAGTATAGAATAAATCGAAAATGATGCCTTACCTTGCGTTTTTCATTATATATATATATATATATATATATATATATATATATATATATATATATATATATATATATATATATATATATATATATATATATATATATATATATATATATATATATATATATATATATATATATATATATATATATATATATATATATATATATATATATATATATATATATATATATATATATATATATATATATATATATATATATATATATATATATATATATATATATATATATATATATATATATATATATATATATATATATATATATATATATATATATATATATATATATATATATATATATATATATATATATATATATATATATATATATATATATATATATATATATATATATATATATATATATATATATATATATATATATTATATATATATATATATATATATATATATATATATATATATATATATATATATATATATATATATATATATATATATATATATATATATATATATATATATATATATATATATATATATATATATATATATATATATATATATATATATATATATATATATATATATATATATATATATATATATATATATATATATATATATATATATATATATATATATATATATATATAATATATATATATATATATATATATATATATATATATATATATATATATATATATATATATATATATATATATATATATATATATATATATATATATATATATATATATATATATATATATATATATATATATATATATATATATATATATATATATATATATATATATATATATATATATATATATATATATATATATATATATATATATATATATATATATATATATATATATATATATATATATATATATATATATATATATATATATATATATATATATATATATATATATATATATATATATATATATATATATATATATATATATATATATATGTTATAATATTTTTATCTCGGTTTTCCCGTGTCAGTAGGTCTTGACTAAGACCATTTGTCTTCCGACGTTTCGCCTGAATATCACCAGGCATTTTCAAGGACTTAACGAAAAGCACGCGCGCGACACACGTCTACTCACACTGAAAGCTCACCGTCAAGTGACTCGTAGCGTACAAGATGGCCGCTTATGTCAAATATTGTTAGCGCGACGTGATTGGCTCCTTGTGACACGCCCACCTGCTGTCGTGTTCGTTGGTAATAATATTTTATCATTATTTTTGTGTTGTGATTTATTGTTAATTTTAGTTGTGACATTAATATTATTATTGTTGTGTTTTGGGTAAAATCAGCCGTCTATTAAACAAAAATAACATACGTACCGTTTTCAGCACAACAAATAAAATATCAACCTTTCTAAGAAACCCGAAAGACATCATTCCACTTGAAGCTCATGGAGTATATGAAATACCGTGCGGATCGTGCAATAAGACTTATGTAGGAAGAACCAATCGAAAAGTTGAAGCACGAATAGCGGAGCACAGAGTCGACATGAGAAACAAAAAACTTACATCCTCACTTGTACAACACTCGCTCACAGAAGGACATACAATAGATTTTGACCATTCAAAAATAATAGCAAGTTTAAACAGTGAACCTCTCAGAATTTACAGGGAAGCTATAGAAATATATAAGAGAAGGGATATAATGAACAATCGGGACGACGGAGTTCGTTTGCCTAGTACCTGGAAGAACATTTTATATGACAAACAATACAATAATAATATTAATAATACCATAGCGAAAATAACCCCAAAACACAACAATAATAATATTAATGTCACAACTAAAATTAACAATAAATCACAACACAAAAATAATGATAAAATATTATTACCAACGAACACGACAGCAGGTGGGCGTGTCACAAGGAGCCAATCACGTCGCGCTAACAATATTTGACATAAGCGGCCATCTTGTACGCTACGAGTCACTTAACGGTGAGCTTTCAGTGTGAGTAGACGTGTGTCGCGCGCGTGCTTTTCGTTAAGTCCTTGAAAATGCCTGGTGATATTCAGGCGAAACGTCGGAAGACAAATGGTCTTAGTCAAGACCTACTGACACGGGAAAACCGAGATAAAAATATTATAACATATTTCACCCGTGAAAACATCAAATATAACATATATATATATATATATATATATATATATATATATATATATATATATATATATATATATATATATATATATATATATATATATATATATATATATATATATATATATATATATATATATATATATATATATATATATATATATATATATATATATATATATATATATATATATATATGTATGTTAAATGGTGGACTGTATTGCAAATAAATGAATCAACACTACGGACAAATCAGAACTACAGTTTGGTAGCACTTACCCTTCTTGCAGATCCCAATCCACCGAAGCCTTGGAGAAAGGAATTCGGGAATTGGAGTTGGAAGAGAAATTAGGATAGGCTTCTTTTTGCGAACTTACACCCAAATTCACTATCACAGATTTCTAATGATACAAATATGGTTCAAAATGAATGAGAACTTTTTTAAACAAATTATAAATGGTTACTGATGTAACAATGCAAAAAAAAATGGCAACTGATGTTGCTCCCACTGATGTTTGAAATCGAATGAAATATGTAACAAAAAAAAACCACCTACACCCACAATAGTAGGTAGGTATTATCAAAATGACCCAACATACCCCGGCTCCTGAAATATTAATTTCAGAACCTGGGCCAGAAAAGAACAAAAAAAAAAAAACAAAAAAATGTTGGTAAAACTAAACACAAAAATTATCATGAATAATTAACAAATTACAACTAACTTACTAACTATGTCATCGTTGCCTACTAATTGGGCAGCTTAAAAAGTTTGACGACTGGTCGCCGTACAATCTTTTTGGACGTTTGTACGTCCACCACCCTCACCACCGAGTCTGGGCCGGGAAAACATTTGATAATTCGTCCCATTGGCCACTGCATTGGCCTTGTATTTGCTTCATCAATCAGTACTAGATCTCCAACTTGTAAGTTGGGTGACTGATCTGTCCACTTTGCTCGATTTTGTAATGTATGTAAATATTCACGCCTCCATCGGGTCCAGAAATGTTGTGCCATTTGTTGCAATAATTGCCAACGAGATAAACGATTCATTGGGACATCCTTGGCATTTAGGTCTGGTACTGCAACAAGAGGTGCACCGATCAAGAAGTGTCCAGGAGTCAAGACATCAATCTCTGCTGGATCTGTAGAAAGAGGCGAGAGAGGTCTAGAGTTCAAAATTGCTTCGATGCGACAAAATACTGTTGATAATTCTTCAAAAGTGAGAACTTGCTCTCCAACAACCTTTCTTAATACGGATTTTGCCGATTTTATTCCAGCCTCCATCAACCCATTGAAATGTGGGGCAGAAGGCGGACTGAAATGCCAATTTATGTTACGAATTGACATGAACTGAGTGAGATTATCATGGCACTCTCTGGTATGTAAATATTTGCAAAGTTCATCCAAATGTTTATTGGCACCGATAAAATTAGTACCACAATCACTAAACAAATTTTCACAAATTCCTCTTCTAGCAACAAAACGGTCCAAAGCAGCTAGAAAGGCTTCCGTTGTTAAATCCGAAACCAATTCAAGGTGAACAGCTTTAGTCGACAAACAGACAAACAAACATAAATATGTTTTCAGCTGCTTCGCACCACGTCGTCGGCTTTCTTTACAAAAAAAATATCCTCCATAATCAATACCGACATTCAAAAACGCACGACCTTCACGAAATCGAGATGATGGAATATCACCCATAAAAGGTTGAATTTTACGTGGATTTGCTTTAAAGCAAGTCAAACATTTACGCAATCTCTTTCGAATGGTATTACGTGCAGATACAATCCAAAATTGTTGACTGAGTACTGATTGCAGTGTTCTAGATCCAATGTGTAAATATATTTTATGATAATGATCAATCAGTAAATTGGTAAATACATGATTCTTTGGCAACAAGATTGGGTGTTTAGCAGTTTCCGTAAGATTGGAGTGTCGCAATCGACCTCCTACACGTATGACACCAACATCATCCAAAAACGGTGCAAGGTTCCGTATTGAAGATTTTAATTTATCACTGCTATTCAATGCAATTATTTCATCACGAAAACAAATAGACTGAATGTATTTGATTAATACGGAACGTGCTGCTGTAATTTCACAGAGATTCAAATGTTTATTAACATTTCTCTTGCAAGAGGATAATTGACAATTCCGAATGAAACGACAACACCATGCTGTAACATTCACCAATTTGGTAAACGATGAATATCTATAAAATATATTGAAGTCTTCCATATTCTGTTGAATGACTAAAATAGTAGGAATATCTGGTGATTTCCTTTCTGGAAGATCTTCCATGCTTATATTGACGTTACTAGCAATTGGCCAATACTCAAGTGGGGTTGAGAGCCACGATGGTCCATTCCACCATAATAACGAATCTACAATGCCTGTGGGTGACAATCCCCTGGACCCAAGATCTGCAGGATTATCTGATGATATCACATGATACCAACTATCAATTGGAACTTTATCGCTGATTTGTGAAACTCGATTCGCGACAAAAGTTTTTAACAAGTATGATGGTGTTTTAATCCATGCTAAAACAATAGATGAATCAGTGAATGCGAATGTCCTATCAATAGGTAATTCATCTTTATAATTATTATATGTATATGACAATAATTTTGATAACAAGTGCGAAGCGCAAAGTTCAAGACGAGGTATCGACAAAGTTTTGAGAGGTGCGACTTTAGTTTTAGCCAGTAATAATCGCACTTCTGGATTTGAAGTATCAATATTTGAACAAAAATATACTACGGCAGCATAACCTAAATTTGAAGCGTCTGAGAATCCAACCAAATAACAGTTCTGTATGTTTCCAAGATGACGAGGTATATCTAAAAATGCTAAATTATGAAGATTTGACATAAGATTTTCCCACCTGGTTTGGATGTTATCAGGCGTAGGGTCATCCCATTCCAATCCAAGCTTCCATAATTCTTGGAGTAAACATTTTGCCACAAAGATAACAGGCGAGATCCACCCTAGTGGATCAAATATACGTGCTACACAGGATAAAATATTTCTTTTGGTGGCAATCATCTCTGGTGATGTTATTTGGTAGGTGAATGAATCACTATTAGGATTCCAATATATCCCAAGAATTTTGATTCCGCCGTCAGAACCCAAATTCAAACTCAATGGAACCTCCCGATGATCCTCAGGAAGATCACTGAGAAAATCTTGTGAATTACTTGCCCATTTACGCACTTCAAAACATCCCAATTTGAGTAATGAAATGAGTTCGTTCCTTATGGACAATGCATCATCCACAGTTTGCCCACCACTCAGAATATCATCTAGATATACATTTTGCAATATTATTTTTGACGCTCTTGGAAAATTATGTTTTTCTCTGACCGCTAACTCGTTCAGTGTCCGTATTGCTAAGAAGGGTGAAGAAGCAACACCATATGTAACAGTGTTTAATTCGTATTGCTTAAGGGGTTCGTCTGGAGACTCACGCCACAATATCCTTTGGTAAGGACGATCTTCTTCTCGAATTAGGATTTGTCTATACATCTTACAAATATCAGATGTAAAAGCTATTTTGAACATTCTGAAACTACAAATCAAGTGAATAATATCCGATTGTAGTTTTGGTCCAACGAAAACAACATCATTCAATGACTTATTTGACGTTGTGTGTGAACTGGCATCAAAAACAACGCGAAGTTTTGTAGTGGAGCTAAGAGGTTTGATAATACAGTGATGTGGTATCAAATATTTTGTGAGTGAGTGTTCTGACATTGACAGCTCTCTCATATGACCAAGAGTTTCATACTCTCTCATGAATGCAATGTAATCTCTCTGCAATTCTGGCTTGAATTTGAGAGTTCTTTCTAATCGATGAAAACGCAATAAAGCATTTTGTTCTGAAGATCCTAATGTATTATAATCATTTTTCAATAGTAATGGAACTACAAAACGTCCCGATGGATTGCAATATGTTTGTGATTTAAATACTTCTTCACATGTCTTGTCATCTTCCGATTGATAATGTTGATTTGGTATGTCTTCGATTTCCCAGAATTGATGAAGATGATGTTCTAAGGATGATACGCAAAGTGTTACATCATTAGATTTTATGGATTCACTTTTTGGTATAACAGGGATGCTTCCCATAATTACGATCCCCAAAACAGTGTTAATACCTATTGGCAAATCAGTTGGACCCTCAACAAGTCCAGGTCTTAATAATTTGGCAAATACTGAGGCTCCCAATAAGACATCTATTTCTCCTGGGATACCAAACTTTTCATCAGCCAATTGAGAGTGATTTAGGTATTCGAAAAATGATGTTTGTACTTCACAACTGGGTAAACAATGTGTAATTTTATCTAACACTAAAGCATCTATCTGATATGTCATTCTATTATTAAACTTTGAATAGAATGTAAAGGATGCTCCTGTATGAATTGTGTTGTTAGACATTCCAATTCCTTGTATGGAAACATTTTTACTGTAGGTATTTAAACCTAATAATTTACAAGCTTTAAGTGAAATGAAATTTGATTGACTGGCTGTATCTAGTAAAGCACGCAAACAATGTGCTTTACCTGCCTGTCCTTGTACGATGATTGTTGCAGTTGACAGTAACTCTACCATTCTGGCCCTCTGTCGAAGGCAACTGGCAGTCACATAAGGTTCAGGTAGATCAGTCGCAGGTGAGCTCGGATCCGATGGTTGAGTAATTTTGGGAATAAAATGCAATAAACTGTTGTGTTTTCCATTGCACTGCTTGCAAGATGACTTTGATTTACATAAATTCAATCTATGTCCTCTCTGTAGACAATTGATACATAATCTGTATTGTTTGATTAGTTCAAACCTTTCCTTTGGAGCCAATGACAGAAATTTGGAACAATGATAGATAGGATGGTTAGTCTTTGAACTACAACAAATACAATGATGATTTTCTTCTGAGGATATACCAGTAACGAATACTTTGGTTGCCTGATTTCTGTGTTTCGTCAATGAATTGTTAGAGGTTGGTAAAACCTCCAATATACCACAATGATTTTCTAAAAATTTTAGCAATTCGTTAAAGGTGGGGACCGTGTTGTGTTCAACGGTCAACTCAAATTTTGTTCTAATATCAATTGATAATTTTCTAAGTACAATATTCAGTAATAAAAATGACCATTCTTTTACAGGAAATCCCAGTGAATCCAATCCAAACGTATTCTCTTTAAGTATGTCAACAAATGCTCGAAGGTTTTCCTTGTTTTTATTGAACGAGAAATTCAATATATGATCAATATGTGCGTCAGCTATGAGACGTTTGTTTTCGTATCTTTCTATCAAAATACGATACGTTACACTATAGTTTTCCGGAGATAATGGCAAATGCTTGACGAGACGTAACGGTTCAATGTCTAATAAACTCACTAAATATTGCATCTTCTGTACATTTCCAAGTGAACAGTTTTCATCAATCATGGATTTGAAGAGATTATTGAAGTTTATCCACTCTGTTGCTTTCCCAGAAAATTTAGGTATTTCAAGTATTGGTAATTTTAAACTGTTACCTCCTTTCTGTTGGTTAGCAATTTTACTTTCAGAAAATATGTCATAGTATACATATTTGATTTCCTTGTACATTGACATGAAACTATCATATTCCACATAATGATTTTTCTCATCAAAATCTTTAGATTCAGATTCAATGTCAATATGAGCTTGAACAAATTTGGCTTTAATTTCCTCCAATTCTTTAAATCCTATTTCAAAACTCTTGACATCTTTAGCTGACCCAATTATGGCACACTTTGACAAGTTAAGCAAGGCGACTAACTCTCGCTTTGCGAGTTTATAAATAATAAATGCTGACATTGTAGCTAAGTGTCAATATCAATCCTTAAACAAATAACTGTCAAAATCAAATGTAAACAAAATGACAAAACAAGATGGCGACTAAGATGGCTGACCAATCAAAGACAAGAAGTGTAAATGATCTTACCACAGTAAAACTACAACTTTTTGCAAATTTATTGTTACAAAAATTTGACACAATGCAAATATATTATGGCAAATATTAATTACAACAAAGAATATTAATACAAAATTATCTGACGAAATCTGTGACCATGTGCATGTACAATAAATAAACCACTGCAATTCTGCTCTGTCCGTATGAATTTAAAACAAAACGACAAAATTATCCGGAGAAGTGACCAACAAATATGTATGTTAAATGGTGGACTGTATTGCAAATAAATGAATCAACACTACGGACAAATCAGAACTACAGTTTGGTAGCACTTACCCTTCTTGCAGATCCCAATCCACCGAAGCCTTGGAGAAAGGAATTCGGGAATTGGAGTTGGAAGAGAAATTAGGATAGGCTTCTTTTTGCGAACTTACACCCAAATTCACTATCACAGATTTCTAATGATACAAATATGGTTCAAAATGAATGAGAACTTTTTAAAACAAATTATAAATGGTTACTGATGTAACAATGCAAAAAAAAATGGCAACTGATGTTGCTCCCACTGATGTTTGAAATCGAATGAAATATGTAACAAAAAAAAACCACCTACACCCACAATAGTAGGTAGGTATTATCAAAATGACCCAACAATATATATATATAAATACGCAATGGGTTGCTGTATAAATACGCAGAAGAACTAATGACAATATTTATTTTATTAGATACATACCTACTTTATTTTTTCTACGGAATATGATATGGTAGAGAAAGCATTTCTCTGAAATAATCAGTCACGTTTTCGTACTGAAGGATTAAGACATTGTTGAATTTGTGAAATACTGTTGTATATGCGCAACAAAAACCCAGACAAACAAAAACGTTTCTGGAAATTTATTTGAAGTTAGATGCCATATTTTTCATTCCCAAAATATGTATAACCATATTGGTCCTTAACCAATTCAAGTATAAATATTCCTTTGTATAGGTGTTTTAATAAAATATCTTCAACTTAATTGAGTAAATTGATCAAAAGAAGTGTCAAGGGTTCTCCAGAATTCCTTCTATATTGACAAAAAATATATACGAACGAAGCTTCTTTGAAAATTTTATTTCAATATAGAAAAATTGAGAAAACAAATTATACTTCTGTGAAAATTATTTTCCGAATGAGCAGATATAAAAAGGCTGTCTTGTAATGGTTCTCAGAATTCTGAATGGCGATGGTTACAAAGAGGTTACTTCAAATCGTTTTTTTCTGTTGGCCAAAAAAAACGCAACCATTACCTACTTAGGACATACATATTGAGTCACAGATGTATTTAGTGAAACCATTTGATGCCTACTCTAGGTACTGCTCAACTGCTTTACCTTTCCAATCAGTCCGCAGGGACGGATAAATCATAGAACAATCAGGAACAAGAAGTCAGGGCGGTTGTCTTAAGAAGGGCGTTTAAAATTCTAAAATGTTTATCATATAAATAAACTAGTTGCATGTAACACATGAGATCCAACTGTCGATAGCGATACTATGTATAGTTGAAGAATAAGTACCAAACTATTAACCCATAAATACAAATTATTGAATATTTTAAGATATTTTGTTTTCTATACAACACATGTAGGTATGTATGTCAAGATAGGATAGTATGGAGGTCAGTCCTTTTTTCCTACCCAGAATATGAAAACAGCATATTGGTATGAATGTATGTTTGGAGATTAGTATCAAACTATTAAACCTTCTTAGATATTGTGTGTAGGCTACTGCCATACAAATTGTATGAAGCAATGTCGTCACTAAATTCAATTTTTATAAGAATTGTTAAAAAAAATTTGAGATGGGCTAATACAATGTAAATATTTTTTTATAGAAAATTAAAGTATCTAGTTGGGGTGCTTCGGCTTTTTTCGATATTTAAAAAGATAGGGAAATATAGGCAGTTAAACTCATAAATTTTTCATAAAAATAAATATTTTTCTTAATAAAAAATGTTTGAGAAACCCTGGATTTTTTTTTTGAAAAAACTTATTTGAGATTTTGTATTTGTCTATGTTTGCACTAATTTTCAGCGTTCTAGCTTTTATGGTTACTGAGATATATGGAAAAATAAACCAAAAATTCAAAAGTTGATAAACCCTGACTGAAACAAAAATTCACAATTCTGAGTATAAAAGTTTTGTAGGCCTATAACTTTATATATATATTCTGAAAATTTGGGCTCTGTTAATTGAGCGGATCAAAAGTTATAAGGGGGGGACAGACAGACACACAGACGCACACACCCTCTCACACACACACACACACACACGCGCACACACGCACACGCACACGCACACGCACACGCACACGCACACGCACTCGCACTCGCACTCACACTCCCACACACACACACACACACACACACACACACACACACACACACACACACACACACACACACACACACACACACACACACACACACACACACACACACACACACACACACACACACACACACACACACACACACACACACACACACACACACACACACACACAAAACTCACATAAAATGTTCTTCTCCGAATTCTGAGTAAATCCATGTATGGAAACATATATGCTGCGAGGCCTCTAGTTGGCGTTATTAGCTTGCAAAAAGTCCACTACACCATACAAAATGTTCCTTCGTACACGCATCTTGGCTTAATAATGTCGATTCATTCAGAGAATTGAATTCTCATGAACGAATCGACAGTTGGATAATGTCGATTCATTAAGAGAATTGAATTCTCATGAACGAATCGACAGTTGGATTATTATTCTATAGTCAATACATAAAATCAGAGTTGAAAATATCACAAAAAATCATTGTTGTCACGAAAATTATTATTGTTCATAATGGGCACATATTGTCTTGTCTCTTCCTGGCCATGCATGGGCACATCCAGTGCCAGGACGGACGTCATCGTTGGTTGATAGGGACAGGATACCAGGAAAATGCTCCCCCTGTCCCGGACAGCAGCAGATGCTTGTTGAGTGGTCATATCGAGAACCGCAACGGCTGGGCAGGTGTCCTCAGGGCGGCAGGGCGCAAGAGTGACACTGCAGTCTACGGCTAACGACACCGGAGGTTTTTCCGATACAGGATCCGCTACTCTCCAGGACCGCGACAACATTCCACCTGGAATGGTGCAGCAACGTCTATCGCTGGCACTTCAGGACAGGCTCCAGGAGCAGGACCCGACCGATGTCTCGATGGTTTTCGTGCCAACACGACCCGTGTCTATTTCTGACTTTCACCTGTATTAATTTTTTTTATTAAGAAAAACATTTTTTTATGATATATTATAATATTTGTGTTTAACTGCATATATTTCCAAAGTTTATAAAAATATCGAAAAAAGCCGAAACACCCCGTCTAGAATTTTTTTTCTATAAAAAATATGAACATTGTAGTAGTACATTTCAAACTTTTTTAAACAATTTTATAAAATTATTTCTAATTTCTCGACTGCTAATACGTGATGGAATTCCATTATCAATATTATAAAATTACTTAAAAAAATGTGTTTTTACTTATTTTTTTAAGTTATTTTATAATATTAATTTTATAAAAAATTGAATTTAGTGACATCGTTTTATACAATTTGTAAGGCAGTACCTACAAACTATACACTACGGGGACACAATAGTTTGATACCTACTTAATCTCCAAACATACTGTATCGGACGTCGCAAGGTCGGAACATTTTTAAATTTAAGTTTGAAAATGTTAGGTTAAGTTAATCTATTTTGTTTTTTTTTTGAGGTTACAAGTGCCATTTAAATAAATAATAATAATAATCTATTTTGTTTTTGAGTACGAGACATTTTAATTTTAAGTGACAGCTGTCAGTTTGACATATGACGTTTAGCGCGCAAAATATACTACGACATTGACATAGGTCATGGTTCAGTAGTAAAAATCGTAAACGAGGTTACGCGTGTTGTTTATTTAAAATGCTGCGTATATATAATTACGAATTTGAATATCAACTTAATACGCAGATATTCAGGGTATCATATTTTCGATTTAAAATTATGATATGTTTGTGTATCAGGACCACTAATGTATATTAAAGCTATTTTTTTATTTAAATTGTCGTTTTTTATAGAGTAAATTCAGTTTTTGTAATTTTTATAGTAGGATTTTGATAAAAGTTAGTTTTTCATGTAGTTTATAATTATGATATCATAAATAGCGAATAAAATTTGATTAATTCAAATCTCAAGGGCCTTTAATTCAAGTTTTAGGGTGTGTTATGAATTGAAAATAGGTACATCGAGATTTTGGAAAAGTAAACAAAGGCACCTGCATGATATTGCGTCATTATATTAGTTTGTCAACAAGTGAACATTCTAGAATATGCATTGGTGTATAATAAAGTATAAATGAGTGATTTGTTAATTATTAAATATTATTTAGGGAATTGGTCTCGTACTTAAAGCAAATATAATTTATAGGTACTATGTTATTATCACCTTACTTGGTTTAATGAGATGGTGGGTGTTTGTGAGTTCAATGTCTGTAATTAGTGATCAGAAAAAATATTATGATTTACAACCATAAAAATTATGTCAATACCGATCAGCGTTTTTGTAGTATTGACACATTCATATTTGAAATAAATGGTCACATGACATTCTCACTCACTAATGTGGGGATTGGTCACGTGACATCCAAAAGCAGAGTCGAGCTTTTGTCATGTGGCAGGACAGCATTTATATATAATTTTCATTTAAAATCTGTTTTAATAAACGGTTACTCGGCTCCAACATCTTGGATGTGATTGAGCGTGTGACAGATAACGTTTATATATTTTCATGTGTAGTACTTTAAAATGGTCATCACATGATTTCAAACTAATTTATTACAGAATCATGATCTGCAGACGTTGTTCTTATGAATGTTCATTATCTCATCAGGATATAACTTGAATCTGAATGTAATTTGAAACATATGAAAATTAAACAATAATAAAAATAATAATTTGTGTACGCCACTGCGTGGCGTGTTATTGTTGACATATGTGTATAAAAGGGATTGTTTGCCCTTAAATAAGTAGTCAGTATTCAGTTAGTCTTCAGTAATCTTCAGTCAGTCTTCAGTAAACAATCTTCCAGTATTGGCTGGAAGAACACGAAAATTGTCTTTCATTTATAACCGATACCTTAGATTTACCAGAAATACCTAGGTGGACGTTTGAAAGAGAATCGCGGGTTTTGGGTTTCGATAGTTGAGATAAGCCCAATGTTATTTATTTGTACTGACCACAATATCAGTAGTTTATATTCATTATTTGTACCTACTGGCAAAAATACCAGTCGTATAATTTAGCTCCTAGCCGTGCTGTGTTTGAACGAACGCTGACTCTCCCTTGAGACAGGTTCGTAACCAGACGGTGGTGGTTGAGCCTATAGCAGTTGGAGAACCTGCAAGGGTTCACCTACGACCAACTCGCTTTGCACTTCACTGTAGCTTCAACGAAAGCCAGCAATTATTAGTCGGGAAAAGAAGCAACTAACGTCTCTGTGTAGACGTTATATACTCAAATTTTCCTACGTCATTAGAGTGACAGAAAGCGATCGGTCTTTGTGTTAATCGGCTTATATTTCGGTCTATTGGGGACGTTATATAGCCGGTTTTCTACCGGACCGAGTTAGCTGGGTTACTCTGATTGCGGTGGATTAATTTGAGCGAAAGAGTTGCTTTCGCTGATTTTCCCAAAAGCGGACGTAACCTTAAAGAGAAGTCGTCGCGTTCGCTTCACATACATACATACTTAATCTCCAAACATACATACCTACTTAATCTCCAAACATACATCATACTGTTTTATATTCTGGGCAGGAAAAAAGACTGACCTCCATACTATCCTATCCTGACATACACGTTTACTGACTAGGTAGATAGGTTCATGTTTTATATAGAAATCAAAATATTTTAAAATGTTTATAAATTTGTGTTTATCGTAGTACGATATCGTAGTAGTTGTGTTTATCGTTCAATAATACAAACTATCGCCATCGACAGATTTATCTCATGTGTTACATACAACTAGTTATAAGAATTGAATTTAGTAACGACAACGTTTCCAACAATTTATATGACAGTATAGACTACACAAAGTACACAATATCTGCGGTGACTTACAATAGTTTGATACTTAATTTCCAAACATACATAATACATACCATAATGCTGTTTACATATTTTGGGTAGGAAATAAGGACTAACCTCCATACTATCTTATCTTTACATACATACCTACCTACATGTTACGCATAGAAAACAAAATATCTTAAAATATTCAATAATTTGGAATTGTGGGTTTATAGTTTGGTACCGACATATCTACGTATACATATTCTTCAACTATACATAATATCGCTTTCGACAGTTGAATCTCATGTTATTACATACAACTATTTTTATCCTAGATTGGTTGAATTCTCAACAAAGGATTTATTTTTCAATCAGTTTTTGCTTCTCTGGAAACATATTAGTTATACACTTGGAAGAAATTGTCATTTACATAGCAATAAACAAATTGCACTATTCAATCATTCGCTTCATTGCACCCATGAGCAGGGTGCAATGAAGCGTTTATCATAAACAAATTAAAAAATCGAATATGGTGCATTGATTTCTACAAGGAAGTCAAGCAAATGGTTATGATTCGTTGAAAGTAGGTATGTCTAATTATTTATTTATTTAATTAACGGCATTTACATGAAGTATACAAAATATAGTACCTACATAATGTGTGAAAATACTATAAAAAACAAACGTATCCAATTTATAAACAATGAAAACAAAATATAAAGAAAAACTTATACAAAATAAAAAAATACATATAAAAATACATACAAAGAAAATTTAACCAAAATAATAAACAGGATAACAAATGAAAGTATAAAAGAACAAATAAACATAATAGGTAAAGTAGGTATTAAATGTATAGCGAAAAATAAAACTAAACACGATCAGTGGAATTTAACACGTAGGGTATTAATTGTTATTTATATTACCCATAAACAGATCCATATCATTAGCATATTCATTACTTAACCTCTGGATTCTGTTTAATGCAGAATTGTGATGCGCTATCTCTTTTATATAATTAGTTTTACGATGTTTGAAAGGTATAATAAATAAAGTTTTCATATTTTCGTGACGTAAAACGTATGTTACTTTCTAATTCAATTATATAGGTACTTTCGTCTTGTTTCTTAGATAAAGTTTTTTTTTTAATTTTGCCCGAAGATACGTCGAAAGAAAAATTGTGTAGGTAATAAGTTACGATTCCAATGGGACATTTATTACTCACATCTATTTTACCCCAGAGAGCTCATTTAGTAATAATATTATCATTTATAGTGATCACGATTTGGCCTTTTGTTCAATAAATTAATGTCATTGCGTAATTTTTAGAATAGTGTTATAGAAATAGGTACCTACTTATGAAAAGTAACTTTTAAAATATGTACTTAGGTATATATTTACCATTGAAAAAATATTAAGTTAATAATTATATTCCCATAACGTTCATAATTTTAGACATAAGTACTTGTAAATAAATAATAATTTATTGTAAAAATTTTAACCTTTGGAGAAGATTTAAACCACTATTTTTCAATTAATAAGACAATTGTTGTGTTGTTATTGCTCTGATAGCTACATAGCTACGCTCAGTTTCTAAGCTAGGGCTTTTAGCCAAGTTTTTACCGCTGTGCGGTAAATGGCCGCCTCCGGCGGTCAAAATGAAGCGAAGCTTTTAAGGTAGGTACTTTATCACCGGAGCTGCAAAATTCTCTCACATCTCTCACCATCTTCGAAACCTCCACTGGTTGAAAGTCCCAGAGAGAGTCAAGTTCAAACTATGTTTGCTGACATTCAAAGCAATCCATGGCATTGCTCCCACTTATCTAACAGAGCTCTGCATCCCTTTTACTGCAAACGACCGACAAGTAACACTCCGGTCAGCCACCACAACCATGGCCGGCAAGTTAACTGAAATCAATAGAGTTAACACCACAAATTTTGGCGATCGTGCTTTTGCGGTGGCTGGCCCAGCTTCGTGGAATAAACTACCACCTCATCTGAGACGAATTGACAACCTTGACCAATTCAAAATACACCTCAAAACTCATCTATTCCGCGAGTCTCACGACATAAAATAACAATAAACTCAAAGCGCCCTTGAGGTGAGGTTATCACAAAAACGGCGCTATACAAATCATCCCATTATTATTATTACTTAAAATATATTCGATACAGTGTTTATCGACAACACTTTTCCTCGACACCTGGTAGACGTCACAATGTCCAGTGACTCCATAAGGTGCGGGCTTCCTGTCCATTACCAGTGTACTTGTTTTTGCGGCTGCTCCCCAGCTCCTAAGTCCATGAAGACTTGCCCCCGTCAACCTGAGCACCCGCAAATAAGGACGAACGCCTGCCCTCAACCGCGAGCTTCGTGGGAAGACAAATTACTCTTGATGCTGCAATTTATCGACCTGCATCTTCGCTATGAGTCTCATGGGCATATTATGATGAGAACAGTATTCAATTATATTTTTTAGTTTAAATTTTAAACATTAGATTTGTAGGCCGGTACCTACTTGTGTTTTGAAAATTAGTAAGTAATGTTATTTTATTACTCGTCAACATTTAGTTATGATAAATAATATCAATTAATTAAATAAATTTAAAAAATATATTTATGTTAATCCAATTAATTAAAACTCTGGGTTGCCCCTATAGAACGAATGTGTTTTAAAAGTTGTAACGAGCACAGCATATATTATTGTATAATCAATAGTTGTTGATAATAATATTTCATTTTTTTCCTTTTATTATTTCGATAAGTCAGTATGTATAATATATTATTTCGATATTTTTTCATCGGAAGAAAACTTATATTTTTGAACGCATTGTGGCGCTTTTGTGATATATCCAATGAGATATAGGTATACTGGAGTGCTAAATGTTGTTCAAATGTTGTGCCGAAGTAGTAGAAAGAGACAGATATAATACAAGTGGCATTCCTATCTCTTTCTAGAACTCTCACTTCATACAATATATGAGTAATTTTGAAGAATAGAATGAGATTATCCGATAATTAATGATGTAATTCAACCAAATGAAAAATATACACAATCGGGTGTACATATATATAGTAAAAGTAATATATAGATTATCATACATATATGAGTACAAATTACTTATTAGAAACATCTCATAATTCAGAATATTAGAACATTTATGTGAAACCATATCTTTTTAAAACAAATATTACGACTATTTACAAATCCTGTACTTTTTCATAATAAGAATGTTTGCATCCATTGAGATCATTTCTGTCTTTAATAAGGAATCAACTTGATTTTTCCTTCCCACACTGAGAATATTTTGTTATTAACTATTCATTAATTAGGTGTTTTTCTATCAAAAAACACAAGATCTTCAACGTTGATCCAATAACTTTAGAACAGGTTTAAAAAGTCTCATTTTTTATGTATAAATATATATTTAATCGATTATTTTTTTAATAGCATATACGCAAACACTGGATTTTTTCTCTGTCGGGAGTCAAATGATATTTTTACTGACAAACTTTTTAACATATCAATAGAGACGAAGTTGGGATATTATAGAAGAACCAGGAACTCAAGGCACCTACAGAGCATACGACCTGTCATCAGTTGGTTTACGTCATCACTTTATGTGCTTGCGCAACGTTCACGTAAACCAGCCGATTTTTGTTAATTTATTTAATAAATATGAATTACAATTCAAATATGTCACATACCAAAAACACATAAAAGTACACAATAAAAATATATGTAGACAGAAATAAGAATTAAAGAGAATAAATACAATTAGATATTTAAAAAAATATATAATATGCAAATTTGAGCATAAAATTGATTATGAAAAATAAAAGATAGATATAAAACACATAAAATTATTCACAGTAAAAATAGAAAAGTTAAAAAAGCATATTATTAATGATAAGTTATAACAAATAATAGCACAAGTTATAAATCTAAAATAACAATGGACAGTAAAATTGAAACGTAAAAAAGAGCACATTATTAACTATAAGAAATAACAGTAGGACACGTAATAAATACAATAAATAATTATAAGTAAAAATTGTAAACGTAAAACAGAGCATATTAATAATTTTGACAAATAAACACAAGTAAATTCATGTAATAATTATCAGAAAAAATAGAAATGTAAAAAAGAGTACCTATATATTATGATGGAAAATAATAGCACAAAAATTACAAATACAAGAAATAATTACAGTTAAAGAGCATATTATGTAATTAATTATAAATGTAGATGGAATCTGGAAGCAATAATGACAGATTTACTAATTAAAACCCTACACTGAAAGCTATTTCACACGATAAGATGAAATCAAAAGGATATATTGGTTTAATCATTAATGTAGGTAATTTAACAATTATATTAAAATGTAGATTATATTTTAATACAAATAGTTGAGATATTTTTAATATTGAAGTAGCAATCTTTGAGGACGCCATTGAAGTATAAATGTAAAGTTTCTTACCCGTGAAAACTAATTCCACTGTTGAGATACCAAATGTTTTGACATCCAAAAGAGCTGCAGTATTTAACCATCGTCTTTATTTATTTTAATTTATAGAAAGAAAAACAAATAATATCAAAAACAGACTTAAAACAACACGTCGAACTCAGGAAAACACACCAACTGACAGCCAAACTCTATATGAATTGACGCTTAGAAAGAGACGCGAGTCCCACTTGCAGCGGCTATATTCGCACACTAGATCGGCACAAAATTATTTGTTTTGTTGTATGGACAATAGCACTCCAGTATACCTATAGCTCATTGGATATATCAAATTGCATAGCTTGGATTAAATTCATAGACATTAGATTTGTAATTGTAATCTATGGTAAAGGCCAATGGCATAGACTTAATAGAATGGACCGCACGCGTGAACGGCATTTTCAGCAAACATCATAAACAGCTGATTCAAGTACTGAACATTACCCAATACCTATTACAGTAGGTATTGCATTACCCCGTATTTAGTAACTATTGGATCTAAATTAGGAACGTTCTAAAATTGTAGATTTTAGATTTATGGTCTTATTTCAGCGTTATAAAATATAAACTTGGACCAAATGGAATAGGAACGCACCTATTTTGGCCGGAACGTTCTTAAAACGTTACTGAATCAGACGTATTTTGAATAATTATGAAAATGATGAAAATTTCATAATTATTCAAAATAGTCTAATTCAGAAACTTTATAAGAACGTTCCGGCCACTATAGATACGTTCCTATTCCATTTAGTTCAAGTTGATATTTTATAACGCTGAAATAAGACCGTAAATCTAAAATCTGCAATTTTAGTATGTTCCTATTTTAGTTACTGAATACGGGATATTGTTTCCTTGCGAAGAGTATAGAAAGTGAGCGAGTTCAAGCCTTAATTTTAGAAATTTAACGTTATATTGACATTAATATTTTACTTTTAAGGACAATTAATGATTTATAGAATATTTATACATCATTTAGAACAACATGAATTATTGTTTAATTTGTTTTTTCAGTCGATAAAATGATACATACTTGTGCCGCGTATAAACTTAATTACTGTTATTCCGAAGGGTGTGAATTATCTTTCCATTTGTAAATTATACTCTTATTTGTTCAATAAATATTTTTTACAAATTCACGTGCGAAATAAATATATTTATTGAGTAGCAGTCGATTTCGATTTGAAAAACACTGATTCAATACTATGATTGCATTTAACTTTTCAAAACGAATGTTTAATTAGATTTTTTATGGATTATTTTTATTAATTTATACATCTACTTATATTTATTTATTTCTAACCTTACATTACAATATATAAGAAAGGTTTTTCGTTTTCATTCATACCATAACGGCATATCCCATAGTAACCAGCGACAGGTGTGTGGGTAAAGGCAACATCCAGAATGGGTGGTAAACCTCATTGCTGACCTATGTGAGATGTTATTTTGCCTCTTGTATTTTCAATTACCCGTCTCTCACGAGACACACGAAAACAATAGTTAGAAAAGTGTTGAAGCACTATTCTAAGCCGGTACCTCATTGCATAAGATTTTTGCTCGTGCATATTATATAATGACTTAACCATGAATAGATTCTGCCATCTGATTTTCTTACCGTTTTATTAACCTAAATTAAAATTATATTAAAAATTAATTTTATTTGAGCTTTCCAAAGGGCCCTGAAAGAAAAGCTAAATACATCATTGCAATCAAAAGAAAACAAACAATTCATTGTTAACGAGCCTATAAAACCTAGTAAAAAATACATTTATTAGCTTCATGCTATGAAAATCAGTTTGGGGAAAATAAACTGTCCAAAGTAGGTATATATTCCGACAATATTTGACTTTGCAAGTCATCTACTGAGATTAAAAATATGTATATTGAGCAATTATTTTATTTATAGTAGTGGTGCAAAGTACAATATTTTTGTAAGATCTTGTCTTTTCAAATCGATTCATGAAATTTATGCTGATCATCAATTCAACATGATTCAAATATGGCTATCCTTATCTATCGTATATAACATGTACGTAGTATGACAGAGAAAACAAAACCGATTCAAAATATGATATGCAAATGTGGGCGTTAAAATGTTTGCATTTCAATGTACTGAATGGTCATTATTGCTTAAATATTTTATGAACCATAATGAATTAGTCGTGAATCGAAGATTGCCTTCTCTCTTTATCTCAAAAGAAGTATGAGATAACAGATCGCTTTCAAAATAGTATATTCAATTATAGACGTTACGTATTTCAAAGTGTGTTGCGGTCAAAATTGCTTAACATGTTTAAGAACCGCAATGAATTAGATTTTATGAACCATAATGAATTAGTTGTGAATCGAAAATTACCATGAGTCGGTCTGTGTATCGCATTCTAACTTTACGTGGATTAGAGCAAGAGTACACATGATCCGGAATCGATGAGTCGGTCTGTGTATCGCATTCTAACGATATATTTTATATAAGATAGAAAGTGTGAGAGTGATGTCTGGTTCATGAACGGATCGTTGTGGCAACGTGAACCGTGAGTCGCTGATTCAATTTAATGATCCGGTCAAATAATACGGATCATTCATTTTTCCCCGTCGCTAATTTATAGTAAATTATTCTATATAAGGAAAAATAATGTGAATCTCAAATAGATGGATTTATAACAAATGAGTAGGATATAAATAATACAGGTTATGCCAAAAAAAATATATTTACCATTCAATATTAACTTGAAACTTTCAAAATCAAATAAAATTTATTCAGTTCGAGCATAAAATAACCGGTAATTTCAATGATAAAATTAGTGTTTTGTATGAAAATATGCCTTGCCGCCTTTAGTACACTGTAGTCACGTGGCTTTTCTATACAAATCATGTTTGCCGATAGCCTGCCAAGCAAAACGCCTTTGCGCGTAATCCATAAACGGCATAAACTATTAAGTCAATGGCCAATGGCGATTTGGCATTTAAGCGGCGTGTATATTCGTAGTTTTTACGTTATTTTGCAATGAAAGTTTAATTATTTAAGACCAATAAAACTGAAATTAAAATCCCAAAATGAGTGCGGATAATATTGAGAAACTTTATAAAAACTATGACATATTAGCGGACGCGAAAGAAAAGATAAATGAGGTATACTACTCACTAAATTATAATATAATTCGTAAATAATAGTTTCTAGATTTTTTGTAACAAAAAATATTTTTCAGCACGAAAAAGAATATTTGGAAATCATCGAGGCTGTTAAAGGATCGGACAAGGAAAAGCGTCTTGCTTCCCAATTTATTGCTAAGTTTTTTAAACATTTCCCTAACCTAGCCGATCAAGCTATCGAAGCACATCTAGATTTATGTGAAGATGACGATATTGCGGTATGTACTTTTTATTTATTTGCTAAATATTTATGTAACCTTTTATTTTGCATGTTATTATTCAACTTTTATTAATCAAATACCTGTATATAAGTATGTGTCAACGAATTTGGAAAAAAATGCATAAAAATAAGCTAATGTTTTGAATAATACATAATTTGTTATAATATATGTTCGTCTTTCTGACAGACATTTTTGAATAATCCACTCTTTAATACCGGATTGACAAATCTATTGACCCTAAACAGTATTTTATACTGCATATAATCTGTCCTCATCTATACAAGCCATCCTTGGGATTCGAACTTGGTATATTTTCCTCTTCCTTTATTTGATAAAAAATAATCCCAAAAATGGATCCGAATACTAGATTGTGTTACTATTTTTATGGGCTCCTCTGTACTACAAATACGGATCTACGTTATAAAAAGTAAACCAACATGCATAAAAGACCTTGAAAAAACCAAAATAATAATATAAATTAGTGAAAATGCTTCATCTAAGATTTTATTCTAACAATATCTTATTCTGTCTTGTCTTGTATAAGGTGATTAATTTTTAGCAGATTTTGGTGAGACTTCAAGGCCTAATGAAATTAATAGATGGTGTCAGATGTGCTACACTTAGTGGCTAGATGTCTGCTTTCATGTAGAACAGTCTTAGACAGATTGAAGTGATTCGGTAGTTGAAGATCTCCTGAGTGAAATTGACTAGATCATAAGTACTTTAACTTATAATAGATATCAATCACTATTTATTTATTTATTCCACATTTTAAATTACTTGCAACAGTTTTTTTGTTGAAAATAAATGTTAACACATTATTCATTCTCAGATCAGGAAACAAGCTATCAAAGATTTACCAAATATATGTAAGGACAACAAAGAACATACCCAGCGAATCGCAGATATTCTGGCACAACTCTTACAGGCTTACGATGTGTCAGAACTGAACATGGTAAACAATTCAATAATGACATTGATGAAGTTGGAACCCAAAGGTACCCTCAGTGGACTATTTTCTCAGATACAACAAGGAACCGACAATGAACTAGTTCGAGAGAGATGCATCAAATTTCTGGCTTCTAAAGTTAAACAGCTTGGGAGAGAAGTCATCAATAAGGAAGCGGAAGACTATATCATTGCTGAATGCAAAAAGGTTCTGGAGGTATGTCATATTATCCTCATACATACCATCATCAAATTGATGGATTGATTGCTAAATTTTATCCACTCATTATATTTTACAAGTTATAACCCAGTCAAAAACGAACAAACACATTTCAAAGTCTATGACCCAAATACACAGCCCTAGGTAAATAAATACTAACTCCTAACCTCACTGGAGTATTTAGTATTGTTAAGTTAGCAATTTTGTTGCAGAAACATCACTAACTAAAAACTATACCAAACTTAATGTCGATGGCGTAGCATTTTACATTATTGTGTACGTTTACATGGACGTTTAAAATGTAATATAACAACACAAATACATGTAACCAAGCTATCACTGGCAGCTCCATGTCATGATTCTTCTGAAATTCCAGTGAATTTTCGGCATTTTGTATAGATCACTGAATACTCTGAGTGAGATTTAATTTGACAATATTACCAAATACATAATTAACTAAGTCGCTTAAATCATCATCCATCGAAAACATCTCGTATTTTAGTATTAAACCACTCGTAAGGTTCCTCAAGAGCAACCTTACTTTTTGACAGTTCACAAATGTTGGTTTATGCCGACACACATACGCTAGATACCTCTCTGCAATTTTCATATAAATACTACGTAGCATCCTAAAGCTAGGAAGCCACGTTAGTGAGCTTTAGTGAATGACTGTGCATTGAAAACATGGTTAGTAATTAGTATTTAGGTCAGACTCTGCATACAGACCTATGTTTTTATGCGCCATCAGCAGCATTAAGTAAATTACAGAACTTGTAGTTTTATATTATATTTGTGCCTGATATATTAATACATTTTAGCAGCGTTAGGTTGATAAAGAGACTTCTTCGAGAATTAAATTGACACTGGGCATGCGCCGTTTCTTAACCTCTATTATATAGCATTTGTACATCCTTCTAAGATCATTGACGAGTTGATATTGGTAGATAATGGATGGTGCATGGCTCCCTTATTGGACCACAGCATCGGACGCTCCTGATTGGTTGTCAAGCTGTCAAACTCGCATCGCCACAAATTTAATTTAACTTAATTGTCTTCGTTCATGAATATATTGTGTTTAATTTTTAAAAATAATTAAATTAATTTAAATAACTTGTATTAACTGTTTATTTATTCAATTTGGTTTAAGGATGTGAATGCAGAAGAGTTTGAGCAAATTATGGAATTACTCGGATGGACAAGACTCGGTCGTACTACACCAGGTCATCGTGAGATAGTTGAACTAGTCGCCACACAAGCATTTGCAGATGGTGACTTTGTGGCTAGCGAATCGGAACATGTAGATCGAGTAGTACAATGTGTTGCACATGCTCTACCATACTTCTCTGTAAGAAATCGTTTTACATTATTTTTGTATCAATTATATATTTTTGAAGTACCTACCTAATAAATTTGTTTTATTTACAGTCACAAGTAAATTCAACGAAATTCGTCGACTATTTCTGTGAGCATGTCGTACCCAAATTTGAGGATATAGTGAATGCATCCGAAGACTCTGGCGACTCGAAGCTGCAACTGTTAAAGTTATTGGCTGAACTCACTTTGCATTGCGGTGCTTTGGACAATGCTGAATCTAAAGTAGAAACTATATACTCCTGCTTAATCGTAAGTTGACTTCTAAGTCTTCATCTTCTCACTATATTTTTGTGAAATGAAATCATCACTTTTTTACTTATCCTTACAACTTACATTACTATGTTTAAGTGGAAATTTTTCAAATTTACAGTATTAGTAAATTTGAAAAAATTTGAATTTTTTGATTTTATAGATAATATCACACATGTTTTATTCCCATTTCAAGAACCAATTATTGTCAAAATCATTATATTAATCACTGTTGCGACTTCCATAATAATTCTCAACCTTAACTATTCAATATGTCTTAACTATCGGTTGAACATCCTCTCTTATGTAAACTCTCTAACGCAACTTCAAACGTCAGTTAGAAAAATATAATAAAAAAAACACATAATGTGAATATGCACGTCTTTCCCATTCATTCCCCAGTTTATTCTCGGTGTCTCAAATATAATATAAACAATTTTCCCTTCCTTACTCCTTTGATATTTACACATGAATCATCAAAGTGTACTTCTTTAAATTATATAAACTATCTATTTATAATGGGAACAATAGTTTGTTTCTAAAAAAACTACTAATCTTTAAAGCTCTACATAATATTTCAACATTTAATATTACTCAATTATTTACTTCTTTGTCGAAATGTGCATAAACAATCCATTTATTAAATATGCTCCATTAAATTCTTAGATTAAATCTGTGTAATCTAATGTTTATGATTAGTAACGGCTGCAACATCCTTTTTGGGTGAAAAGCCTTAGAGAAAAAATAAATCTTAGATTATGTTTGGAATACTTTCAAAATGTTAACTGTAAATTTAATTTTTAGAAATTTATGCCACTACCGCCGGTGTCAGAGAATCCAGAAGCCGAAGAAGTTAAACCAGTCCTTGAATTTTCCCATGTTGAATGCTTGTTGTTTGCCTTCCATCGTTTAGCTAAACAGTCGCCCGATTTCTTAATTAAAGACGCAGATAAACTTAAGGAATTCCGTCTGCGTTTACAGTATTTCGCTCGTTTGACACAAGGATATATAAAAAAATTGAAAGAAGCTACTAATGTAAGTGATCCATATTATCAAATTAAAGTTGATTATATTCTACATACAATGTGCACTGAACCTACGTGAAATCTTCTGTACCTACATTATGTTTATCACATTCACACTGAAGAACTTCTCTACGACTCTGAACAATGTAAATACAATTGCCAAATATTGTAAAAATAACATATGCAGTTATATCAGGTGTCTTTAAAAGTACAGTCAAGCGGAAGTCTTGAGGTAGAGCCCTCTTGGGGGCACCCGAATACCACTATATATGTTCCGTAATTTTTTGTAAATTTTGATTAGTGATTTTTTTGTCAAACCTTGACTAGCAAGACAATCAGTTACAGAGATATGAGTTTTTGAGATACATGCTAGATTTTTTTTTCTAAAATAGGTGAATAGTATACCTCACAGACACAAAAACAATTGTGGGCCAATCTGATACCATCAGGCCATGAAAGAATGTTGAATTTCCAAATTAGTTACAATTCCAAATATTTAAAAATTTTGAAGACGATTTAATGAAAATATTTAGATAAAAAAATTTGTATATTTTTTTTTCAAAAACTTGACAATCTCATCGACTATTTATCCTGTAAATTTGATACTTAAAAATTGTTCCGAAACACAAAAAGCCGATAACTCAGGTAGAGATATTTTGATGAAGCTGCATAAAAAAATGTATAAGGAGAAAATTTCTCAAATTTAGATACCTACTATTTTCATATTCGCATTCTATCATAGATTGATGGTATCAGATCGGCCCAAAATTGTTTTTGTGTCTGCGAGGTATACTATTCACCTATTTTGAATAAAAAAAATCTAGCTTGTGTCTCAATAATTTATAAACTCTGTGACCAATTATGTCTTGTTAGTCAAAGTTTGACAAAAAAATATGATAAAAAACTATCTCATAAACTACAAAAAAATCGAGAAACATATATAAGGGTATTCGGCAGTGGCGTGCAGCCTTACATGCTTTTATGCTTGGCATAACTATCAAAATCGAAAAAAAATAATGAAATTTTCAATTTAAATTAATGAAAAATCTTTTTAAAATCCTTGTATGATTTTTTAAAATAAAACAAGTTGTAGAATGTATATCACGATTCATAAAACATTTCTTTTTTTTCTAGTGCTAATATTAAAATTGAGTTCAATATTCTATAATGTGTATCCTCTAATATTCTTTCAGGGAAAAACGAATGATGAATTAAAGTCAGATGAAAATAAAATAAAGCTAGTCGCTTTAAAAACAACCTCGAATATCAATACACTCATTAAGGACCTCTTTCATACACCACCTAGCTATAAGAGTACAGTGACACTTTCATTTGAGGCAAAATCACAAAAAGCACCGGTAAGTAATCTTCGTATTTATTGATCGTATGAATGAATGAAGAGTAAATAATGAGTTTTATAATTGTTTGTGTATAGCTCCTTTGTTAACTCTGTTCATATCCTTTGAGAAACTAATGCTCTTTTATTTGGACAACATATGTAATTTTGATATAAGATGTTTTTCTCTTAAATGTAATTTCACATAATTACCCAGTCATTCAAATATTTAATAATACCTTGTTTATGTTCTAAAATATCTTTGTAAATACTTCAATGGCCTCAACCTATTTTGTTCACATATAAGCAGTGGTGGCTGGTGATGTTAAATCTTAGAGGGGCTCAAAAATTATAATTTTACCTAGAAGGGAAATTAACTTTCGACAGAAAGCAGATATGTGACACAATATTATTTTCGTACACTGACATTATCAGGGTTTTCCATTATTCTCCTGTCTATTGGAAATTAATATATGTGTACCTGGTCATTAATGCTGTGTTTGGTTGGGTATTTAACAACCTATAACACGTTCGACCATCGCAATGAACAACAAAATATGAATGGATGAAAATATACTGTAATCCTTCACGGGCCTTCCGTTTTGCTTGAAATCAGCACAAATTCACGTGTACGGTGCGCTGCGGCAGTGGTGGGCGGTCACGTGAATTGTATGGGTTCTCCAGGTACAAGTTGACTATGCCCGAGGAATGAAATATTTCATAGAATCTTGCTTTACAAAACAGTTAGATTTAAAAACTTTTACTAGATATACTACAAGGCATAAGACGGCAAACATTTATTCGAAAAATAGTGTGTTCCCAGGATTCAATTTCACATATTTTTTGGAATCTTTTGATCAAAGTTTTTGAGAGGGCTGAGCCCGAGAACCCTTTTGGAAGAGTCGCATATAAGTATGTATGATTAGTTTAGAGAATGTATGAGGATGAATATGTTATTCTCTCTACGTACTCCGAATAGGGATGATGATTGTGTGGTTCTATAACCCTTGATTCGTTTTATTTGAATAATTATACTAATATATATTTTTTATATTTCAGACTGATTTAGATACGAAAGCAACAAAAGAAACTACACAGACAGTGGGTGAGAAACGACACAAACCCATTGTTTTCGAGAAAGATGAAAATCCATCAACAGAAAAACGTGCCAGATCAGATCGAAGTGGTAATGTCAAGATGTACACTCCACCGTCGGGAAAATATAGCAATAGAATAACGAGTGGAAGTTCAGGATCTAACAACGGCAACAACTATAGCAGTGGTCCGTGGAGAAGAGGCGGTGGTGGTGGTGGAGGAAGAAACTACAACAGGAACTTCTCACGTAACGGTGGAGGTCCCTACAGAAGGAACAAATACTAAAAATTTCACAACTCTTCTACCTTCAATGTAGATGTGCTTTATTTTATTTATCCGCAAATATATTATTTTAAAACGAGAAATTGGGAAACACTTGAACATTTCATTATCACGCCTATGCCATGTTTTTGAATCAATCGTCAATCTATCTATCCTTGTTTCCCTCATTGTGTTCTTCCTATTCTTATATCCATTTCCTTTCCTAAAGCACCTCAGTCTTATTGCAGGGCAGAGCATGTGGTCGGAGAACTTTGTTGTTTAAGGCTATTAACCATTATTTACTTTCAGATTTTTCATGAACAACTCAATGGTATATCATCATTGTTCCTGGAGCTGTTTAAGAACATCATTTTGTTTTATTTATATATGAACAGGTTTTATCTAGTGATGAACTATGGATTGCCAGATAATGGTAAGAGAAATGATTCATTGATTTTTTTTTATATCATTTATAAGTAAAATAATAACAATACATTCAACATTGGGGTGCTTTTTTACAACTAAAATTATCCACATAATGGCTATGTAAACATATTTGGTCAAATACCAAATGATAGTTTGAAACCATTGAAATGTTACTGTTTTAGTCTAATTGTGTTTTATTCTGCTAAAATGGAGTTTATGATAAGAATATTTTTGCGTTGATCTCTAAATTCGTTAGAAGGTGAGATATTTCACTTAAATTTTTAAATACAGTTATCATTTATTTGTCTTTCTATTCAGATAGAAAGTTGGTTGTCTATTTAAACATGAGATGCCACAAAGAAAATTATGCTGTTATTATTGCATAGTTTCAAGTTATCAAAGGTTGAATTCTATGAAAAGTTTTTAGTCGGCTTTCAATATTATTATGATTTAATCCAAACTGTTTCGGGTAAATACAAATTATATTTAAGGATATTAATGTAAACATTCAGATGGATTTATGGAGGTTTTTTTTTTACACAGACCTGCTGCTACCTGCAGGGTGTAACGATTCAGCAGAATTGTTACCCAAAGGTAATTTTTGTCAGTCCAAATTATTTATAATTTATGATTTTTTTTCACTTAGTTAATATTATAATTTGAACCCTGGAACCCATGTGTCAGTACTTCAGTCAATATAAGGAATATTATATTGTTATGGATATATTTTTAATTCTGTGTCGTGATGTCAAATTCCACTAGTAGTGTTTTCTCTAGACGATTCTTAATATTTAACATGACTATTAAAAAGATTGTGTTTTCAGACTTCACCAGGTGATTGCTGTGTTACAGAATTGAGCATATCTATGTACCTATACATAATTTTGATTTGATATTTTTCACATAGATATGAACATTGCAGAATTTATTAAGGTTGCTGAATCATGCTGCCTAGACTTCGGGAAATTTTCATATTTTTTTCTCTTCAGATTATGGTGCAGTTCTATATACTCACTTAGTATCTTGTTTTTCTATATTCGTAATTTGCTTTTTTATATTTATTTTTTTCCTCTAAAATCCTTGGTACCAAAATTATCCTTGTTTCCATAAATCATAATAAAAAAAAAATTCAATCAAGTAATGTTTTATTTAATCATTACCTATATACTCTTTACGTTGGTGGTACATAGTGGAGCCACACTTTATAAATTTAATCATTTCTATAATATAAACTGAACTTATTTTTTATTTTTATTAAAAATAGATACATCCTTGACACAGTACATCTTGAACAAAATTAATTGAGACAGGATTCCAACCTGGTTCCATTAAATTACTAGACCAGTGTCTCATTAAAACATAAACAGTTCATACATACTGAAAAAGTAATAAATACTTTCTGGCATCCTGTAAAAATTTAAAAAGTTTCTTGCCAAATAGTATTTCTTCTAATTAGTATTTCCAGATCAAATAAGCAATAATTGGGATAGAGTAATTATCATACACTTCATATTTACAGTAAAAAAACGGGTTGTTATTAAAATATTTTATAATCAGTCTTAAATAATACAAATGGTTTTAAAATTTTCTTATCAACTGTATAATACAATATTTATTGCACTACATTTTTATTCATGGGAAAGGTTACACTGAAATATTTAAAACAAATTAATTATTTTATCTTAATGTTGCATAGAAATATTTATTTTAAAAGTTATGAGAAAACATAAAAAAAGACAAATTGAAGATCGGTCATGACAATAAATGTGGTATTTTTTTTTCATAACAATTTGAGACAATATTATCATGATAATCTTGAAATTCATTTTTTTATAAATCGAAAGCAAAAGAGACTGCTATAGTGCAAAACTTCAATTTTTAACAAATTATTTACAATTAGTAATTGTCATTTATCATTCTTTTATACCTTGTTGAAAACATATTACATAATTACACCAAAGTATCGATTATCCCACACAAGGGACTCCCCTCAGCTAAATGTCCAAATGAATACATGATGAGTATCTGAGCTTTAGAAGAATCTGGTATAACTATATTGTACGAAAACATATTTATGTTACCTGTGCGCATCTTTATCCCACACTGCATAGTCTTACCTGGTATTTGATACCGGTAATATGTCAGTAAACAAAAATTGGATAAACAAATATATTTTTCTGGGAATTGTATGTTTTAGGTAAAAAATAATGAACAAGCATTATTAATAGGGAGGCCTGACCCCGGATGAACTGTGATAGACGGACAGGAAATGATTGATGTACAAGTGTTGTATCAAAATTTGCAGACGAAAAAATCTTTTTTTTTCTTGCCTTCGTAACCTGTAACCAATTTCTAAATAAAATATCTAAACACCTCATCAGTAAATCTTCATATACGGGCGTTTCCATCATATTCATTCCTCCAAGATTTCGCATTACATTATTATTAGGGCATTTTATCGACAATTCCACACATCAGTTTATCTAATTCATAAAGAGGATCAGAACCAGTGGATTCTTTTTGACTTGTATCCATATGCTCAAACGCTTCCGTGGGCACCATCAGCTTGGAGTCAGACTCGCACTGATCTGGTAAACTTTGTAACGCGTTCTGTAGTATATCTTGCACCTTCGTTAGATGTTTTTGAAACCTGTAAAAATAAAATAATCTAAATGTATACATACATTACATAGACTCCTTTAAACACGGATGTGTGCACTCTGGTAGGAAGAAATATGTTTTTTTGTGCATCTTTTTCTGTATTTTTTTATTTATGTAGGTATTATAAATTAAAAAAATAAAGTATTGATTGTGAAGTTTCTGGGTTAACAAGAGTGGAAATACATTTTAAAATTAACAAATAGAATAGTAAAATAATTTTTCCACAAATTCATTTTATTATGACCAAACATTTTCGCTGAGGCATTATCAAGGTCCAAAATGAAACTAAATTTGGCAAGACGAGTTTATCACTGTTTGTCGTAGTTAATATTTTCATATGTTTTTCATATTTCAAAATAGGTATATGGAAAATATAACAAATAATTTCCCTTTGTAGATATTATAAAAGAGCAAATTTTTTGCTTTTTAATAAAAACAGTTTGAGAAACCCTGGAACTGTTTTTCAAAATCCATTTCAAGATATTATATTTGTACAAAATTTGGGGGGACAGACACACACACAGACACACTTAACTCAAATAAAATGTTCTACTCCGAATTCTTAGTAAATCCATGTATGGGAACATATATGCTGCGAAGCCTCTAAGTTGGTGTTTTTAGCATGCAAAAAGTCCACTACGCCATACAAAATGATGTTTTGTACACGCATCTTGGCTTAATACTGGTGATTCATTCAGAGAATTGAATTCTCATGAACGAATCGACAGTTGGACAACTTTTCGCTCTCCTAAAATGCTCAACTATCGAGAATAAAATAATTTGTATACAGGTTTCATCATATTATTCCAAGATACAACAATATAAACATGCGTATCATAATAAAATTTGATTTGTGATAGTCGTTGACCAACTGATCTGCTACACAGTATTTATTGGTAACGTTTTTGCCTACACAGGTTTTAAACGGTCGTGTAATTTTTACGACACGATTATTAGTAAGACTGTATGCATATAAATTTTGTTATTTGTATAAAATTGGAAATACATTAGTAGATACAAAACGAACCTCATGGCTGTCTCCACTCTTTGTCTCTTTTGCAGTTCCATCATAACTCTTAATGTCTCTCTAGCTTGGTGCGGGCGAAACTCATTTAATAAATGATGAATATGTATAAATAACAAACTTAAATCTTCCACTTTCTCAGCTCTCCTTGGTGAATCAGGGCAGTGAACCAAAAGATCTAGTAAATCCAAAAAATTGGCAAGCAGCGAGTGGTTTAACTTTTTTAGTTCGCGTCGCCTTTCAAAATGTATCGGATACAGTCGTCTAAAGCCCTAAAAAAACAATATTATTTTATTTTACAAAATTTTCATTCATAGGTTTTCCAATTGTTATCTTAAGCACAATGACAAAAGGATCAAGTAATAACACAAGCATGGATTTACTCTAAGAAAATGAAACTGTACAAGGCAGAACATACAAAAATTAAAATCAATGATTTATAAATGATTACATTAAGAATATAACAAAAAAATGTTTGACAGAATAAGTAATGGTGCGAGCATAAGAAGTGAGTGCCAGGTTAAGAAGAATTTTATAATTGGAATAATTCTTGTGCAGGAAAAATGCTTGTGACAGAGAAGAACGGAAATCCAGCAGTGGAGAAAATGCTAGCAAAAAACGCTAATCTACACATGTAAATCTCTTATGTATTTACATTAAATTTGAAAATATTTTGCATGTTTCTACTTTATTTTCGTATTTAGGTACATGCACATCAAATAAATATAAGATATGACGTGATACAGTTGCATACATCTAGATAAAACATTGTTGCCCTTATGTATTATATACAAAAAGAACATGTACATACACTAAACTTGATGTATTTATGGTAGGTATGCATGGAAACTTAACTTCATCGGCCGATATTGGAATCGGCACGCATAAAGAGATTGATTCATAGGCCGATCGGTTTAAGTGCGTATGGAAACTTGTAAAATTGTACCATTGGAAATTTGGATTTTTTTGAAGTAGCTTGACTTGTTTCAAAAAACCTTATATTAAAGTTTCGGAATCTATATATATTTCTTAAATTGTAGAAGACCTAAATTATTTGCAGAATTTATATTTAGAAGAAAATTGCCAAATGGCAATAAGCCCGCCAGTGTGCAATATATTTGTTTATATTATTATGTACAAAAAGATAAATAAACATTTCGTTTCGGATCAGTTCACCACTGACATAGTAATTCTTGGTCTAATAGGCTCCGATGATTACATTATCGTTCGCATGCGTGCTATTTCATACCTTAACATTGGTTATACGTCGTTGGGCGATCTCGAGCGGCCGACATTTTTGTGTTCATAACAGATTTTTAAATCGGCCAATTCTGTTAGTTTGCATACGCGCTCTTACATGCTATTCGTATGCTGACCAATAGTGGTGCAAAGTACAATATTTTTGTAAGATCCTGTCTTTTTAAATCGATTCATGAAATTTATGCGGATCATCAATTCGCGCTCTTCAATTCAATTATGATTCAAATATGGATATCCTTATCTATCGTACATAACATGTACATAGTATGACAGAGAAAACAAAACCAATCAAAATATGATATGCAAATGTAGGCGTTAAAATGTTTGCATTTCAATGTACTTAATGGTCAATATTGCTTAAATATTTTATGAACCACAATGAATTAGTCATGAATCGAGATTGCCATCTCTCTTTATCTCAAAAGAAGTATGAGATAACAGATCGCCTTCAAAATAGTATATTCAATTATAGACGTTACGTATTTGTTTTTCAAAGTGTGTTGCGGTCAATATTGCTTAACATATTTAAGAACCGCAATGAATTAGATTTTATGAACCATAATGAATTAGTTGTGAATCGAAGATTACCATGAGTCGGTCTGTGTATCGCATTCTAACTATATACTTTACGTGGATTAGAGCAAGAGAACACATTATCCGGAATCGATGAGTCGGTCAGTGTATCGCATTCTAACTATATACTTTACGTGGATTAGAGCGAGAGAACACGTTATCCGGAATCGATGAGTCAGTCAGTGTATCGCATTCTAACTATATACTTTACGTGGAACACATGATCCGGAATCGATGAGTCGGTCTGTGTATCGCATTCTAACGATATATTTTTTATGAGATAGGAAGTGTGAGAGTGATGTCTGGTTCATGAACAGATCATTGTGGCAACGTGAACCGTGAGTCACTGATTAAATTTAATGATCCATGATCCGGTCAAATAATACGGATCATTCATTTTTCCCTGTCGCTACTGACCAATAATTTGATCGGCCGATGAAATTAACTTCCATGCGCGCCTACCCTTACAAGTCATTATAATACAACACACTATTTCCTCTTATTTAATGATAGGTGTAATAACATGCCAATACTTAAGGTTTTCGTGAATAAAGGGAATATATTTTTTACATACTTGACTTTCCAAAGATCTAATGATGGTGTCGTCTGCGTTAAATGCATTTCCAAACATCGAATATGTGTCATGAATAGGTTGAGGTGGTAAAGGCGCACGATTACGCCGAATATTTTCGTCTGTATACAAATTTATATATTGCATTGGAGGCAAAGGTAATGAGCTAACTTGGGCACTTTCCGAAGAAGTCATGGTTATATGCAAATGCAACGACAATACAATAATTATGTAAATATAAATATGGGGCACACAATTCACAAATTTGAGTTAAGTAGAATAAGTCATAGAACACACTAACTAGAATAAGTCAATAAGTAGCTGTCAAACGTCAAACTTGATATCACTTTTCTATGGAAGATGGAAGCTTTTCTATGCGATAGATGCGGTTCATAGATTTTTATTATAATATACTAGATGTCGTCGTTAGCAAATTTTGTATGAATCGAAGTGAGGTATTTTTTCGGGGGATTTTTGACGTTTTGGTGGGGAGACTGCATCGTTTTTCTATATAGAATAACGACTTTTGTGAATTGTGTTTGGATTTATTTGACGAAAAAACACTTTGTTCATTAATATTTAGAAAACTAGTAAAACACCCTCCTCCCAAATCACTAGGAGGACGAGCTGAGTTTGCCGAGCTCACTTTTTTAATATCCAGCAATAAAATATCCACACATAACCTCGCCGAATAAGATAAATTAAAACTGGACGATAAACTGAAACCGTGGTCTGATCATATATAAATGTCAAGTGTCAATGCATAAACGTAAGACGGCACTATTATGTTTTTTTATAAATCAAAATGAATTCTCTCTAGTGCGTTCGGCAATAACAGACGTGCAATTGGCGCTTTACGTGTAGGTAGTGTAAAAAATAAAAATAAATTGACAGTAAAGTGCAAAAGTACAGTGTGGTTGATTAACGCAAAAATTGACGTAAAAAATGACGCAATGTAAAAAGTGTAAACAGGTTATACCTAAAAGAGGAGATATAACTAATACCGGAGTGTGTAAAAAATGCATAAATGAAGAAACCTCAGAATCATACGCACTAAATGTGACACCGGAAAAGATTACGGTGGAAAAGTTGCTCAGTGAAGTAAATGAAAAGATGTCGATAATGCGTGAAATGAAAAAAGACATGGAGAACATGAGCAACTCCTTAACTTTCTTTGCGGCACAATATGAGGAGATGCTAAAAAAGCAAGCTGAACAGAATGAAAAATTGATTAAGGCTGAAAAGAAGATTGACGACCTACGAAACAAAAATGTATATATTGAGAAATGTAATTTGGCACTTGAAGAACGAATAAGAAAAATTGAACAGAGGGAACTGAGAAATAATGTGGAAATTATAGGAGTAGAAAGGAAAGAGGACGAAAACTTAAAATGTGTGATTGAAACAATTGGAAAGAAGCTGGGAATTGAAGAGGGCGAAATACAGGATGCTTGGAGAGTGCCACATATGTCGACGTCGCGCCCCGCACCTATCGTAGTGACATTTAAAAATACTAAAACAAGAAATATGTGGTTGAGAAACAGAAAAAATATAGTAAAGAATCAAGATATATACGATAAAAGCCAAAATATAAATCGAATATATGTGAATGAAAACCTAATCCCGTACACCAGGGAACTGCTCTGGAAATCGAAAAAATCATTGAAAGAGCAATACAATTTTATTTGGGTGAAAAACGGACAAATATTGGCACGTAAGGACGAAAAAAGTAAAATTATATCGATTAACAATGAAAACGACATAATGAAAATATTAGAGTAAATCATTGAATATTATTCAAGTTATGCTAAACTTAATATAAATAAAAATGGCTTTCAAAAACGACGTAGCAGATATGCACAAGTATACTAAATGTGAAAATGTTGAAATCTGGAAGAGGGAAATAAAAAATAACAATACAAAGTTCTTAATATTTCACGTTAATGTTCGTTCAATCCGAAAACATTTTAATGAACTACTGGTGGTAACAAAAGATATATTATGTGAAGTGGACATGATGATATTAAGTGAAGTAAACATAAATCAAAACGAAACGTCATTATATAAGATTAAAGGATTCGATATGTACACAAAAACACGAATAAACAGAAGAGGAGGAGGTATTATGATTTATGTAAATGAAAAATGCAAATTTGAAGAATTCACACTACAGTTAAAATACAGTGAAGCGATCTACGGCAAAGACACCAAAAATTTTGATACCAGATGGATTCTAGCTATGTATAGACCACCTCAACTAAATGTTAAGAACTTTGTGACCGAACTGAGTATTATACTGAGTAATATACCAAAAAGAGAAGAAATTATATTAATGGGAGATATAAACATAAATATACTAAAAGATAATAACAGACAGGTAATCGAATACAATAATAAGTTAAGTGAATATGGTCTTTGCAAATTGATATGTGATGTGACCAGAGACGAGATTGTTGATGGAAGAAACGTGAAATCATGCATAGACCACTTATACGTGAGAGGTAAAACCGACACTTTGCACTCGACTGTAGTCACACAGAAAGTAGCAGACCACTATATTATTGGGTTAACAATAACAAATAATGACGAACCAGAAGTAACGGGTGGCAAAAAAAACAATATTACTATTCTTAACAATAATATTGTCTCCAATTTATTAAATGAAGTCAAATGGAGAAATATGGAACATATATCATGCCCATTAAAATTATACCAAGAAATTTACGATACTTTTAATAATATATACAATAAGGCAAGAAAAGAAACAATTGTATCTGAAAAGGAAATAAAAAACTTATGGATTACAAACTCTTTGAAACAAATGATTATAAAAAGAGACTATCTGTTTAGACATTGGAAAAACTCTCCTGGTGATACTATTAGAAGACTTGAATACACTAAATGGAGAAACAAAACAAACAAATGTATAAATAACGCTAAAAATAATTACAGAAAACAAATAATTAATGAAAACATCGGAAATTACAGAAAGTTATGGCAAAATATAAATGAATGGCTAGGAAGAGAAAAACTGTCATTGGATAGTGTTATAGAAAAACATATAAATAAACAAGGAAACATGGAAATTATATGCAATGAATTCGCGGATACATTTTCAAACGAAATTGAAGACATAAAACATAAATGTAATGTAAAATTTTTAAAAAGATCAGAATATTCAGTGCCTATTGATCACTCAATGAGGATGAAAAAAGTTTCTACAGATGAGGTAATTAAATGTATCGATAAAATGTCTTCGAAAAAAGCACCGGGAGTAGATAAAATAAGAATGTCTGACATAAAGTCAGTAAAACATTATATAGGACCGGTGATTTCTAGATTAATTAATTTATCTATCGAAAAAGGTTTGTTTCCAGAAATGTTAAAGTTATCTATAATTAGACCAATTTACAAACAGGGTGATCACAAAAAGACTACAAATTATAGACCAATAGCCTTATTGTCTAGCATTGATAAAATAATAGAAAGAATCATAGTGGACCAAATAAATAACTTTATGGACAAATTTAAAATAATAAACCCAATTCAATATGGATTTCAAAAAAACAAAAGCACAAATTCATTATTAAGTAAATTTACAGATGAAATAAATGAAAATTTGGATAAGAAGAAACATGTGGTTGCACTATTTATAGACTTCAAAAAAGCATTCGATACTCTTGACCACGAAACGCTTATGGTAGCTATGGAAGAATGTGGTATCAGAGGACCAATGAAGAAGTGGTTCGAGAGTTATCTCAGTGAGAGGCAATTTGTAGTCAAAATTAAGGACAGAATAAGCGAGAAAAGGACAGCCAAATACGGAGTGGCAACTGGATCAATCACTGGACCATTATGCTACATTATGCATGTCAATACACTCGGGAATGTCATTAAATACTGTAGTAAATACATGTTTGCGGATGACTTAGGAATTTTGTATGCAGATTATGATACGACTATCATCGAAAAAAACATCCAACATGACCTAAATAACATATTTAAATGGGCCCATGACAACGGAATTATTGTAAATGTGAAGAAAACGAAATATGTACACATACGGTCAGCTCATTCAAAACAAAAAAATGTAGCATTCAAAATTGTTGGACATACCTATGAATGCATGCACAAAAATTATATTGATTGTGCATGTTCAGAAATTGAAAAAGTTGACCAATATACATACCTAGGATTACAGATTGATAATACATTTAATTGGAGTAAACACGTAGAACTCATTTGTACAAAATTAAATTCAATATTGTGTAATTTTTATATGTTAAAGGCTAGTGTTTCTCGGGCCATACTGTATTCTATGTACTATGCTATGGTCGACTCCATTGTCAGCTACGCGTTAACTTGTTACGGCTTAACTTACCCAACACACACCAATAAAATTAAACAAATTCAAATCAATTTCTTGAAAATGTTGGTGGACAACAATACAAAAAAATCATGTAATAGTCAATATGAAAAATTATTTGAAATATGTAAAATACTCCCAATACAAAATAAAGTAAAACAGTGCATCATTTTGGAAGAATACAAAAATGAATATTTTGAAACAGAAATAAGTCACATATATGGGACAAGGCTGGCGATGGAGCGTGCCCTGCAGGTACCTAAGACAAACAACGTGTATGGAGATCGTACCAGGAAACATCTTGTACCGCATATTATTAACGCGTTGCCGATTAGGATAAGAAATATTTTAAAGTCTGACGAAACGAAAATAGTTACTATAAAAAATACTCTTAAACATCTTTATCTGAATTCAAGCGTTCGTTAGACTTTAAATTATTATTGTTGATTAATTATAGGTATATCTAATGTATATTATGTGTAAGGTTTAATTCAATTTTTTTTCTATCGAATTTCAAGTTTTTCTTTTTCTTTCAAATTTTTGTTTTGTTTGAGATTAGTTTATTGAAATAATTATATGTGAAATTTATAAAATTGTGTGAAAGAGAGAATCTGCTCTGCCAAAAAACTGCTTTGCAGTTTGGCGGGAAAAGAACAATGTATTACTTTTTATTAAAAAAATAAATATCTTAAAAAAAAAAAAAAAAATATGTCCTTGTTAAACAAGTATATATACATCTTCCTACGTTCCCTAAAATAAGCAAATAAATGCTTGTGCTATAGGTGAACGAAATTGGTCGAGACAGGATTCGAACTCGCGACCACTGGATTAATAGCCCAGCGCGCTAACCGCTCGGCCATCGACTTGTTATAGCCGAAAAAGTGTTGTCGAAAAACAATAAATTTTAATTTTTTCCGCGGCAACATTTTGGCGGAAGACTACTAGCGCCCCTGACGGCGTGAGAGAACGACAAGGAAGCTTATAGCACGCGTCAGTGACGCGCTCCTCTTGGCATTCGACGCTGGTGGAGGACGGACGGTTTGGTGTGACGCCGTCATCGGTCGACACGCGCTCCCGATGGCGGCCATATTTTCGAGAGCACGAGGAGGTCTGTGTGACAGGACCCGTCACGCGCATGGACGCTGATGGTGCCCCAGAACCAAGATGAGGGCATCAACAGGACAGGAGGTTGGAGGCAGAGCGCAGTGTGGGGCCACCGCGTAGGGAACGCGGCGGCTCGCAGATTGGACCACGAAGGGCAATTCGTGTCGTCTGGAGCGTCGGTTCGCCTCCGGTGAGGCCCCAACTGGTATGCCACCTCTGTCGAGATGCGGCGTCATAGCGTGCCGTGGGGCACAGAGCCTGCCATGGGTGACGGTCTGGAAGAGGAGATCAGGAGGAGAAGAAGAAACCACGCCGGACACAAGGAAGACCTGCTAGCCTGACGCAGAGGCTGGGCCCCACCGATCTACCGTCACCACGTGGAAGACAGTGACATGCCTGGAGTAAGGATGTCGCTGTACCCTGGGGCGGTATATTCTGGTCGGCGTCTTTTCGTGTGTTCGCGTGTGTTTGACAGTTCGTTTCGATAGATGCCACGTGTTTCTGTTTTATTTGTTGTCTGTTGTTTTTTTTTATTATTATTTTATTGCCATGGACCAACTATAATGATTTTTTGAATAAATGCGCCGTACTACTCCAATTTCATAGTGTCACCATCATTTGTCTCCTTTTCTTCCCCACACCTTGGCTTGATGTTTCCTCGTGGTAGACGAGAGGTCTCATCAGACTCATGTTACAAAATAAAATGTAAAAAATCAGTCTTCAATAAATCAAAACTAGGACGTCACAATTAAAATGATAATAATAGTATTAATTTAGGATGTCACGAAGTCGTCGATGGGCGAAGGGGGCAGGCTATCAGCGAAAGCATAATACACGTACCGCGCTAACTAGACGCTTATCCGCGTTTCTCGGGTCCAGGAGGCCATATTAGGGGACATCGATTGGGCCTTGGTCCCTGGAACCATGAGGTCCTGCCCCGAAGAGCCTGGGATAGACGTCGCAGCACCAATGCGGTGGACATGCTTCCACGGTTTAGAAGAGAGGCAGATTTTGCATCGGAAAGGGATCCGTTCCCTTTGAGCTGGGCTCATCATGGAGCCGCAACCTGCTGCTTCACTCTTGTGCCCTGTCCCCTGAGTATATGCCCAGCCGCTGCCACTCCCGATGGAGTTCCTCAATCAGCAGCTGCCGCTTTTTAGGACAAGGGGAGCATTTACATGGTACCCTGGTATCAGACTACCTCGACGCCCGTCCTGGCATTGGACGTGCCCATGATTGTGGTACCGAGGCGAGAGATTTCATCAAATTTGATGAAATAATTAAAAAATATATCAATTCATTGGCTCATGATATGCATGGATATTTAACGGTAAATTTATTTATAATGAATAGCTTCAAATAATTATTGGTGGAGCTTTCCGGACACAAAATACACACAGAGAAGTTCCAGACGTCGCATCGCCTTTTTCGACGTATCCGGAACCAGGGTGCATTTCTATTGAGGCTTAACAAAAAAGATATTTGTGAATCCGTCTTCTATGGAATTCCTCTTCGATGTTTTTGGTTTTTGTTTCCATTCCGTCTATGTCAAAAATGTTTTAACCTGAGTGAATAATTGCGCCCGGTTTTGGCAAATTTGTAATATTGTTAATTGCTTTGTTTGTCTTGTATAGTTTTAAATTGTATTATTTTGTCGAACGATATGTTCAAGTATTTTTGATGGTAAGTTTTTGGTGCTAATGACAACACAACGTTTTTTGTATTTGCGGCAGTGGGCATGTTTTGAATGTTATTTTTTTATGAAGTTAAATGTTACTCTTCGTAATAAATCTGGTTTCTAAATTTGTTTAGGACAATTTTGAAATGTATGCAAAACATTTGATTCATTCTTAGGAATTCCGACTATGGCGGGTGCCGGAAAGGACGAAAAGGGGGAAGAAGTCCTTCGCCAAGGGCTGATGACTAAACGTTCTCAAAATAAGAAACGTTTCACACCAGTTAATTATAAACAAAGATGGTTTATTTTGACTAGAAAAGCTTTAACTTATTATGATATTGATGGAGAGGTAAGTTATTTAACTTTTTTTATATCTTCCTATTATAATCCTATCATAAAAAAACTTGTTACCTTATAAGCAATACTTGTATGTGATTCAATGAGTTTTTGTAAATATTTGACATGAAGAACTACACCCTTGTGCAAATTAATGTGGACAAGACTAATTTTCCTTATAAAAGTGTTTTATTATTACAAAAAGTTAAATCATATACAAAATAAAATAAATTAATATTTGATATGTCCACCATTGTCTTGCAGTACCATCTCAATGCATTTTGGTATTGATTCTACCAGCGATTATCTATTGTTTTGGTATTGATTCTACCAGCGATTATCTATTGTTTTGGTATTGATTCTACCAGCGATTATCTATTGTTTTGGTATTGATTCTACCAGCGATTATCTATTGTTTTGGATTTTTGGATCCCCATACCACACTTCAATCATAGCTTAAATCAACTTGCTTTTTATTATACAGTCCATCTTTTTGAGCCTTGTCTTACAGATAGACCACAAATCCTCAATTGGATTGAGGTCTGGTGAGTTGCCAGGCCAATTCAAAACGTTTATCCTATTGTCTGTGAAGAATTTTTGACATTCTTTGATGAATGGCAAGGTGCCAGGTCTTGCTGGAAAATTGATTTTTCTAAATTTATTTTTGATAGTTCAGGGACCTTTCTATGTTGCAAAACTTTATTTTTTCGCTATTCATCATCCCTGTTATGGGTACTAATGATCCTGTACCATTAAAAGAGAAACAGCCCAAAATATTTGCTTCACGGGATGTTTGACTGACGGCTGAATATGAGCTGGTGAAAGTGATTCACTATTGGACCGTCGAAAAAACTGATGACGCATGCCCTGGACAAAAAAATGACTAAAAATTAATGAAAAAGACAAAAAATCTCAGACAATCAAAAATTGGTAAAATACTCCTTCAACAATTGGGCTGCGAGCATGATTGAGGTTAACTGACGACTAACTAACCCTAAAGTGACATTAATAGCTGCTTATAGTGTTCTCATAACGAAACGTGAAGCATATCCTATTCCAGTATGAAAAATATGCTTTGTCCACATTAATTTGCACAAGGGTGTAAATATGAAATAATGTGAAATCATTACTACTTGAAGGTATAATACTAATGTACCTACTATTATTTTTCCCCTTTTTAACAATTATGTACTATGAAAACTGTTTATTTATGTAACCTGATACAACCCACAAAAAGTTTTTTATATACTTACCTATGTATATAATCCACTCATATTTGCGAATTTAAGATTCATAAATATATATTATTTTTCACGCTATCATTTAGGATTACTACTGAAGTATACATATTAAAAGGAGGTAAGAAATTTTTATTCATTTATGAAGCTGTTAGTTTGAATTTTAATATGAATATCTTATACATAGTAAGTAGAAACAAATATATAATGATGATACAAAAAAATATACTAGAAATTGGTAGCAGTATGTAGATCTGTGTGTGGCTGAGCAGTAGTGCACTGACTGGTAAAGCAATTCAGGGGTTCAAATCCTGCCTTGAACAATTTCGTTCACATATTATAGTGCAAGCATTTGCTTATTATATGGGGTGTATGAGTGTTCATGTATTCGTTTCAAAGACATATTCATTATTTATAGAATAAATAACAATCTGTAAGGTCTGTGTAAAAGGGAAAGAATGACAATGGAAAAGTACATCTTCATACAACCCTAAAACAATTAATAATTGCTTATAAATGTAGTAGGTGAAGAAATTAGTTGAGGCAGGATTCAAATCAAAGTCTACTGTATTGCTAGTCTAGCATAGCCAACAACTCTACTACAATTTAATTGATATCTTATTGGGATAATTTAATGTTCATAATGAACATTATTATGTCAGTGGGCCTGTACTTTTATAAATCTTTCTTCAACTCGACTGAAAAATCTTGAGATTTTTTCATTTGTTTATGATTTTAAGCATCATGCCTCTAATGATATAAAATCATTCCAGTTGCGCTATTACTCAATTGTTGCCTCTATGAAATAATGAAGTCTTAGGGTCGTATTATGATAGTTATTTAAGGTCCCATACTGCAAGAATACTGCTTACGGGGTCTCAACTTTTTCTTTTATTTTATTCAAATAACTCCTGTAAAATGACCCTTAAGTAATTTACTGAAAGTGTCAATGTTCTGAGTTCCACATATGTCAGGGGGCAATTTATTTTACTTCAATGTCCCAAAATTGCGTTCATTGTAAATTGCCCTACAGACTCTGTCCAATTTTTTTAAAGATTTGGTACTCTGTGATCCAGTTGATGTAAGATATTTTCTGGTAGCACATTTTTTTGACACAGTTCTTGAATATAATTAGTGTATAGCCAAGTCATTCAGAGCATAATACATATAATCTACTTGTTCACTTCAACCCGTGCTATATGCCATATTGTGTCGACCTCGCATCTGCATTCGAATACCATTTATATCTTTCAAGCATTACAGAAATCTATCCTTGACCCTACAAATTGTCTATAAACATTTTGGATTCCTTTTTTTGTTGCATACTTTTTAGCTGTCACAATTGAAACAAACAAGTGAAATCAGTTTTTGAGATTTGTAATTCCAACGAAAGTTTATTGTCCAAGTGAATGTCTAAGATTTTACAATTATTTGATGGTGTGAGCGCTTCTCCATTGATGTTAATAGGAGCATTTTCAATAAGAGCTCCCGTCGCGGTGAAGCTACCCATGCAAACTCTCTTTTCCTTAGGTTTCTCTGCACGATACCTTAATATGCATATTTGCTAACTCCGTAAATGATAACTTTACAGGGCGGACATAAAACTGTCCATTGTGTCTAAATTAAGCTACATAGACATAATATTCATTTTAATCTATAAATAATGATAATACACATCCTCTGAACATGATTTCTGTATAATTTTATGGGTCACTTTTATTTTGTTGAAGTTTTTTGGAGATAGCAAATTTGATACGGCAAAAAATAAAAATCCTTACAATCACACTTGGAGTTAGCAATTTTTATAGTGCTGTATGGAATATAATGATTAAAATTAATATATCAAAATAAAAGCTAGCACTTTATTTATTACGTAATAATATTTATTGTAACAAAAAATAAAAAAAATAGGCTCATACATATGATATAATACATAAAATATACCTATATAGATCACAATATAATATTATTGTGTCTCGTATGGCAAATTATCGTAAAAGTTGTGGTAATCATTCGGAATTATTATTTTTAATTCTTGTAGATCATTGTATTTCCGCAATGAAATCTTGATTCTCGTTTTGTGAAGATTGCTCAAATCAGGAATAGCTTTTGCAGTAAGATTTGAGGTTTTTCTTTGTGGCAATTCCAACCAGGGGTCTGTGAAATTTAGCTTATAAAAAAATATTACCATCAGGCTTGTACAATAAAGCTCGTATGTCAGTTACCTGAAATGAATAATAACAAAGGTTTTAATCAACATTTTTGTCAACGAAATAATGTCCTTATCATATCATTCACGAAATATATCGATGTAAAATAAAGTTATAAGTAAACATTGTTACCTTTGGATCACCTTTGGATCTTCCTGGTCTAATTGATTTATAAAATTCAACTTCTCTTAAATCTTTAAAAAAAGTATGTTGCAAATATGTGACATCATATGGTGGTGTTTTTTTTGCATTCTTACAAATCTGATAGTACTCAGCTGGAACGAAAATTGGTCGATTTTTTAAATGTCTTTCAATGGAGGCGTGCATACTGTCCACCTCCATTTGAGTGTGTCCCACCTCCAAGTATTTTTGCTCAATTATTACTTTGTGTAAAATAGCTAAGTTCAAAAGAGCATTGGCAAGAACAGAATTTCTGTTTTGATAAGAACACCCATCACTGTACAATATTATTTTTGTTCCTTCCACTTGCTCAATTTTGCATAAAACCTTTTCAACCAAAAAACGAGAAATTATTGTTGAAAATTCTTCAGCATTTAAGCCACCCTCTGTTTCATTCCAAAGGTAACAAAACCCTTCTTTTGTTTTCAAATTAAAAAAACAAAGGGTGTGTACACACAATTTTGTTTTATAGTATAAGCTTGATGCATTTAGTTTGGGGGCTAGAAGAACAGCTTGTAAATCCATGGTGAAAACATATGGTTGATTCTCTTTGTCATGATTTTTCTCAGCTCTGGCTTCTTCTTTCCTTCGTTGGTGTAATTCATAATCTGCCAGAGTAATATGACTTTCTTTGAAAGCAGCACATTTTGCACAAGCATCTTTTTTGGGTTGAAAGAGTGCAATGTTGGATTTATCTAGCTGTTTGTGGAATGCACCAAATGAGAGTGGAGACACATTCTTGTTTTCACACCACTCTTTTGTATAAAATCTATACAGATCTGCCTTGGATCGCCATTCTGGCAACAAATACTTTTTTGTGGTCTTCTTACGACAATAGTGCGATTCCATTTTTGGTAACGATTTTATGAAATCGAGGATACTAACGTTGTTGGATGTATTTTTGTTGTTTTTGATTTCTGTAGGCTTGCTTTTGGCTGATGATATATTGTTCTTCCAATTTAATGCTGTCATCCTATTTATGTTGAGAGTGTTAATGAACATTGTTTTACATACTCGGATATTTGTTTCATTAATTCTCAAAAAATAATGAATGGAACAAGTTCTTCTAGATTTTTCTGCTTCCTTTCTCTCTCTTGGTCTACTTATTGGTAAATTTTTCATCAACCCTTCTACGTAAATCTTTTTTTCTTTCCAGCTCATTTTCCAAAATTTATCAAAAATGTTGAATCTGTCTTCTTCTGATATAGAAGAACATTTCAAGGCACTTTTTTCAGAAGTTTTACACGAACATTTTTTTTTGAGCATCTTTTTACATTTAGGTATTTCATGATTCCATGATCCATCTTGTTCCTTCTTTTTACCTTTGTAATTTTTGCCATGTTCTCTAATTTTCTTGTTTATATTAGCGGACCATTTGGAAGTATCCACTTCGCATCTCTTTTTTCTGTTTACAATCTTCTTGTCCGTTTTCTCACAATCGGAATCTGAGTGATCCGAATATGGGACCAATGAAACATTTCTTATGCTGTCATCATCACTTATACAATCAACATTATTTTCTGGTTGCTTTAGAATAGTGTCATCGGCAGCACTAGTGAAAATCTCTACATCATCGGCCAGCACGATTGGCAAATCATTTGTATTTTCTAGTAAATAATTTAAAACATTATATTGTTCATCCAGTTCAACATTATTCTGGTGTTCTGTCGCCAATTTAACCATCAACTTTCCTCTGCTACTCATCTGAAAATTGTCAACTCCATTAGATGAACAATATCATACTATTTGACAGGATTTAATACAAATTCATAATGCCACATATTTAAAAACAATGTTTGTACTTACGTTTATCAATTTTTACGCTTTTAACAGTAATTTAGTAATAAAACACACTTATAATAGTAATATATATCGAGAGCTTCTTACGCACGTCACAACTGATAGCACTACGCAAAGCAAATGGCGGAGTTACACATTTTGGCGCGCCAGTATTTGGCACTTGGGAGTTATCAAATTTTCTTGATGCACTTTTTAGGATTATTCTTAGCATTTCGGATGTAACAAATTTTATCACCGTATGCATTTGAATACAAAGAACAAGTTGGCATCATTAACTCATTTTTGTCCTAAAGTGGAGTTAGCAAATTTGCATATTAAGGTATCATGCATTAAACTATACTACTGAATATTATAGAATGTCTGACATGACTTTTTTTTTAAGTAAGTTTGTAATATAAAAAGAATTGAATAAACTATTTTATGAATAAATTTCTTCTTCTTCCTTCAGTAGACCTATGTAGTTGGTCTGTTCTTCAGAAACTATGCCTCCTGGGATGACGAAGTCCAACTATCCTTCCATCTCTTGGGTGGTCTTCCGGGTAGGCGGCGGCCAGAAGGGATTTCTTTCACCCTATATATACAAGTCTATCACTGTCCATCCTGGCTACGTGGTCCCTCCAATGCCTTCTTCTGGATCTACTCCACCAAACCATGTCCTCTATTCCACATGTTTTCCTTATTTGAACATTGCGAACACAATCTCGGAGAGTTTTACCAGTGATTGACCTTAGGACCTTCATCTCCCTTGTCCTTAAAAGCTCCTTGGTTCATACTGTGTCTGCTCGCGTTTCCACAGCATACGTCATGATTGGGCGCACGCATGTCTTATATATTCTGACCTTACTGTCAATACTGTCATACGACAGATGCTTTATTGACTTGTTCGCGGACTTCAGTCTATAGGTCGTTACACCTTGAAGGTTGTTTGGATATAGTAATACTTTTTGTTTTACTGACTGATATAGCCATGTTTAGCATTTGTGATACCACATGGAATTTGTTCAACATTATTTGCAAGTCATTCTCAGTTTCAGCTATTATCACCGCATGATCTGCATAAATTTATTAAAATAAATAAAAGAATGTAATAATCTTAAAGTTTTTGAGTCAACAGAGTGAAAATCCATTATTTTTCCAATTGTTTCTTGTTAATTATTAAACAATATCTTTATCCACATCGAGTTTGACTTTAATTAGCTTCAGTGCTTTCACTACACTATCATCAGCGGTAAAATGTATAAGTACTTTATAGAGGAACTCTATAAAATTTAATTTGTAATCATGAATGTTAGTAATTAGTGGCTTCTGGATAAGAGCACAGGATTCCTGTTTTGTGCTAGTCAAGTCATACAAAATGTATGACGGAACGAACCCCAACACTTCTACTTCAGTACGAGAAGTGGGGTACAACTCGCTAGGAATTATCAGTATCTGTGCGTCCTTAAACTTAAGCATGTAACTCCCATTGTAATTCCTATCCTTACAGGATAGGAAGAGGTTTTGTATTGAAATTATTTTTATTCATTTATTGTTGTACCGTATATTTGGATTGACTATTATATTTGGGTATAGTTGTATACAATTTTTGTTTTTAACTGGTCTTTTTGGTGTGAATATTAAACCAAGGTTATGTTATTTTAACTACACTTTTTTATTTTGCTTGTTTTGTGGGATATACAATTGTATTTTTTTTTTAATATTGTACACTGCATATTTCTTACTCCTAACTAACCCATGGGGATATAGTTTTTTTTTATCAACTAGTATCTTGCTGAGATTATATTCTGAAAGTTTCATCACAATGTATCTGTGTGTGATGTGTAGGTACTATGTACGGTTCTGTTTATTCTATGTTATTGATTATATACTAAAGAACTCATTCGATTCTTTACAAATTCAGGAAATTTGCATATCTAGCTTAGATTTTGAAGGATATTTGATCAGTGCTTTCAATTTTTATAACTGTCAAATATTTCAGTGACCACAAGCTCAGGAAACATAAAATTTGATATTATATTTTTATTTTCAACTTGCTAAAAAAGGCACATCACTTTCATAAAATGACATTGAAGATTTATCAAGTTTTCATAATAAAATATTTAAAAATAATTTAACAAACTCATTTTATGAAAATGCTGAAAATTTTCCATATAAAATTTGAACACTTTGTGGAGTGACTTGGTAGTGAGGAGTATAGCGTTGGCCACAACCCATTCGTTTTTTTTTATTTGTTGTAAGTGCTCATTTGATGTGGAAAATTAATACATATTAGTATTTATTTATACAATATACATATATTGCATGGTATTTTTTTTCTAAAATTCTCTTCTGCTGGTTATCAAACTTAGGACATCGGCACTGACGTCAAACGAATTTCCATGGTGTCGAACGGTTTGTTGGTCATTATATTTTTTTAACTCGGGAATTAGTTAGTTTCAAAATCAGGACGTTTGGCAACCGTGAATTGAATTTTTTTTCAACCCTTTAACATTTTACTGCTTCATAAGTTCATACAGAAAAATATAGTTATACTGTAATCCCCCACATTATCTAATTATTTTTTACACTCACTGGAGTTGTACTATTGCCTGCATTATATACACATTGATCAACGTCTTTGGCACAAATAGTCCTGTATAGGGACTGGCTGCCTTACTAAAAAAAAAACATTTTATTTGCCAGTCATTTATGTATCGAATCTTTCAGTGAAAATTAAGTTCATTAGAAGAGTGATAGACTAGAAAATTTTTGTTTTATCTAAAACTTGTAACATCAAATTTTGATTTTGCGCTATAGTATATTTGTAAGTCGATCTACGTTTCTGAAATTGCGTAAAGTTTTCATCATATATCAAGTATTTATTATGCATTTATAACTTTTCCTGCCGAAAGAAAAGTTTTCCCGTGATAATTTCACAACTTGTATGTTTATCCCCGCTTGAAAGTTTATAAATTTGCCCCGAAAAAATATTTCGTCAAAAATGTCGTTTGTCACGTGTGTTTTTTTTTCGTCGTCGGACTTTCAAACAAGTTGCAACATCGCGAAACCATTAGCCGTCGATATCGTGGAAATTTTTTTTCGACAGGGGCGTGCGCAGGCGTCGACCCGCCCGCCTCCCGTTCGCGACGGGCGCCTCGCATCGCGGGGCACGGCCGCAGTGCGCCGACAGAGGGCCGAACCGGTAGACGCCCCGCGACGCCGAAACACACACACACACACACCCGCCGTGTGCGCCCCCTCTCATTCCGTGCATCGTCACCTTTCGCCGTTCCCGGGTGGGCGTAGACTCCGGCCAGTGTCCGCGGCCCCCAGGAGCGCTCTTGCGGCCATAGAGGGAGCACCCGTCCCGTTTTTGGGAGACCAGCGTGTCGTCCGACCCCGGCTGACTCGGAAAGGTCAGATACAGTAGCTATAACGAGGTACTTCCGTTAAGGGTTAACTCACTCTGCGAAACAGAAATATATGAAATATATATTTGATAGACTACCAAAACACGATACAATAGACCCTCTGTATATCCTCTGAATCTTCTGTATTTATTTTCAATTTTTATTTAGAAATAATTAAATCTTTAACTACTTTCTTGTCACTACGTTATACATCAAGTAAATTTTTAAAACGATATTTTAATATGTATACAATATCAAGTTTGTTATAATGTCCCACTTAAAGATCCTACACATAAAATTTATCAAATTCACGTAATATTTTTATCTTACATTTTGAGAAACTTGTTAATTGAGTACCCATAAAAAACTTTTTTTAAAGTTTTTACAAAAGTAATGTATGTTTTTTTTTCGGTATAATTATAATGTCTGTATATTTCATTATAACTTTTTTAATTTCGTTCGTGTTTTTATATATTTTGGTCGTATAAAAAATCTAATATGTGTCTTGCTTTTTAAATATATATATTATTGCGCATTATATTTGTGTTCTGTTCCGATAACTTTTTTTTTTTTTTGATTGATTTTATTACATTTATGTTTTTATTCTTATTTTATTTTCAAAACGTTTTATACGTACAATATTTCGTATAAATACATATTTATCAATGGTGTATTTATTACATTTTTTTGTAAAAATAATGAATATGTTTTTGTAACAGTTACATATTATACATCCTTATTCATTCCCTGTATTAAGCATATAACTGTGCTATAGGTGAACGAAATCGGTCGTGGCAGGATTTGAACTCGCGATCACTGGATTGCTAACCAATCTTATTTATAATATGATTTTATAGCAGGTTATTCATCAAAGTATGACATCTGTAATGTTTTAAAACATGTTTTCTCTAATAGTATTGTTTAGGTACATAACTTGTTTAAGCTTTTAATATTTTTCATTGTTATTAATTTTATATTAGAATTGCTAGAATTTTGTTTTGATGTACATTTATTTTAATCGATATGATTATGAAATCAAATCGGATTGAATGGGCGAGGAATCGATATGATTATCAAAGATCGGATTGAATGGCAAGGAAATGTAATACTATAACGACGACGATATCGATAAATATAACGATCGACAGAATAATGTCACTGTATCGTTTCAAAAATTGCATTTGTCTAGATTTACAAAAGTGACGCGTGAATCGCATTATTTTTTCAACAATTGAATTCAACGCATTTTCCACCAATTTATTTTATTGATTTTAAGTATCAATATCATAACATCGATTTGTCATTTATGTCGGTATCGTATCAAAAGACTCGCAAATCGTCCTTAGTCAGTTAGTAATCTGACTTCTTAGCCAAAGGTCCCGGGCTTAATTCCCGGTGGAAACAGTTTTTGTGTTTTCAGTCTGGATCTGTGAGACGATAAATATCGCAAGTCTCTACATTATTATTGGGTGCATGTTTAATAAATATTTAATATAGTACCTGTTGGTTGTCCGTGAAACTATACAGAATTAAATAAAAAATATTATATACCGTATTTCATTGATCAAAATAAATAAAAGAATTTGTTTGATTCAACAAATTTCGTCCTATGAGGACATTATCAAGACTAAATTAGATTAGATTTACGCAGCTGGATTTTGTACTCTTTTTTATTGATATTATATCTACAATAGAATATTTATAAACAAATTTTAATTTTGGTGACTATGGTAAAACTTACAATAATTTTCTAATGTAATTCTTGTTTAGATTGGTCGTAAATCCCCTCTAATATTTACCAGTCACTTACAATCGCTGTGTAAAATGGGTTTTTAATACTTATCAAGTACCTAGAATATTGTTTGTATTGCACTAAGCCACAGGATGTATGCGATTGAAGAAAAATCGATGCATTAGTCTGTCTGATTCACCCCACTTTCATTTTCAGTTTTCCATTATGTTTTGGTTCTTGGTTCTCCTCATAGTATTTCATCTGTTCCTATTTCATCTGTGTCGTCCATCTTTAGTTTCATTATTTTAAGAGTCTCAGCATCTGCTGCCACGACATCTATCATTCTCAATTTAGGTCTGTCTACCTTCCTCCCAACCATTGGATCAATATATAATATATTGTATATGGTCACTTTCTGGTCTGCCATTTGACAAGCGTGGTCCGTCTGATAAAATCGCTTATGTATTTTTTATGCATTTCAGAATGATTATTATAACATTTGATGATAATAATAGTTTTTTTTCTATATAAATTGTTATTTGCTGGTTAATAATGTTAGTCATCGTTAATCAGAGGGTTCGATTCTCGGTAGAGATTCAATTTTTCCAGTGTTTTTAGTCTGGATTTGAGAGACGTTTAATATCGTAAGTTCCGGAACGTGGCAACTTGTTATTGGGTACGTGTTAAATTAATATTTGGCATATGCATTCCCGTAGTTACCCGAGAATCAATAAAAAATATGAAAAATATAATACTTATTACAATAATTGTTGATATACCATAATTTGTTAAAAATGTTTTTTTTACATTGCGGTATTTATTTTATTTTAATTTTATTTTTTATTTATTTTATTTTATTTTATTTATTTTTTTATTTTATTTTTTATTTGTTTGGAAACTTAACAGCTATACATTTATAATACTTAATTTCAAATGATAATACAAAATAAATAGCCAATTTAAATAAATTATATAAAAAAAACTATTATAAGTGTTTCTATTATTATTTCATAATATATTGGAGTTAAAAAAGGCTAAAAACAAAAGTACTTTTAATAACGGAATATAAATATTGATAAAAAATACAGATAAAAAATAAATTAATAAATTACTTTACGAAAACTTCTTTCGATCTCCTTATCAATCCGTCCATTCCGTTGAAACATGCTTCCCTGATTGAAATATTCGTCGACTTGTATCTGGATAATTGTTTAACAATTAATGAATGTATTTTTTTTTTATGAAATTGGCTTCTTATGTCATGCTAGTATTTATTAATGATGTTCCGTTTTGTTTTTGTGACAGAAACGTAAGGAGCGCGGCCGGATCGAGGCTGGTCGCGTCCAGGTGGTTGAGACAGCAACCTTGTGTGCCGGTGGTGGAGGTGGAAGCGGAGGCACACCCCCTCCCGAGCAGCAGCAGCCGGCCACAGGGGCTGAGCACCCCCAGGGATTCCCCTTCCAGGTCGGATACAAGGCAGACCAGGGTCAGCAGTACACCCTTTATCTCATCGCGTCCAGAGAACAGGACAGGACAGAGTGGATAGCGGCCATCAGGGCGGGTGAGTTCAACCTTCACACTTTGTTGTGCCGCCATACGTGGTTCAGTTTTTTTTTAAAGTAATGAATATGTTCTTGAAACAAGTAAATATACATACTATGCTTGTACTAGAGGTGAACGAAATCGGTCGTGGCAGGATTCGAACTCGCGACCACTGGATTACTAACCCAGTGCACTAACCGCTCTGCCACCACCCATTTTTAAGAGGACATATAACGCTTAATGACTGAAAACACCACTTCCGGTATCCGCTTGGTACAATCATAATTTTCTCTCTACGCAATTAACCCAAAATTATATATTTTCAAATCAACAAATACACAACAATGTTATGTTATATATTCTTTGAATTTACCAACAAATAAAAATAAAATAAAATGATAAATTAAAACCGCTTAATGCACTATGAAGTTACGGGTTAGTAAGGGTAACTATCGCGTGCGTTAAAAAGGGTTTATAGGTACTTGATTTTAATTATGAAATATCCAAAATTTGTTGATTTTTTGCATTACGAACAAATCTGACTTGAAATGAAAAACTTTATCGGTCATGGGTAAATCCATTTCAAGTCATCAAAAAAAAAGTGAAAATGATACCCATAGTCTCAGAATGTCATGATTTTTTTTATCTATAGCATTTTCCATCCCCATTTACAATCTAAAATATTTTTGTTGTGTCCGAGCTTTTAGCTGGAGACACGTGGTTTAAGTAAAAAAATATCAAACTTTGACAATTTTCATCATATCTGAATGTTTTTTTTTCTGATAGATGTAGTTGCTCGCATTAATACCCTTTTAATAATAAAAACAGTGTTCGACAAAATAACGAACAATCGTCTCACTGTAACTGGCTGGTAAAACTGTTGTGCGGTTTAAAAAAATATATATCTGAATCAAAGGTCCCGGATTCGATTCCCGCTAAGGAATCGAGTTAATAATTTTTAATAGTTTTCAGATGGAATTCCCGTTTGGCATTTAATAGTAATTAGCGATGAGCAAATGCCTGACCAAGACCGTAGTAGTCTTGGTCTTGCAATCCTATACTTGATCTTACAATAACAAGTGTTATCTTAGTCTTGCATATCCGGTCGTGCCCTGGAATTGCTAGTCTTGCATTTTAAAAAATAAAAATAAACGTATATTTATTTTCCGCCGAGGATAGAAATTATAACAAAACAAAAAGTTTAATAATAACCAAATAAAAGTTAATAACAAATGGTAAATAAATTATGCAACACAACGAGACTTTTGCGTCTTTAGAAATGAGTTTGTATAAGTATTACCCGTGATTTTGGTCTTGCAGTGACACAAGCAATTTACAGTCATTTCGTTTACTTATTACTCTATAAAGTTCTACTATTTAATTTTCGATTCCTACAAATTATGATCATATAAAATGATCTGAAATAAGACATTGATCTAGGAACCAAACCTCTTTAACAGGCTATAGTAGGCTATATAGTATATTTTGAAAATAATTTCCCCAGTACCCTCAAAAGATACGTCCTTGAAATAAGGAACAGTTTGTATTTACATCTTTATTCTATTGCATGAATTTTTTGAATTTTGAATTTGTTTAATACTTTTCTTGTAAAATTAGTTTTAGTAAAACCCTTCTTTATTTTTTTATTGTAAGTAACTAAAAAACTACAAGGCCTGTGAAGTAGTTATTTACCGCAATCGAAAGAGAATATTAAAATCTACCGGCTGAGTTTTTTATTTTTGCTATTTAAAAAAAACCTCTAAATTTTACCATTTTTGCAAGATAAAATGTTGTATATCACATATCAGGTGATATACAATATTTTTTCGTGTTTCATACAATAGAAGGTAATTTAGTGTGCGTTTTTGCGTACACCCGTATACCCAGGATATACTGGGCCTTAAGTCAGATTTTTGAGAAAAACAACAAGATATGACGGTCATTCAAGGTCATTCTCTTTAACTTGTTAATTTTGCCGGCGGATAATTCTTGGTGAAACTCCATTATACTATATACTATATAGGTATAAATGAAAACACTAATTTGTTTAAGTTTCACTATTTAATTTAAAATTGGCACTGACCGGTATCGATCTGTTGAAGATCATCCTCTTTATTCATACATAAATCGGCGTCATTGAACAACATGTAAATTATCTGTAAAAAAATTTGATTGCCCTTCAGACATAATGCTTTTATGGAAGACTGAATTCAAAATAGTATTATCTTTATTATAAGCTAGCAGACCCGCAAAACTTTGCCCGTGCACACCATTTTGAATTGCCCAGTGCTTACTTTTTATATAGGAAATCTATAATCGCTATTTGATATCAGTTTGACAGTTTGGACAGAATGTGTTGAATTATATAAATTTCAATACATTATGTTTAAAATAATTGTTTTGGTGATATGGTTCTTTATTTAAAAAAAAACTGTTATTAGTACTTTTGGTATTCAATAAAAAATATTCGTGTTTTTTGATAATCAACAAAACTGAATAATCGATGCACAACTTCAACCTTTCCGAAAGGTGTTGTGACATACCATAGTTTCTCTACCTCTCACATTCCTCCACTTTTCTATTTCTATTCCTACAGTTCCTCCCCCATCTCCGTCATTATCCTTGTTGCTTTTGTCATGTATATATTTTTTTTAGTTTTTAATATATAATATTAATATTTTTTTCAGAATCAACTGTAAATACGTACTTTGTGGACAGTTTTTTTGGCCTTAATTTATTACTGATTGTTTTATATTCATATTAGTTAATAATGCTGTTATTGTCCCAAATAAACCAAATAAATAAATAAACATCAAGACAAAATTTCAAGTCCTAAGGTATCAAGTTTCGTCATTACAGCGGATACAGACAGAAAGATAAACACGCGGCCATAAAGACATTGCTTTCTTAATTATTCCTTTTCTCCGATGGTTTGTCGTTATATTAACAATATCGCTATACAAGTTGCAATAATCCAGGCGTTCTATAAAAAAATATCTGGATTGAATATTATCGACATGAAAATATTCCACTATCTTGTATTTAATTTAGATTTTGTGCATTCAAGTGAAAAAAGGCGGGTTTATTGTCATAAGGCAATCTCTTCCATTCAACCCAAGCAACATTAAGGCTCGAGTAAATTCGGTAAAATATAACGTGATTTTTTGGAAGTCGGTTCAAATATGTTTATTTACATAACAACAAGGAGAGAGGGTTTCATAAATTCTTTTTTCTTATTTTTATGTGGTTAATATCAATTAAATGTTATAAAAAATATTATGTCTCTCTGCATACACAATTTGTGGATTTATATTACGCCTTGTTGAGTCATTTTCAAGAATTTAGGGTAGGCACGTGCGTCAACAGAGGGTTGAACAGTGTTTTGATTATCCAATTTATATAATAATATTTCAATTGACAAAGGAAGGTGGTTTGGATTGTGATTATACAAGATAGTCCTATTGTTTAATGTTATGGTTAGGCAAAAAAATTGTTTTCAAGAATGAATACGTACATTCACATAGATTTATGTAGACTAAACGAAATGTTTTGTTACGTAAGTGAAAGAAATGTCAAATTATATTTTGAATCTGTGGGGCTAGTCATGACATAATCTTAACACTTTATCTCAATCTAAAAAATGAGTAATTCAGTCTTCTTCTTCTTCTTCTTTAGCCTTCCTCCCTCCACTGCTGGATGTAGGCCTCTTCCATTCTTTTCCATTCGTCTCTTCCCCTTCGCATCCAGGTCCTTCCAGCTTTCTGAACTATGTCATCGGACCACCTTTTGGACGGTCTTACGACACTTATATTTTTGGTCCAGGGCCTCCACTGTAGGATTCTGGGTGCCTACCTAGTATCCCCCTGTTGAGCCATATGCCCAGCCCATTGCCACTTCAACCTTGCAATTTGATCCATAATATCTGTGACTCTTGTTCGGCGTCTTATTTCTTCGTTTCTTAATTTATCTCGAAGGCTCACGCCGAGCATTTGTGTCTCCATGGCCCGCTGTAATTCAGTATTTCGATCAAAATTTATTATGAAATCGTAATTAATTTTTGTATAAATTAAAATAATTATTTAATCAATTTTAATCTAAAGGATTTCTAGTCTTTATCTAATATTAATCAATTTAGATCATGAGTAACCCTGCTTATTCTATAGATAGTAGGCCTGTTCACTAAATATACTGCCACAACCCGATATATAATAAATTGTATCAACCCATCAACATTATATTGAGCATTCAATGTAGAAAATAATTACCATTCTGTTTGAAGTGTTTCTTCTGGTTCATCTTTGTTCTTTTGTTAATTCAGAGTGAATTTAGAGATTTTATTCTTTGGTAAAGTGAAAGAAATATACCTACGTTATTACTTATTAGGTAAACATTGTGTTTGTCATTACTCATCTTCTCACTTGGTTTATTTAACTTGTAAGTAAATCTCTTGTGTGTGTTGGGGCGTTGGTAAATATACACCACCTCCCCCTCCCCCTCAATCCCTCCCCTTGCACTCCTATATAAAAGCTGTCAGAAGAGATTTATTAACTCACTTCGTTAGTTTCGTCATTCACGATTAGTCATCCCCTACAAATATAAGCAGGTACTCGGTGGACTCGGGCATTCTCCCCTCATGTATGCCCAGGGCGTTCGTTGGTATAAAATGTCAATACGGAAATGCAATCACGACTGCTCCATACAAAATTCCTTCCCAAAACCCAAATTAGATCTAATAAAGAATATTGCAAATACGACACAAGAAACATAGATGATTAGATTAGACAAACGAAATAAAGACTCATGTATAATGGGCTTAAATTATATGAAAGTATGCCGAGGGACATAAAAGAGGAAAAAAGTTTTGGTATTTTTAAAAAAAGAATGTATTAACTAAATCACGAAAAATATTAATAATTGATTATATGTTACTATAGATTATTGTGATATAGATCTATTTAAATAAACAAATACCTATGCAGAACGGTCCAATAGCTGCATGATAGATTATTGCTCTGTGCTGCATGATCAATTTCAATATTTGCAATACAAGTAGGCATGAATAAATAAGACTAGTTTCCAAAGTTTCAGCACATATTATTTGAATTTATTTAACCCTATGAGTCTTTTTGTACATGACGTTTTAATGTCTCCTGTTAGTTAATCAGTGAAAATATATTTTGTATCTAAAAATTATCTATTTTAATTATCAATCAAAATTGCTAGCCCCTACATATACTTACTATTTAATGGCAAATGAACAAAAAAATTTTTTTTTTCATGCCATATAAAAATTACCTACTCAAAGGGTTAAATGAATAAGTGTGTAATTAAAAGTTGTCTGTCTTATAAAAGGAATTATTCCTGGTTAGATAGACAAAGATAATCATACATAGTAGGTACCTAGAAAATTCAAATTTGATCATTTATATTTTGAAATTGTTACGTGATCTTTGTGTTATTTTTATGTTTCTAGGAAATATTTTTTGTAATGCAAATAAGTCATTATTATTAGTTAGCATGGAAAATATGTTTTTATTTCGTATGTGTGATATACCTGTAACTGATTAGGTATATTTACCATGGTGGTTGACTGGTAGATTGCCTGCGGGCAATAAGTCCGCCACATTGTTTAATTCAATAAAAGTCTTATTATTACTATTATTATTATAATGCCGACCGCCGCGCCGTGGCACAGTTTGTAAGCCGTTGGGTTTCTGTACGGGCGTCCTGGGTTCGATTCCCAGCAGAGGAGAAATTTATTTAAATTCATTTCTCACGCAAATATTGCTTCTCTGGGCTGGAAACACTGGTTAGTTGGAAGAAATTGCCATACGGCAATAAACTCGCCACTTGCACACGGTGCAAGGATGTGATGATAGTATTTTTCCGCTCAATGCGATTGCGGCCATCCCTCTCAAACAATGCAACATATATTGGAGGAATGCGTATGAGGTCCAAAAGACGGATATTTGCGAGTTGACGCCTGCATTTGAGGACTGGCTCGGGGCCCTCGACCTGAATATATGATAATATTTTGTTTTATATTTAGTTGTATATTTATTAATATAATTAAATAAAATCTCTTAGTTTTTAACCACGTTGAGTATATTTATATGTCAACTAGTTTCGGAGACGTAACCGCTCCTTCGTCCGGACAAACTTATACTAAACTTAGATACTATGTACATAATGTGACCCGTGTGCCTAAATTATGTATCGGTAAGTTGATGGGCGGACAGAAAGCAAATCCCTGATTAATGATATATTGGTAAATGCAAACTTACCGGGTGATTTGAGTAATGATTTAATACGCTTGTTCAATTTGTGTCTTGATCAGAATTATTTCCAATTTAATAACGTTTTATATAAACAGAAGGAAGGTCTCCCGATGGGAGGACCTGCTAGCCCATTAATAGCAAATATTTTTGTAAACCATTTAGAAAATAAGATTTTTAATAGTAAGTCATCTTTGTTGAAGTATGTAGAACTGTGGAAGCGATATGTGGATGATATTTTTTGTATTTGGACGGGTAGTATTCGCCAGTTAAATATGTTTTTAAAATTTATTAATTCGTTTCACCAAAATATTCAATTTACTCTTGAAATAGACAATAACTCCACTTTGAACTTCTTAGATTTAACTCTTTCTTTAAAAAATAACGCAATCGACTTCAGTATTTATCGTAAACCTACATACGCAGACACAGTTATACATAATTCATCAAATCATCCTCTATCACATAAGTTGTCTGCCTTCTATGCAATGTTACATCGGCTACAAAATGTTCCAATGACAGTAGAAAATTACAATATAGAATTAAATACAATTAAAAACATCGCGATTAATAATGGTTATGACTTAAATATAATAAGTAATATAAAAAATAAAATACAAAAGAGACAAAACATAATCAATTACTTGTACAGCGGTAAAGAATGTATAAACACAAATGATCAAAAATGGCGGAGAATGCTTTTTATAAATGATAAAATAAAATCAGTGCTAATAAAAGACTTACCACCAGATTTAAAACCAGCCTTTTATACTGGTAATAACCTAGGAACTTTTTAAAAAAATAATAAAGATAAAGACACGGTATTAAGTAATTCGGGTGTCTATAGATTAAATTGTGAAGATTGCGAATTTTTTTATATAGGTAAAACAGGTAGAAATTTTGACATTAGAATAAAGGAGCATTTAAGATGTTTAAAAAGTAACAATTTCTCAGAGTTTGCAAATCACTTGATTGAAAATAATCATGCTTTCAATAATCAAACGGGATATAAAATCTTGCATATAAATAAAGAGGGCTTAAGATTGGATAACTTGGAGGCATTAGAGATAAAAAAAGCCTTAAATACAAAACAAAAAATAATTAATAATCAAGTACATTTAAACAATACTCCATTATTTAATATTTTTCCGTTGACAACCTCTGCTTTCAATAATGTAAGCTCCGCCCATCAACTTACCGATACATAATTTAGGCACACGGGTCACATTATGTACATAGTATCTAAGTTTAGTATAAGTTTGTCCGGACGAAGGAGCGGTTACGTCTCCGAAACTAGTTGACATATAAATATACTCAACGTGGTTAAAAACTAAGAGATTTTATTTAATTATAGGTATTAGTTAAAATGTGCCACAAAGCAATAGCAGCAAAGTATAAAGATATAAATATATTTATTAATTTGATTTTAATGTTTTGTAAATTCACTATGTTATTCGATAAATTATAATAACTAAAGGAACAATTCCAATAATCTGATTTACCGCACTACATATCTATGTATGTGTGATGTAAGCTTTATACACCCTTCCGATATTCATACCACTCCCTTCTACTTCATACATTTCTGGGTCGGTTCGATTCTTTTGACACATCCCCATTGATCAGATATCCGAGCTTTACTTGACTCACACTGAGCTCATTAAATTACGACAATCTTGGTACTCTCTATGACCCATATAAATATGTCATCAATTTTAGGAATAGACATTTTTAGACATCTCACGGCATTTTTTTTTTCGTTTAGTCAATAATTTGATGAAAATTGAGGTTATCGTTAGCTTATACCACGACCTGGGTTTTAGCTCTCTTTATGTGCTCGCATATATAACAGTTATTCATTCAATGTTTGATTATCTTCTTCTATATAAATGTAGTATGGCGTGTACTATCGCAACGCATGAAATTGGATATTTTGACAAAGTCTCGAGTACACCTATTTCTTATCCGATCTTTTCGGGTTTCGCCATCACCTCCGCTTTTTGTATGAGTTTCTAAGGGAGACGATATACGAGTATGTACCTATACAGATATGTGATTATATACTTTACATATTTGGCGTCGGAGGAGATAGGTCGAATAAATAATACATACTTGTGCGCTGCTGTGAAATGGCTTTGATGTTTGGATCGATACCTATTCTGTTAAAACATACATTTAAATATCCCCCATGTAAATTTGCATGAAATAAATTAGTACATAAATGCCTACATGGTCACTCTGTTTATACTTTGACCAAATATTTATTTCTCAGAATTCATACAATGAGTTAGGTAGTGATAATTTTATGTTTATGACATTGATACTATGAATTTTGTGTCCTCTGTGCATCTTAAAAACTATAAGTCCGGTCTACTTTAAATTGATATCTTTATTGAAATTGATATCGTAACATCATGTGAATTTTATTGTCACGGAGCTGATTAGTTTCCCTATTTATGCATCCATTTCTTCTCCAAAATTTTCAAAATGATCGTTTTGTTAACAAATGAAAAGGGGTCCATAAAAATGAATTTAGGAATCGACAAATTTTGGGGGAAAAATAAAGTCTACACTTAAACTTTTGTAGTGAAGATATTAGTGTTCTGAAATTCACTCATATTTGAATTAAGAATCGAGTATCAAATTACATCTCTTGTGAAGGTATTCCACAATATTTTGTGTATTGAATGTTATTTGATATTCGTATAATAATAACGTGCTTTGCGTTACGTGCCTTTGGTCTGTGATCTGACTCAATCCAAAGTAATACGCAGCACGAGTTTACAATTGAACATAAAATGATAATAATTCCAGTTTATGAGATCCAGACGGATGAGGCTTGTTGTTGTAGACTATACATATAATATAGACATACTATACGGGGAAGACACCTTAAAGCTCCGTATGGTTCTACTTACCTTCGGCTATAATATATATGTCAAGTTATAGTCTTGTATGTGTATTGACATTTATTAGGAGTGGCTGGCTTGGCTGGGTTAGTTCGTGCCATACAGTGGGTGGCCATCACATTTGGACCGGTGGTATTATTTTGCAATTTTCTTGAAAATTGCTCTAAGTTTCAAGCAAATGTGATGCCGGGTATGGAGTTCAAAGCATATATTTTCATTCACGGGTTATTGTTTAGTAAAAATAAATCAAAAGATCTGAATATTTCACATATTTATAACTGTTGAAAGTATAAAAATGATATTGATATTTGGTTAAACCACCTTTACTATCAATCACGTCTTCAAAACGCGACATGGCAAGTTTGCAATATTATTTTTAATTTATTCTGGCTACTCTGAGTCATGGCGCCAGAGTTTTATAAGATTTTTACACTTTCATTTAACTTTACCTGTCTGTCCGTACCTACTGGAATTTTGAAATTGATTTTTAACTAACTTCCCGACCAGTTTGAGCTATGATTTTTTCAGATTTTGTGTATTACCGATGACAACTGTTTCCATCTTGATTTTTTTTAAGTGAATATGCCTTTGTTAAACAAGTACATATTATACATCTTCTACATTCCCTAAATTTAGCATAAATGCTTGTGCTATAGGTAAACGAAATCGGTCTAGGCCGGATTCGAACTCGCGACCAATGGATTACTAGCCCAGCGCGCTAACCGCTCTGTCATCGACCCATCTAAATTTGATATTTGATGAAATTGATCAATGTTGTGTTTTCATACAAACTTATAATTGTTTAAGTAGGTAGGTACCTTATTATATCGTTTCACAATGATCTCAGAAGAATTAGAGGACACTAGCTCAATAGGAAAGCATGCCAGAAGGCTAGGGCTGGAAGCATACGATTACTGCAGAGTATACCAAGACGAAGAGGAAGAAGAGACTGTGATTCACTTCCTGTCACTGTCCTGCTCTTTCTAGAGTTAGCAGAAGCTCCTTGGGAAGTTTCTTCTATGATGACCTGATGGACATAGCACCTGCTGATATCGGAGACATTACGACATTCTTTAGCCACTCAGGCTGGTTCAGGGTGAATGACAACCCCATTTGTGGTATTACAGAGGGCCAATCGTCCTAATTGAACTGCCACCCGCCAAAAAAAATACCGTTTCACAATAGATTATGCATGTTCTGTATTTGAATTTGTTTCCTGTATAAAACAACTGCTGTATAAAACAATAATTTACCGACTGACATGAATTTTTTTTCGTTTCAACATGACTTTGATATGTGTGACTTTAACATTTTTTTTATTTACTCGTTTAACTAACTTTTCCCTGATAATGTTTTCGATTTAGTTAAAATCCTGTCTGTTTTTTATATATTTTCTTCGTCCGGCATTCTTTATTTATGACCAATTTATAGATGACATTTTCAATGACAAAAATGTAGAAAAATTGTGTGATGGTCACCCATTGATTGTATGTGTCTGTGGACCCTCTGACACGTAGGTATAAATAGGATCGGGTCCAAATAAGTGGATTAACCATTCCAGACAAGCCGACTGTAATTTATTATTATGACCTTCCACGGCCATAGTCTCCACGGAGAGTGAAAACTTATTTATTTGTGTGTGTGTGTGTCTCTATTTCGGTCCATGCCAGCGCGGAGACTTAAAACGTTATACGAACGTATAAAAATCCCGGTGGACGTTTCGATATACGTACCTAAATGGATCCATCTTTTTATCCCGTTTGACCTTTGTCGATTGATTTAATATGTGTATATTATTTTGTCGCTTTTTTCGATCAGTCTTCGTTTACGTCCGTCAAATGTTTTTTTTTTTATTTCTTATTCTTTCGCCATATCCGGTTTTCAAATTGTATTTTATGGTCAACATCTAGGTACGTACCTACATCATATTTAAAGCACAATAGCATTAAATCTGCATTGAGCCAATTATAGGTAGCCATTTATTTTATTATTTAAAACCAAAATACATTATCGCAGTCAAAATTATTATAAATATTACATATATAATATAATTTTTTTTTCGTTTGAACCACCTCCCTAGGATGAGTCTGTTCCGAGGTGGCAGAAAATTTACTTGCATTATATATCACAGAAAAAATATTTATACTTGTTACATTTTATTTATTTTTATAAATATTATACCTATTATTAAATATAATTTAAAATAATTTAGCTTGAATCAGGTTTCCATAGTGATTATGCCCTTGTTTCATATCGATGTTTCTTTTTTATCTCTAATTTTAAATGTTTCAACTGTATTTCCTTTTTTTGTTGTATTAAATTTATTTTGAATTATTTATAATACCTACAATTATTAAAAATAACTGAAATATTTTTTATTGTGAAAGTATAATTCAACACTCGCCTCCGTAGGGGCACTGCGATATTTTTAAAAATTTGAATAGATTTTTCTGTTTTTTTTTCCTTATTATTTATTCCAAATGCCGCTCAATGTATTTTACCTGTCTTTCCTAACCCAACCTAACGTATCACTCTACGAATTTATGTGTGTTTCGGTTTCTTAAAAACTCTTACAATAATATCAGTGAAAATGGTGACCAGATATGGGGATAAAACCATTTTTATGAATATGCAAAAAAACGATCTATGATTGATTAGAGAATGTGGAAACGAGGACTTTGGACTGCAAGATGATAACAAAAAAGATAGATTGTATACACTAATTAATATTACAGTGGCACGCGAAATGTTCAGTATTTGGAATAACCTATTTTGTGGATTTCGAGCATACTTAGTGTGCTTACATTTTGCATCTCTTTTTCTTGTTTGACTTGGGGATGAAAACTTGAAATATTAATGGATTTTCAAAAGCTGTATATTTTTTTTTCACAAAGTTGTTATAAATTATGGATTCTACATAATGTAATAACGTTCTAAGTCCCTCTCAGTTTATTGACAGTAGTATAACATGTTTCCAGTATTTCTCGCACGGGCTAAAAAGAATTGCGCATTAGAAAATTTATTTACCGTAGGGAAAACTCGCGAGTGACAACAAAGCTTCTGTATGTTCGAACGAGTCTCTTATCCAATATTTTTCTTATTGTGTGTGGTAAGTAGGAAATAATTGCCTCTGGGATTATTTAAATTAGCTCAAAACGTCAGGTTTTATTGTTCACATTAAGAGTGCTTCAATGTCCCATTCAGACATAGCGCTTTCTCGCTCGTTCTCTTTACTTCTCTCTTCGTTCTCCCGACATAATTAGTTGTCGCTCGTAATAGGTACGGTGCCGCCATTATCGCCAACAATGAGCAAAGCTCTCCCTTAATGGCTTTCACTATTTAGTCTTGAGTTTGTGTGTTTGTTTTTTACACACCGCAACATATCCGATTTCATTTAACTAATTAATCACTGGAAAAACTGTGAAATACACAAAGCCTTTCAAATTATGTGAGATTAGCGTGTCCTATATTTTTTTTTGCTTTCCAATTTTATTTTTACGTGAATTTTCAGCCACGCAATCTTCTTATTTTGACTCGCCATATAAAACGTTTTTGAGTTGATTTTGTTTCACTAAACGGCGTTTTTATATTATTTTTACTATGAATTCATTTATAGTATTTTTATTATGAATTCATACTACCTACTTAATAATGAAGGCAACACTGGTTAGTTATAAGAAAAAAATGTTAATATTTAAAATGTTTTTTGAATCTCTTTATATTGCGACATTTGTAGAAAAAAACACACAAGTGTTATGTTTTTAAATAGGTTTTTATGAGTATTAAACAAAATAAATAAGGATGTAGAAATTTGTTAACTTAGGAAAGAAACAATACATTTGAATGACAAGTTATATTCAATTAAGAAATAAATAATCCTTCGCCAAAAGTATTTTCTACTAAAAGTGTGTTTATTCAATACGCGGCTATCATATGAACTTTTTCATCCAGGGGGCAAGTCTGGTCCAATCGGCGGAATCAAAACCCTCGTGATTACCCATATCATGGATATAATAATCATATGGAGTTCTATGACATCTAAAGATATTATAGAACTCCATATAATAATTATATCCATGATATGGTAATTGTGAGGGTTTTGATTTCGCCGGTTGGACCAGACTTGCACTCCTGATCTTTCTCGTATTATTTATTTTCGTCTACGAAAAGAAATTCTTTTTATACTAAATTTACACACCAAAAAGAATAATACTGTTCATAAATCGTGGTTTTTCTGTTTGGAGTAGACAGAGATAACAGAACGTCAGTCTTATTCTGTCGCTTCATTCACTATGCATCTTCTCATGCACGTTCTTCTATTATTCTTACTCTTTACTTTTATCTAACATTATGTGATCTTGCTAACTTTTCATTGCCCACCTCTACTCCTTGGTCCTCTGTTATCATCTTTTTATACATTTTTACGTCAGACGATCATCACTGATCCTTTCTATGTGGTCAATGATCTAAGATCATGTTAATTTGTTTTCATCTTATAGGTTCCTGTCTTATACGAACCTGTCTAATACTAAGTGTATATACGAACCGTTAATTTAATATAGAGTAATAAGGAATTGATCAAAATCAACCTACCTACTTGAAATCTTGTAACAATCATTTCAATAATTAATTTGTCTTCCATCAGAAATACGAGAATTTATTAAGAGTAGTTATTTTCTAGAGGTCCCTCATCTGTCCTCATTTCAAATTTTAATCCAAATCACTTTTCGTAACAAAACTAATTAAGGATGTCCTATTATTATTATTATTCGCCTCCACTTCTCTCTCATTTATACAATAATAACATTTGAATGTGATATTATTTTACCACGTTCTTGTCTCGACTGTGTCTTTCTTTATCAGACTCACCAAGTCCAGAGGAAAACTTTTTACATTTTAAACTTTTCAGATTCACATTTGGACTTGGATATTGTTATGGTCAGTATTTCATGAATTTCTTCGTCTGTAGTTTTATTGTCCGAAGTTTATAAGTTTACATAATTATGTTTATATAAAAAACATTATATATCTGCTGTTGTTCATAGGTATACAACAATCTAAAAACTATATTCAGTTCTATGGTCACCGTTCGGCAAACAAATTTCATTGAGGATTGAAAGAGTACACATCACGTATTACTTTAGTATTATTAGTTGCATGTACTATGTAATACTAGATGGGTCGATGGCAGAGCGGTTAACGCGCTGGGCTAGTAATCCAGTGGTCGCGAGTTCGAATCCTGCCTCGACCGATTTCGTTCACCATTTATGCTTATTTTAAGGAACGTAGGAAGATGTATATTTACAAGGACATATTCATTTTTTTATTAAATAAAAATGAACACATGAGATCTAACTGTCGATGACCATATTATTTTATTTTATTTCCGGCGTTTGCCATTTACATAAAGTTTTCACAATAGATATAAAATATAATATAACTCATTTTCTACTGCCATCACTTCAAGTACATATGTAATAATGATTGAATTTCACTGGATGATTGAAGTATCAAGATTGAATGGAGTAAACTATGTGAGCTTGCAGGTACCTTATTCTGTACATTCTCTCTTACACTTGTATATTTAGACACTCACACACATATACACATCCTTACACTCATACGTACACACATACATACACTCATGCACTATCATTCAGATATAAATGTTTTTCATATGTAGCTTTAAGTATGTAAGCACAGCAGTCAAAATTTATTGTTAATAATGTGGAAATTTGTTATTGGTTTTAGTCTTATACTAATGAATCTATATAAAAATGTTATTATACTGTAAATTTCCCGGAAATAAAATAAAATAATAATAAAATAAATAATACATCATAATGTGTGAAAATACATAAAACAAACAACAAACATACCCAATCTATAAACAATGAAAATAGAAGCCTAAAGAAATATAAAGAAAAAGTAGATAAGTTAAAGCTTAGGTATACAAATTAAAAAAAATACATTCGAAGAAAATTTAAAAAAGATCTGCATACTAAAAATACATACATGTTCAAGTACCTAGTCCGTCCCCCCCTTATAACTTTTGATCCGCTCAATTTACAGAGCCTAAAATTTCAGAATATATAAACAGTTACAGGCCTACAAAACTTTTATACTCGGAATTTTGAATTTTTGTTTCAGTCAGGGGTTATCAACTTTTGAATTTTTATTTTATTTTTCCATATATCTCAGAAACCATAAACGTTAGAACGCTGAAAATTGGTACAAACATAGACAAATACAAAATCTCAAATTAGTTTTTTCAAAAAAATTCCAGGGTTTCTCAAACATTTTTTATTAAGAAAAATATTTTTTTTATGATAAATTTATGAGTTTAACTGTCTATATTTCCAAAACTTTTACAATTATCGAAAAAAGCCGAAACACCCCAACTAGATAATTTAATTTTCTATAAAAAATATTAACATTGTAGTAGAAGATCTCAATTTTTTTTTAACAATTTTTTTAAAAATTGAATTTAGTGACGACATCGCTTCATACATTTTGTATGGCAGTCGCCTATACACAATATGTAAGAAGACTTAATAGTTTGATACTTCATCTCCAAACATACATACATACCATCATGCTATTTGCATATTCTGGGTAGGAAAAAGGATTTTCCTCCATACTATCCTATCTTGACATACATTAAATAAAATAAAATAATAATAAAATAAATAATACATCATAATGTGTGAAAATACATAAAACAAACAACAAACATACCCAATCTATAAACAATGAAAATAGAAGCCTAAAGAAATATAAAGAAAAAGTAGATAAGTTAAAGCTTAGGTATACAAATTAAAAAAAATACATTCGAAGAAAATTTAAAAAAGATCTGCATACTAAAAATACATACATGTTCAAGTACCTAGTCCGTCCCCCCCTTATAACTTTTGATCCGCTCAATTTACAGAGCCTAAAATTTCAGAATATATAAACAGTTACAGGCCTACAAAACTTTTATACTCGGAATTTTGAATTTTTGTTTCAGTCAGGGGTTATCCACTTTTGAATTTTTATTTTATTTTTCCATATATCTCAGAAACCATAAACGTTAGAACGCTGAAAATTGGTACAAACATAGACAAATACAAAATCTCAAATTAGTTTTTTCAAAAAAATTCCAGGGTTTCTCAAACATTTTTTATTAAGAAAAATATTTTTTTTATGATAAATTTATGAGTTTAACTGTCTATATTTCCAAAACTTTTACAATTATCGAAAAAAGCCGAAACACCCCAACTAGATAATTTAATTTCCTATAAAAAATATTAACATTGTAGTAGAAGATCTCAATTTTTTTTAACAATTTTTTTAAAAATTGAATTTAGTGACGACATCGCTTCATACATTTTGTATGGCAGTCGCCTATACACAATATGTAAGAAGACTTAATAGTTTGATACTTCATCTCCAAACATACATACATACCATCATGCTATTTGCATATTTTGGGTAGGAAAAAGGATCTTCTTCCATACTATCCTATCTTGATATATGTACATACATACCTACATATGTTGTATAGAAAACAAAATATCTGAAAATATTCAATAATTTGTATCTATGGGTTTATAGTTTGGTACATATTCTTCAACTATACATACTATCGCTATCGACAGTTGGATCTCATGTGTTACATGCAACTAGTCTAAAAACATACATCATGCTGTTAACATATACTATCCTATCCTGACATATATACCGACATGTTTTATATAGAAAACAAAATATCTTAAAATATTTATTAATTTGTGTTTATGTGTTAATAGTTTGGTACGTATTATTCAATTATGCATACTATCGCCATCGACAGTTGGATCTCTTGTGTTATATGCAACTAGTAATATCTGAGATGGTGATGCCCAGAGCATTGGTTGATTTCATGCGAGTTCCATAATGGATCACTATGGAAAAGTGCTCCATGTTACAAAAAACTTGTACTAGAAGATTGTAGCAGTTATTTTGTTTGCAGTTTGCTGTGGCAATCCGTGTCTGAGCCTCCGTTACCACTGTGGACTGTGGGCGGGGCGGCGCTGGTCGTGCTGCAAGGCCGGCGTGCGCGCCGCCGAAGGGTGCGAGCCAGCTAGCGCCTGGGCGGCTCTACAACAGACTGGGCTGCCGCTGTCGCACTCGCTCTCGCTGTCGCTCTCTCTGTCACCCCTGCAGCTGCCGGACGCGATTGTCGTCAGGACACTCGCTGACACAGGTACGATTTAACAATACTTGGTAATGGACTTGACAGAACTTGTATGTAGTTCTTTTTTATGAAGTTGCTTGTGCAGTAAGGAATATAGTAAAATATCGGTTTGACGAACAGATCTAGGGAAAATTAATTAAGCAATTCTGTAGGTATATTTTTTTTATTTTGTATAATGAAGAAAGATCTCATTAATAGAATAAAAGTGAACACATTGAGATGGTTTGACCACATGGGGAGAATGAATGAGGAACGCCTGAGGAAGAAAATATACATTGCGGACAGGAATGGTATGAGAGGTCGGGGCCGCCCAAGAAATAGGAAGTGTTAGAAGCGTGAACAACAGACAAACATGTATGAATGTTGACGAAGCGATGAATGTGTGTCAGGATAGAAATATGTGGCATTTGGTTCTCTCTGTCTATCCCGTGAGGGGCATCTATGTATTGTATTTAAATTTCTTCTTCACACATGAGTGCTTGCACTCTGTTAAAGGGAAATAGTTATGTACCTACATACTTACTCGGGCAACTAACAGGTAGTATGTTAAATATTGATTCAACGCGCACCCAATAACTAGTTGCTACATTCTGGAGACTTGTGATATTTATCATCTCACAGATCCAGACTGAAAACATAATTAAAAACTGTGTCTGCGCCGGGAATTGAATGCGGGACCTTTGGTTCAGCAGTCAGATATTCAACCAACTGACACACGAAGCCCGATTTTGTATCGACATTAGCACCGATTTTCCCTACTTTTTCTATCATTTTAAACTTTTTGATGACGTTTGAAAAGAAGGATATTTTCAGTGTGATTATAGCAAAAAAAAAATTCTAAAAAATTTGTTTCCGATTCTGTTTTGTAAGTTAATTATAATATGGTTGTTTTAGTAAAAAAAACACTAAATGTCTAATTTATTTATTTACTTTTTGTACATAATGTTAACAAATATAATGCACACTGGCGTGCTTATTGCCATTGGGCAATTTTTTCCAACCAACCAGATTATAGATTATAGAGTGACAGAATTATATATGTATCTACATCAACAAAAAATGAAAGCTAAAAATAAAAAAACAAAAAAATATACATCATAGCAAGAAAAGAAGGATTGGGATAGAACAAAAACTAAATTGTTTCCATATGCCATAAAAAAAATATTAGTGGAAATCAGCAAAAAAAAAAAAAATTTGGAAATAAACGTTCATAGTTTAAGAAAATCCATTTACAAATTTTGGTGCATGAATATTTTCCTCAAAGATCTTTGAGCCACGCCTCTGTAATAATAAATATATATCGTATTTTGATTAGTCAACATATTACCACTTTAAGGATATCGTCAACTACACTGTAATTTACTTTAATCAATACCTACCGGTTCATTATTACTACTTCAATATACTCGTAATTATAATCAGTCACCCATTTATGTAAATATGTATCTAACTATACATATTTGTATTTACATAATATTGTGTTTACCTATTGTTTATATCATAGCTTCCCAAATAATACGAGTAAGGTATATTTAATAGTCGAAACGAAAAAAGTGTTCGGTAGACTCAAAATTATTTGTTTATTATCTCTGCAGGTATGTAACATAATACAAAATAATATATGAATGATTGTCGACCTCTCTAGGGCAGAAGTCGGCAACCTGCGGCTCGCGTGCCACATGGAGCTCTTTGGATGTGAAGCTGCGGCTCTTTAGTTCCATACGCAAACATTATTTATTTTTATAAAAAAAAAAACATTAAAAATCGTTCGGAATCGATTAACGAGAATTAGGCACCGATTCTATCTCTCAGCCAATTGTATTCGTTTTTCACCTTACCCCTCCCCAGTGACACGCGTCGTGACTGTCGTCAGTCAATCGGAAGCTTTCGAATGACGCCGTCATCGTCGGATGTTTCTATGTAGGTTTTAATTCGCTAGCGACGCAAGACAATTTTGCGTCTTCACCAGTGCTTTGGCTGTGACGTATAGTTTAACTTTATTTATGCGAGAAATATATTGTTGGCAAGAAAAAAAATTGTGGCTCTTAAAAAACTTTGAAATTTTGAAATTGCAATTTTTAACTCTTCCGACAAAAAAGGTTGCCGACCCCTGCTCTAGGGTATATTATACTATATATGATTGTATTTTATAATTTATTATATTATTGTTGATTGATTCGGTATGGCGATTTGGTTATGCAGTTTATATACCTAAAGGTTTATTTTTTTGGTATTTTTTTCATTTAATTTCTGTTATTTTATTATTTGTGTTTTGATATAAGTTAAGAAGTTTTGTGAAAGAGAGAAGTTATGTGGGAAAATATGATTGTAATTATTTTTTATTAAAAAAATAAAGTATTTAAAAATAAATATACTAAATATTTAATTTTCCTTAAAAAGGCAAGTAAATGTTTGCATTTGGAACGAAGCTAAGGTACATCATTTCTTATAAGTCTTCATTTATTTCTCACAATAATGACCCCATGATAGAATATATCACTTTGGGAAATATATCACTTATATATCACTTTTGAATATATCACTGAGTCCATATGAATATATCACTTTGGGAAACACTAGTTTATGCTAACAGGGATCGTTCACTTTTTATTCATTTACATAACTTGTATATAGTTGGTGTTTATTATTATTATTCTAACGGGTAACTGGTACCTACCTACTATTTTAAATTTTAATGTAATACGCACCCAAATAACAAGTTGCCGCATTATAGAGACTTGTAATATTTATTGTCTCACAGATCCAGGTTGAAAATTGAATCTCTACCGGGAATTAATTTTGATAAAAAAAAAACTGTTTCCACCGGGAATCGAACCCAGAACCTTTGGCTCGGGAGTTGGATATCCTATCAACCGAGCCACGAAGAAGATGGACCCAGCCCAGATTTTATCTGAACACATACCTATTTAAAAACATTGAATCGTGTACCTATTGTGTTTTCATTTGCGTTGTTCTATATTTATTGTCTCGTAAATCAGGTAATTATGGGTCGTATGCCCTGTTGGTGCTTCTATACCTCTCTTCTACCATCTAAATAATATACCATTTTCTACTGCGTGTTATGTTGAGGTCTTATGTTGATCTCGCATTGAGGTACAAAACATGATTACATGAAAATTCTTCGAAACACAATAGTTCGAATACGCAATTGTACGAATAATTGTACATTTTTCGAAAATCAGTTATCAGAATGAAAATTGTCCGAAAGCAAATTATTCGAACTAACATTTGTTGGAATTTCTGATAATTGTGTGTTCGGAAAATTGTTTTTCGAAAAAATATGATTCGAATAATTGTTATTCGTAAAATTGATTTTCATAAAATTGAGCATTCGAATAATTGTTTTTCGAATAATTTTCCTGTCACCACAAAACATACCCATCTAAATGTTTTTAAGTAACAAAATCATACATAGGTACATACATTCATACCATCATGCTATCTCCCTCACGGGGAAGGCAGAGAGTAACGAACGCCACATTTTTCTATCTTGACACACATTCATCGCATCGTCAACATTCATACATCGTCTTATACAACATATTCGTCTGTTGTTCACAAATTCATAATGTAAAATTAATTATAGCTATACCATACCTATTTTATTCCTAATTTTAGGACTATTGTTCGCCTTGTAAGGGCCTTACCAACTAAAAATAAGTAGAATTATATAAAAAGTATTAAAATGTTGAAATATATTTAAAAAAACAAATTCGGAAGGTAAACACCTATTTAATTATGGTAGGTATTTATATAATATCTTGTGTACAATATCTCGATGTGATGTAATCGTATTAATTCCAAATTGAACGTAATTTAATCTGTGTTGACAGCGTAAGTTGTATGGGAAAACCGCCACCAGGCTATAATGGGGGTGAGGGGGGGGGGGAATTTTAATTACTTTATATATATATATATATATATATATATATATATATATATGTTATATTTGATGTTTTCACGGGTGAAATATGTTATAATATTTTTATCTCGGTTTTCCCGTGTCAGTAGGTCTTGACTAAGACCATTTGTCTTCCGACGTTTCGCCTGAATATCACCAGGCATTTTCAAGGACTTAACGAAAAGCACGCGCGCGACACACGTCTACTCACACTGAAAGCTCACCGTCAAGTGACTCGTAGCGTACAAGATGGCCGCTTATGTCAAATATTGTTAGCGCGACGTGATTGGCTCCTTGTGACACGCCCACCTGCTGTCGTGTTCGTTGGTAATAATATTTTATCATTATTTTTGTGTTGTGATTTATTGTTAATTTTAGTTGTGACATTAATATTATTATTGTTGTGTTTTGGGGTTATTTTCGCTATGGTATTATTAATATTATTATTGTATTGTTTGTCATATAAAATGTTCTTCCAGGTACTAGGCAAACGAACTCCGTCGTCCCGATTGTTCATTATATCCCTTCTCTTATATATTTCTATAGCTTCCCTGTAAATTCTGAGAGGTTCACTGTTTAAACTTGCTATTATTTTTGAATGGTCAAAATCTATTGTATGTCCTTCTGTGAGCGAGTGTTGTACAAGTGAGGATGTAAGTTTTTTGTTTCTCATGTCGACTCTGTGCTCCGCTATTCGTGCTTCAACTTTTCGATTGGTTCTTCCTACATAAGTCTTATTGCACGATCCGCACGGTATTTCATATACTCCATGAGCTTCAAGTGGAATGATGTCTTTCGGGTTTCTTAGAAAGGTTGATATTTTATTTGTTGTGTTGAAAACGGTACGTATGTTATTTTTGTTTAATAGACGGCTGATTTTATCGGTGACGCCTTTGATATATGGTAGTCGGGCTGTTGATAATGGTGTTTCATTGGATTTTTCTTTCACTGTTTTTGGACTCTTTAATGCTTTGTTTATTATATAGTCTGAGAAACCATTACAACGTAGAGCATTTTTCGTGTATTCTAATTCTTGTTTTTTTATGCTCGTGGTCTGCAATTCTTTTTGATCTTGTTATTAGTGTTTTTGCGACTGAGCATATTTGTGCGGGGTGATGATTGGACGTTGCGTGTAGGTATCTATCGGTGTGTGTGGGCTTTCTATATACTGTGTGCCCCAGTTTACCGTTTGCTTTTTTTAACACTAAAACGTCTAAGAAAGGTATTTGTCTGTTATTTTCCTTCTCCATTGTAAACTTTATATCTTTATGAATGCTGTTAATAGTGTTCAAAAAATTATTTAATTCTTCTTCTCCGTGAGACCATACTACGAATGTGTCATCCACATATCTTAGCCATTTCTTTGGTTTGAGTATTACTTTCTTTAAGACTTCTTCTTCAAACCTCGTCATAAATAAGTTGGCGACTGCTGGTGACAATGACAAACCCATAGGTGCTCCTTTTATTTGTTTGTATGTCTTATTGTTGTAATAAAAAAATGTGTTATTTAAACAGTGATAAAATAAATTTAAAATATCGTCTGTGGTATCGAGTGTTTCTTTGATTATGTCTAGTGTCTCGTTAATTGGAATATTTGTAAATAAAGAAACAACGTCAAAACTCACAAGAATATCTGTACTTTCCAGTTCTAAGTCAGTGATGAGTGATATGAAATGTTCTGAGTTTTTGACATAGGAGTCTGCGGATTCTACATAGGGCTGCAACATATTCAATCCAATGAAACAATCCAATGAAACACCATTATCAACAGCCCGACTACCATATATCAAAGGCGTCACCGATAAAATCAGCCGTCTATTAAACAAAAATAACATACGTACCGTTTTCAACACAACAAATAAAATATCAACCTTTCTAAGAAACCCGAAAGACATCATTCCACTTGAAGCTCATGGAGTATATGAAATACCGTGCGGATCGTGCAATAAGACTTATGTAGGAAGAACCAATCGAAAAGTTGAAGCACGAATAGCGGAGCACAGAGTCGACATGAGAAACAAAAAACTTACATCCTCACTTGTACAACACTCGCTCACAGAAGGACATACAATAGATTTTGACCATTCAAAAATAATAGCAAGTTTAAACAGTGAACCTCTCAGAATTTACAGGGAAGCTATAGAAATATATAAGAGAAGGGATATAATGAACAATCGGGACGACGGAGTTCGTTTGCCTAGTACCTGGAAGAACATTTTATATGACAAACAATACAATAATAATATTAATAATACCATAGCGAAAATAACCCCAAAACACAACAATAATAATATTAATGTCACAACTAAAATTAACAATAAATCACAACACAAAAATAATGATAAAATATTATTACCAACGAACACGACAGCAGGTGGGCGTGTCACAAGGAGCCAATCACGTCGCGCTAACAATATTTGACATAAGCGGCCATCTTGTACGCTACGAGTCACTTGACGGTGAGCTTTCAGTGTGAGTAGACGTGTGTCGCGCGCGTGCTTTTCGTTAAGTCCTTGAAAATGCCTGGTGATATTCAGGCGAAACGTCGGAAGACAAATGGTCTTAGTCAAGACCTACTGACACGGGAAAACCGAGATAAAAATATTATAACATATATATATATATATATATATATATATATATATATATATATATATATATATATATATATATATATATATATATATATATATATATATATATATATATATATATATATATATATATATATATATATATATATCTGCTGCCTCTCTCTACCAACCCATCCCATATTTCTCTAGTGATATTACCTAACTTTTGCAAAATAACATTTTCCCGTCACACCATACTTGGCTGCTCGCCTTATTATTGACTGATATTCCCCATCTATCATATTACTTATCAAATTGGCTATTCTTTTATTTATTTATCTTTTTGTACATAATATAAACAAGTATTATGTACACTGGCTGGCTTATTGCAATTGAGCAATTTCTTCTAACCAATCAGACTACAAAGTATGACAAAATTATATACTTCTTATTAATTATTGCCTCTAGGAAACCTTTCCTACCATGAAAAAGTAACATACTATTTACACTGTTTGGCATTTTTTTTAGCAAATTATTAATGCTCAAGTTTTTGTATAGGTAGTGGAAATTCTACAAATAAAATTTTTAATTTTTTTACTCTCTAGTTTTTTGCTACATGACTGAACGCCACTTTTTTTTATCTGGACACACATTTTTTGTACATCTTCTTCTTCTTTTTAGCCCCTTTCACTCCACTGCTGGATATAAGCCTCTTTCTGGGTTTTCCATTTCTCTCTATCCTGGTCATATGATGATTATTATTTTATATTGACATGATCTTTATTATTTTATATTGTAGTTTTATATTAAATCTAGTATGATTATTAGTTTTTAAGTACCTATATATTATTTATACTTCCTACAAGTGTATTTACTAGTCTATTCCGACACAAGCACTGCTTAGTGGAATAGTTCTTATCCACTGGATGTTGGTACTGATAGATTGTATTCATTTTGTCAGTGCCAACATGTTATACTAAATTGTCAATTTTTCAAAATTTTTTTTGTTCTATGTTTCACTGTCGTATTGTAATTTTTTTTGTATGGTTATTGTGGATTTAAATAAATAAATAAATAAAAATAAATAGTGTGTTTGACTGCTAAATATTGCCTACGGGTAATAAGTCCGCCTCATAAACGAATATTATTATTCATCGCCACATCTATTATTCATATATCGTCTCATACATCTTCGTCTGTTGTTCACGCTTCTTACATTTCCGTCTTTCAGAATATCTTTCACGTGTGGTCGAGCAATCCCTTTCTTGGGCGCTCCCGACCTCTTACTCCATCAAATTCTAATTATCGAATTACTGTTATAAGTGAATTACATAAAGGGCAGCGTGTACTTCCTATAAAAGATTTAGATTTAGTGAAAATTGCCAGAGACAGTTAAATTTTAATTTCGTGGTAGAAAAAAGGAAGTAGATAGATTTTTATGTTTCAATTTTGAAATGTGTGTTACCTTATAGATATACGTCACGTGTCGGTATGTAATAATTTGTAAATCTCTAACTCGATTACATACGGAAATCATTTCACTGCTTCGATAGAGTTGTTATCCTCTCTCCCTACGACACCCATCAGTTGTTCGCTGAATTGAGTTTCGCTGATAATTCATAAAATTTAATCATTTCGTTATACATGTAGTATGTTGAGCGAAAATTTCTTTAAAAAAATTGTTCTTGCAACGTCTATTACGATGGGCCTACCATTGTTTGATTTTACAGCTTTTTACACAACATTGGAATATCAATCGTTCAATTCTATGTTTAGACTAGTGACGTACATCACGAGAGCATTATTCATAAATTTCTGAAAAGATTTAAGTATAGCACAAAGGGAATATAATATGTTGGAACGGATTACGGTCCCGTGAAATTACTATATAATATTATATTTCACGGCATTGAGTCCGGTCTGTTGGTATTGAGTCTCAGCATCTATCTATCTAATATCGTCTAGAGCTGGTGGAGTAGGGAGATAAGTAGGCACCGGTAGTTTAATGTGTAGGGATGCGTTTCGTCATTCTATTTGTATAAAGAAAAGCGGAAATATGGAATTTATTCAGAACGCGCGCTCTCTCAAGCGTTAATGTTCGCGCATAGACTTTGTCGGATGTAAGGCAGGTAGGTAGGTACCTTATAATATATCTTCACTAATACACTGTCTGCTGTCATTTCTGGATCGTTTTTCATTCTCTCGGATCTTCTCGGAATATTCAATCTTTAAAGCGGGGGATTTTCATAGCCGAAGGGAACCTGGCGGTATTTTTTCCATCATAATCAATGACAGACAGGATCCACGTCACTGCTGGCCGTTCTGTGACCCGAACCCATTTTTGGCACGTCACGAATGCATGACTGAATACGGATCCGTATCAACATCGACTGAACAAACAAAATTGATTTTCTTTTAAGGTGTAAAAGAATGTGTGTCTATTTTGATAGAAGAATGCGAGCTATCCTTTTTCATTGGGTAGGTACGTGTGATGTATAATGTATAATGTGAACCTCTCGACCTGGTGTTATCTGTCATATGATTGGATTTTACCTTTAATCGAAAATTGTCTTGTCCTTACGTAAGATCTGTCATTGTGATATCAAGTTTGATAGAAATAATTTGCATATGGATAGTTAGATGACTTCTTCAGATGTTCCCCTTCAGATGTTTGTAGCAATTATTGTAAGCGATCAAAATGTTCTGCATTGTATTTTAGTTATTTTTACACCAGATTCCTATTCTTAGATGATATTAATGTAACAATCATCAGCTATCTTATCTATTTTCTTTTTACCCGAGTTTTCCAACTGTCGATTTGTTCAGGAGAACTTTGTTCTCTTAACATATCGACAATGTATCAAGCCAGAATACGCGAGAATTGTATGGAGAGGTCTACTTTTTTCATGGCTTTTCCAACTTTGAAGTCAAAAAACACCAACTTAGAGGCTTCGCAGCATATATGTTCCATACACGGATTTACTCAGAATTCGGAGTAGAACATTTCGTGTGTCTGTGTGTGTGTGTGTGTGTCTGTGTGTGTGTGTGTGTCTGTGTGTCCGTCCCCCCCTTATAACTTTTGATCCGCTCAATTTACAGAGCCTAAAATTTCAGAATATATAAACAGTTACAGGCCTACAAAACTTTTATACTCGGAATTTTTAATTTTTGTTTCAGTCAGGGGTTATCAACTTTTGAATTTTTATTTTATTTTTCCATATATCTCAGAAACCATAAACGGTAGAACGCTGAAAATTGGTACAAACATAGACAAATACAAAATCTCAAATTAATTTTTTCAAAAAAATTCCAGGGTTTCTCAAACATTTTTTATTAAGAAAAATATTTTTTTTATGATAAATTTATGAGTTTAACTGCCTATATTTCCAAAACTTTTACAATTATCGAAAAAAGCCGAAACACCCCAACTAGATAATTTAATTTTCTATAAAAAATATTAACATTGTAGTAGAAGATCTCAATTTTTTTTTAACAATTTTTTTAAAAATTGAATTTAGTGACGACATCGCTTCATACATTTTGTATGGCAGTCGCCTATACACAATATGTAAGAAGACTTAATAGTTTGTTACTTCATCTCCAAACATACATACATACCATCATGCAATTTGCATATTCTGGGTAGGAAAAAGGATCTTCTTCCATACTATCCTATCTTGACATACATACCTACATATGTTGTATAGAAAACAAAATATCTGAAAATATTCAATAATTTGTATCTATGGGTTTATAGTTTGGTACATATTCTTCAACTATACATACTATCGCTATCGACAGTTGGATCTCATGTGTTACATGCAACTAGTACTATAAAAATTTCACATGCTTGTGCTGAATATAAAACAACAGGATCGAAAACGTTGCCATGAGAAAAGGAATGAGGCAACTGAAACTCTTTTCTCACCTAGTCTGTTTGAGTACCTACAGCTGTAGTTCATGTTTATTTGTCGTTATCACGTTTAACCATAGTCAAAAATTTTCTAGTAAGGTAGCAAAAGAATTTTCCACAGACCAATTCTGTAGGTGAAAATTGTAGATTTTGTAACATTTGTATCTTTGTAAGTCCTTTTTGTGCACTTATACCATCCATCTGATTACAATGAAACTTGGTGATGTGTTCAGCGTACACCCGGGAAGATTTCTGAATATTTTTTACATATTTCATTAACATTAAGTACAATACAAGTTTCAAAAAATGGAGGGATTTTATAGGTATAAATATCATACTAGTGCAAATTATATTGAAATAATGTTAAAATTTGCAATATTCGCCTATAAAGAGGATGCGCACTGGTTAACGCAACCACTCCCAGATGCCAGACTTGCCTTTTTCATACCTCTATTCAATAAGAATGAGAATATAATATAAAAACCGGCCGATAAAAAATGATTAATCGAAAACGTTACTATCTCTTGGACTAAAATGTACTTACATATTACGAGGCTTTTGCTTATTTAAATAATTTATTTGTCTGACTCTAATTAAAGTATAATGTGATTGTATCAACACCGTATTGTATGTATACTCAAATAAAATGTAACGTCCTTAGTTTGTTTACAGTAATGTTGAATAAGTTTCCCTTCTTTTCATGATAATTATTGTCATTTTCTGAGCTAAACCTATTATCCCCGGCCGGGAAACCTATTTTACAAGTCCCAAAAGGATCCAATTCCGAGAATGGACGAATGTGAGAAACATTTTCTTTGAGATGTTTCTCCATTATTCATTTACAGAGCATTTGTCGCGTTGGTACCTATCAATTGTATCCCAGATGTCGACCTTGTTGCGTACCTTCTACCTAACTATCTTATTGAAAATCTGAGACACTTTGTCATGCGAAAGAAATATTCACATTCAGTGTCAACTGCCTGTTCAGAATCTTCACTTCGTTTAATTTATACAATATCAGTTTTTAATGGATTTAACATTTTTTTGTTCACAAACATTACATGAACAAACCCATGAAAATGTTAATAAAAAGACATGTATTCATTTTATCTTTTTTTGCTATTCTGAAGATTGAATAAAATATAAGAAGTTTAATAAGATCAAAATGACAAAGAACATCACTAGTGTATTATAAAATAGATATTGTTTAAAGTGATAGTTCTGGTGAACAAAGTTTGTTTTTAATAAGTGTATTGTCGATTCAAATTATAATTCGTCTTTGGAATTGAACGGAATTGACATGGAGAAAACGAGGACAGCCGACGCTACAGTAAATGTGAGATAAGAATGAGGAAAATATGTTACATATGTGACACTAAAATGTTTGTGATTCATTATTTAAGAAGCGTGTATTTACATGGGAATAAAATATATCTTAAATAGATTTATGAAACGAAATCCTAGTTTTTACATTTATTCTCAGCGTGTGTGTGTTAATATCAAGTATATATGTAGTGGGGTGTGTAAGATAGTATTATGTGCGGATGATAAAATAAATGCATTCATGTTTGGATCATTTCTACATTGCCAATTTTTATTTACATTGATGGAGAATAAATTAATGTCTAAATTCAGTTTGCTTTTAATCTTCTCTATGGGTTACTGAATTTGTCCTTGCCGACAAATTCTCTACCATCGACTTGAAAGTCTTTTTCTTCCGACAGTCATCAGGTAGTTTGATTTGCATTGTACCAAATACTACATTGCATTGTACTAAATATAATAATATGATACATTCATATTCAGATGATATATTCAAATTTGAGTTGGTCCCGATGGCACACGATTGTGCGAACTGTGAATTGATAATAAGATTTGGTTATAGTGCCAAAATTGGACCCTCCACCTCCGGTTGATTTGCAAATTGGGTCAAAGGTCTTCGACAATGTCCGTATTATTAGTTCCGGAATTAGATCGGGTTTCTCTCTCTCTCTCGTTCTCTCTTGGGACAGGTAGTGCTCACCGTCTTTGTTTAAGCTTCGTGAATATGGCAGCTGATCTATCAGTATAATACCCAGATGGAATTGTCGTCAGTAATGCGTCTGTGAAATTTTTATACATTTCAAATTAGGCAAGTACCTATCTATTTTATTATAAAGTTTTTGCCCGTAAATAATATTCAGTTTTAATACTTAAGGTAAACAAAATATATAATACCTGACTGTTGCTTGTTAGTCAAGTATTCAGCTCACTTGTTATGATAATTTAAGAATATGATGTGCAAACTCCTGTATGCATTTAGATTGATTAAAATTCAATCTAATTTTAAATCGTGTAGTTAACATGGTCGCCATGTACAAAGAATGCTTGAAACACTGGTCCCCAGAAGAATTCTATGTGGACATCCGGGTGGAAAAAGGAGGGTTGTCAGACCAGCAAGGCCAAGGTGGGAGGATGGTGAGAAGAGGGACCCGAGGGACGCGGAACAGTTTTTCCATGTGTCCGACTGGGGACGTTCGAGGCACTTGCTGAAGGAGACCCAAGGCTCGATTTAGGCTGTAGTGCCATAGTGCCATAGAAGTTCACATGATCATTCAGAGATATTGATGAAAAATAAATAAATAAAAACTTAAGTTTTGCTTCACATGTCTGTCTGATTCGATGACGCAGTGGGTTATCGAATTATTGATGATGATTTAATCGCACTGTCAAGGGTTATCTGATAATCCTTGTAATAAATGTTTCTCCTTCCGCTTTATGTTAGGACTCCTTTCTGGGAACTGCGTTGCTCGAATCCTGCTCCTAGGACAAGGCCGTATCTTTTTATCTTATCTTTTTTGGTGGTCTTAGGTACTGATAGAATATCTGTTGCCGCTATTTAAAAAAAACTACTTACTTTACTTATTGTGTTTAATTTTTTCTCCACGTGGTCTCTTCAGCTTTTTTTCCTCCATAATAACCACATCTTATTCTTTACCATCGCAATAAATTTATGTATGATAATTATCAAGTTTTTGGGTTAGTTTATGATGTGTCAACCATATCAAAACTATTTTTTTCTGTATTATCAAAATTAAAACCCTTTTATGAAGCAAATGTTTTGCAACTAAGTATTGCCGTACTTACTTTCGATGGCCATACAACTTGCAGAGTTTTAGCCTCCATGATGATGCTTCGCCAATTCTTTCGGTCTTACTCTCTAGGTCGGCCATGACGTTGTCCACATATCGCTGCCTGGGTTTTCCCAATGTTCTTCTACCGATTGGTTTCTCGTATAAGATATTTTTAATGATGCGATCTTCCCCAGCTCTACATACGTGTCCAAACCTAGCCAAACGACCCGCACGAATGGTGCTAGTCAGGAAGGGCTGCCTTGTGAGCTCCCGGACCTCAGAATTGCTCCTTGGTCTCCAAGTACCACGCCTGATATCGGCCCCAAAATGCTTCTCAGGATACTATTATAAAATGTAAACGCTCTTCGCTATTCTCTTAGTGTCATTGGCTACTGGTTTCAGAATAGTGTTATAAAGACGCAGTTTTATTCTTTTGAATAACGTCTTACCGTAGTATTGCCGTAGATATATTTTATTTAATGAATGACAGTCTTTTGTGGCGTTTCCATAAAGGATGTTGGCTACAATCTTGGCAACTCTAACTTTAGGTGCCTCATAACGGAATGGCTCAGTGAAATTACAGCCATTACCGGTCTACAATTTTCTGTTGGCAGTTTCTTTTGCGGACATTTTTCCGAGTATCATAATTTGCAGTCGCCATTACTTATCGCCTCTCATGACAAGATATTAAAGGTATTCATCATAATTTCCTCGTATCTAACAAACATGCAGATATTTGAATAGCAGTACGCAGGGCTGGATAAATCAAATGTTTAAATGGTGCAGTTGCGCAAGCCGCAAATAAATCTTGGGCAGAGAATTTGAAACAATGTTAAAAAAATATGTAAAATAATAAAAAAAACTTTTATTTTACTTTGCATCGCTTCTCGGGCAACTCACAGATATTATGCTAAATATTGATTTAGCATACGCCAGTCACAAGTTGGCGCATTCTGGAGATATATGGTGTTTATCGTTTCACAGGTCCAGACTGTGTAGTTATATATATATATATATATATATATATATATATATATATATATATATATATATATATATATATATATATATATATATATATATATATATATATATATATATATATATATATATATATATATATATATATATATATATATATATATATATATATATATATATATATATATATATATATATATATATATATATATATATATATATAACTGCATGAATACAAAATAATGAAAATATAGCCACATCGTCACTGAAGGGGTCACATAAAAATCAATGTATTGTTAGTGGGTACCTACAACGGCACTGCATTTACGACCGTGCGATGATTCATTAAATTTCAACATTAATGTGCGGGTGACCTATCTCCAGCAATGGGTAGTTTACAAAATAAAAAATAAAATCCAATATAAATTTAGTAGTATAAAGATATTTATCCAGTATAAAAGATATTTTGAAAATTAGTATAATATGGCGTGTGATTGTGTGTTTGTGTGAGTGAGTGTGTGTGTATGTGTGAGTGTGAGAGGATTTATGTGTTATAGGCCCAGTATTTCAGTCGGCCCTTAGTAGTTTAACTCAAGTTTAACAAAAATATTGCGTATTTCAGTACCTAATCTTTCCTTAAATACGTCACTAAACGACAAATATTTAACTCAACGTTTCTGGCGGATCGCGTGTCTTAATCTTGAGTTAAGTATTGTTTCTGGTCTTTTTCGCCAGATGGCGTACTAATCGCCGCACGCTTTAATGTTTCATTTCATTTTATACTACAAATAACTAGGTATGCATAATGATTATAATCATGATTTATTTTTGTTGTTAAAATAAAAGACTTGATATAGAAGTGGTTCATGTATTTAATATTTATTTTATTTTTTACATAATTACGATGTATTGCCTGACAACAAACGAAATAAACTGTCAGCCATAATGAAACGTCAGGCACGCAACTTTATTTTTGCGATGTTTTTTCATCCCACTTTTTAAATTGATCCATCCTGTTTCTATATATATAATGTGTATTCTTAAATTTTCTACATAAGACACTATTTTACCATTATCACTTAGTTCCATATCCACCTGTAAAATGTACATACATTTTGCATTGAACTACTACGTACGTAGTACATATTCAATGACATTTTTTCACTACAATGTTTGATTTTAATTAAAAAAAACATCGATTGGTATAAAAAATTGAAAAAGTAACATGCTGTGTAATGAAACAAATAAAATAATGTGTTGTTATAATAATAAAATAATATTTAGTCACAGCTTCGCGTCACGTATCATTTAAGGTTATTACAATTTGACAGATGCGTTATAGACAAGAACCATAGAAAACGTAAAATATATCTATAGTTGAAGATTACGTAACTGACATTTCATTTTGCACTGAAATACGCGAACGAAATTTAATCTTCCCTAAACTTTTAACTTGGATTACTAAATCCAACGATTTAAGGGCCAACTGATATCTCGGGCCATAGTAAGTTAGGGAGCCGTTAAGGGGTAATATAATACGGAAAGGATTTGTTTTTTAAAAGTATCAATATTTAAATGAAAAGGGTCAATTGAGTTAAAAAGTTGATTATAAGAATAGCAACTTCGGTTGTTAAATGAATTTTTGTAAGAGTTGGTTTTACACGTGGTGATTTTGAAAAGTTAGTTCTGTCTGGTGGGTCTAGTAGGGACTCTATAATTTATTATGTTTTTTATTTCATTTATAAACTAAGTACAATGTCAGATATCAATTTGTCGCTCCCCAAATTGCTACATTTCAAAGTACCTACTGATATTTATCATCCCATTTAGCCTTTCCAAAAAAAAACTAGAATGTCTGCATAGAGGTAAAATGTTGAGCGGTTATATACGGTTCTGTATTGTACCATCATCCATCCAGCTACCATCATAATATTATTTTTCGCCTGTTTCATCAATTTCTCTATGTATTGTTTGTCAACCTCGACAGCAAAATTGAGTGTTATGTTTCAAGTGTACATTTTTATGTGTTTTGTTGACAAACACAATATTTCCCGAATAAGAAGAATTTCCCGAAGCAGAGGTACCCCGCTGTTTTATGTTGCCTTTTTAATAAATATATATTGTCTGCACTAACCTGTTATATAATGTTCTTCCGCGATTACGCAAAATTATATTACAAATGAACAGACAAGTCTTACAGCGGTAAGATGAATATTTGTTATCGTTAGTCAGAGATAAGAGCGTCGTTTCTTCTTTGTTGTTGGAGTTTGAACATCTCTCAGTAAATGACATTTGGATGTTGCGCGTTCTGTTCCGTTCCTTCTTCCATTGAGGTCAGCGTTCACTAACAAATTAATATTATAAATCACAGTAGGTCGGTCTCAGCATCAACACGTCGTGAATCTGTGAGCGCTTCATTCTGACAACAACTAGGTACCTACTAGGGCTTGCAACAAATCTATTTTTTTACAAGGAAGTTATTCTCTCCCACACAAACGTTTGATTTTGAATATTGACTTGCCATATTATATAGAATGTTATTGCTGAGTTATTTTTGAATTTTTAAAGATTTTACAGACTACTATAGGCCTTCAACTCGTGTTTTATCATTACTATATGAGATAATTGAACAGTTTGTCACAAAACACTTCTTAATGAGCTACACTAGTTGAGGTGTCTAATCGAATATAGTAATAAGGCTAGTGGACTATAAATTGTGCTTAATAGCGATTCTTTGAGAGATTTAAGTAGAGTCGATAAAGCAGTTTTAATATAAACGGACCTATCAAGTGGTATAAATTTGTTACCTCTTGTTTTACTTTGTATATATATTATTTTCTGTGACCCCCTTTATATTATTTAATGATTGATGTTCCATTATTTTCTCTCAGGGGGGCAAGTCTAGTTCGACCGGCGAAATCAAAACCCTAGTGATTACCCATATCATAGATATAATTATCGTATGGAGTTCTATGACATCTAAAGATACTGTAGAACTCCATATAATAATTATATCCATGATATGGGTAATCACGAGGGTTTTGATTTCGCCAATTGAACCAGACTTGCCCCCCAGATTTCAGAAATTTGTTTTTTATTAAAACTTACATAATTGTTTCCTTATAATTAGCTCGTTTTAGCATAAGTGCAGTGTGTGCACGATTTTAGAGTTCTCCGGACTCTTCTTATATTCTTCTTGTATTCTTTTAGAGTTTAACAAAGGGCCGTTATTAGTACCCTTAAGCTGAACGGGTTGTGGTGAGGTAAAAATAATAATAATAGTGAACACTTCCTGCACCCTGTGCAAGTGGCGAGTTTATTGCCGTATGTCAGTTTCTTCCAACTAACCAGTGTTCCGGCCCAGAGAAATGAATTTAAATAAATTTCTCCTCTGCTGGGAATCGAACCCAGGACGCCCGCACAGATACCGAACGGCTTACCAACTGAATAATCTTACATAAGTTACGTAGTAGGACATAGTATTTGTAAAAAAGTAAAAAAAAAAAAAAAATTGCCGTTTTATTTCAAAACAAAAAAAATAATTATATGTTGTATTGATGTACAAAATTGTAGGTACATTGGTACTATTGACTTTTCCTCGTACTGTTGTATGAACTTGAAGAATTTGTATTGGTGAACCCTAGTTAGATGGCTTTCTCTGCTGGGCGGCGATGCGCTATACTGCTCGCTGTCGTCCCCTCCACAATAGCCGCCGCCAGCCTCAACACCAGACAGAACCCAGCAGTCAGTGCTGCATAGGCTGTCGCGCGGACGCCTTTCAACGCGCGCATTTTTTCTTTCGTCGATATCCCGTCGCCACGCGCGATCTCCGTAACGGAAACATAGCGGGATCTTCGTCAGAACGAATCTATTTCGTTTCGCCAAAATTTAGGAGGCTTTGTTTAGCTCCCGGTTTCTTGTGTTCAGTTGCTGGTCTGCTCGTGCGACATAACCGGTGTGTCTATATATGTGTGTGTGTATGTTATTGTGAAACCACCTTTGATAACTGTGTCAACTACCTGTGTGTGCACCGCCGCTGTTACGCTCACCTGTGTCTGCGCAACATGTCGCCGTATCGATCATTCCGAAGTCGTCGATTCCTGAATATGACATTCTGTGCGCTTGTCGTAATGTAACGTAATCATATTATCACTCCATGTACAGTACGATATTTAGTAACTCTTTAATTTCTATTGTACGTTACGCAAAACATACACTGTCAAGTGCGTTGCACCCGAACCGACCGCGAAGACTTATTTCTTCTTTTGAAATTATTAAAATGACTTGAGTTTTTTATAAGCACTCGCGTTGCTTTGATAAATGTAATGTTTGTGATAAGTGTCTTTGCAAATTGCGACGTGTAAGTATAACTGTAACACAAAAGTTTTTTAATGTGGTCGGTGGACAGTACTCTGAGAAACTCCTTGATTCATAGGATTTTTTCATTGGTAATTTATCTTTTAGTTCTATCGAAGACCATCGTCATAGTGCAATAAATTCTATTTCAATGATGACAATTTGAGTGTGTCGACTGCCCGTAAGATTTCATTACACTCCGTCAAATCAATTGTGTCTGTCTCGGTGTGAGTAGTGTTTTGTGCAATCTCAAGGAGATAGATAATCATCTGTTATGGTGAGAAGAGGATTGCGGTGACTACGGTGATTACATGAGTTTATCGACAGAGCAGCGGGGAAAGTATGAGAGAAGACGCGGTGGGGGCCGGCAGTAGACCAGACGGCCGATCGGTCGCTGGATACCGCTTTTCGTTTTGGGCCTTCGCTAGCAACTTTCTTCTGCCGCAAAAAGGTAAAGACATCCGTACACCTTCACTCGGAGACCGCTTCTAGCTTTTCGCAGCGAGCGGATTTCTCCCGGCATTCTTGGCGAATTGTGTGCATGCCATAAATATTGTTTTATTTCAAATAAATATAATTTATTTGAATGTATTTTAATGTGGAAACTATGCAACGGTTGTTGGTCTTATCATTTCCGACAATTTAGTTACAGTTACGAAAACACTTTCTTTTTTATGTTATTTTTATAACAATCGAATTCCTTTGTTCAACCTTATGATTTTGTGTTTTGGTTGACCCACTAGACCCCAGAATTATAAGTTATGAAATTTTTATGGAATTTTTCTAAACTAACAAATTTATTAAATAATTCATTCAGTCAAATACTTTTTATTGATATTGTTTTTTGGGCAACTTATAAAGGTGTTTACTCTGTAAATTGTTAATTTGTCTTGCACCCATTAACTAGCTGTCTTAATATGGAGATTTGTGATATTGATCGTTAAACAAATCCAGACTAAAGTCTAACCTCATCTCGAAGTAAACCCAGGATTTATGATTCAAACATAGGATATTTGAGTAACAACGTCACGAAAGCCGAATTGGTCGATGTGAACCTTAAGCCGGCCTGACATTAGGTAATATTACAGCTCATATTTCAACTCATTGGAATATGAAATGAAAAAATGATATTGAGCCTGACACGATATCATTTAAATGACTTAAAAATGTTATCACTCTAAAAACATTATATTGAAATTACATATCGATATTATAGCAATTATCTCTCATGACTGTCAAATAACATGCATTTATGGGTGCATTAATAATTCTCGCTTGTTTTTTTATTACATTTTGAGTTTGATTAGATATCTGTTTCGAAATATTATGAAAATCAAATGAGTCGCTCTAGCAAAAAATGTACGCGATCTTGATTGGATAGGAGAAAAAAAACAAAGGATTTTTTTAGCATATTAAACGAACAACTCTCATTAGAAGATCAATTTTCATGGAAAAATGAGATTTTTTTAAAATAAATAGAATGTATTTCTAATACTTCAAACCATAAATTCAAAGGCCAAATATATAGTGATGCGAGAAGTAATATCCTAAAAAACAGTAGTAAGAACATTCCAAATCATAGTAATAATTATATCGAAGAACTCCGATGTGCCGATATTTTTTATAGCTAGGACCTCTGGATCAATCAAAAATATAAAAGAATACGAAAAAAACTTTACAAAACATTATGAATTAAAAAAATATTTCTTCCTTTGTATGACGAATGACAATGTAGTAGATAGATATAAGCATAGACAAAAGAGATACACACTTTCAGTTCATATGACTTCAAAAATGACTGCAAACACTACTTTTCAACTCATATTCCACATGAGTTGGAATATTACCTCGTGTCAGGCGGGCTTTAGGATCATTATTTGTTTATGTACTTCGGCTGCATTAGGTTTTGTTTAACTTATCGTGGTAATTATGTAATATTAATGCAATTCTAATTAATTTTTAAATGGATTTCCACTCTGTAAACATAAAAACTTTAGAATCATTAATATTTTATATTGTATCGTTTAAAATTATCAGTTTTTCAATAAATTGGTGTTTTATACTGCATGTTGTTAACACTTGTTTTTTGTTTCTTCATACTAGATAGCTATTCCTTTGTGGCACATTTAAACTAATAAATTACAACTTCCTTGTTTTCACCACTACGACATAAAATTCTTTTTAGTGGTGAAGACATATACAAGTTGTAATTTTTATTTATTAGTTAATATGTGACACAAAAGAAATATGTAGCTATCAAGTATCAAGATATCATATTAGCGAGTAGGGCAAAAAAGGTAAAATTTACTAAAAACAGTTTAAAATATACAGAATCGTCTGTTAAAATATTTCTTTATAATAGATCTACACGTTATTTACTTAGTTTTAAGTTTAGTATAAGTTTATTCGGGCGAGTGAGCGGGTCGGCTCCGATTTATAGTGATGAAAACAAATAAGTTGTACCAAATTTCAATTTGCGAAAATAAGTTGTAATTTTAATTTATTAGTAGTTTTTTTTTTTCATTTGAGTATAAAGTATTTACAATATTAACTATTGAAGTTGTTTGCACTCTGCTGTCATGCGTGAATGAAAAAGATTTCTCAAAGTACTATGGGTTTAAAAAGCATCACGCGATCATGCCACAACATGCATGTTTCGATATTTCAATCATCTACAATCTAGAATATGATTTTCTTAGATTTTATATATATTTTTTATAACTTTGAACTAGTTTGTTGAAATTACTTTATTCGAGACTATTTTCTTTGTATTACCTATGTTGGTATAAATCAAAGTATGTAGGTACCTAGTTTTAATTTTATATTTTATTATTATTTTCTTTGTCCATCTTCTGCGATTTCTGAACACTCAAGTCTTTGATTTCAGTTATTGTCCAATGTTGTATATTATGTTTAAGCATACTTAGTACCTGCTCAATAAAAAGTATGTTTGAGGAACGGTATTTAGTCATTACTTGGTGGATTTTCTTCACTTTGTTGGGATTTTTTTTTAAATAGATAAAAAAATGAATATGTCCTTGTTAAACAAGTACATATACATCTTCCTACGTTCCCTAAAATAAGCAAATAAATGCTTGTGGTATAGGTGAATGAAATCGGTCGAGGCAGGATTCGAACTCGCGACCACTGGATTACTAACCCAATGCGCTAACCGCTCTGCCATCGACCCATCTAACTTCATTCAAAATGACATATGTTCCGAAGATAGAAATTAACAGTATATTTGTTTTAAATTCATTTAATTACACATAAATGTTGTTTAGTAGCAATAGATGTGCGATATATAGGTAGGTATATATTTGTTTTACGTTACTTCTCGAGCAAAGAACAGCTACTATGTCGAATACGAATTTAACGTTGCTTCTCGAGCAAAGAACAGCTACTATGTCGAATACGAATCTAACGTTGCTTCTCGAGCAAAGAACAGCTACTATGTCGAATACGAATTTAACGTTGCTTCTCGAGCAAAGAACAGCTACTATGTCGAATACGAATCTAACGTTGCTTCTCGAGCAAAGAACAGCTACTATGTCGAATACGAATTTAACGTTGCTTCTCGAGCAAAGAACAGCTACTATGTCGAATACGAATCTAACGTTGCTTCTCGAGCAAAGAACAGCTACTATGTCGAATACGAATTTAACGTTGCTTCTCGAGCAAAGAACAGCTACTATGTCGAATACGAATCTAACGTTGCTTCTCGAGCAAAGAACAGCTACTATGTCGAATACGAATTTAACGTTGCTTCTCGAGCAAAGAACAGCTACTATGTCGAATACGAATCTAACGTTGCTTCTCGAGCAAAGAACAGCTACTATGTCGAATACGAATTTAACGTGTACCAAAAAATATGATTTATCTGAGACATGATATTTATCATTTTATAAATCCATACTGAAAACATCGGTAATCGAACCAGTAAAATTGAACTCAATTGTCAAATATCTATCTATATGACCCACGAAGGTCAAAAAAAGTAAAGCATCGTTAAGGATGTTAAGTACTTGAAAAAATCAGCGGTGATCATTTTTCATATACAGCCATCTTAAGAAACTTCCAACCATTTTTATTACGAGAATATCATTTTATGGATATGTATGAGGATGTATGTAATTTACTTGTTCCAAAGACATATTAAAATTAATAACAAATAATTGTCTTGAAGATGTTAACATATAAATATATTTTTATTTGGTTGTTTCATTGTGGGTTCATTTTTTACCCATTCGCTTGTGTGTATCGTTTTCTCCTTGTAACAATGATTAAAGTGTCAAGGTTCCATGTACTCATTATGTTTCTTTTTATATTATGTTCACATTCGTCAAATGATTTTATGATATTCGTCTGCCTACGTTTGAGGTTCACGTCCCATTGTTTGCAAAACTCCAAACTCCTACAATTCGCTGCCTGCGAAATAATATTTTTCATTTTCCATTAACACTCACGCTCACATTATTTCAAAACTCCCACATAATATTTAGCGTACATACACCACCACTTGTAAGCGATGCGTGCTTTTAAAAATGACGACGATTATTACACGTATTGTTTGCGTGAAATGCCTAAAAAACATAACTTGATAATATGTATTTTATTTATTGTGCCAATTTCACAAACACGGATATTTTTGCCCACATTGTAACTAAACTTTTGAGTGAAATATGGATTGTCGTAGTGATTACATCCGTATTCATTCCAGTGAAATGTTTTTTGATAATATTATGTCCTGTTGTCAAGTGCAGGACAGTTGGCAAATTGGATTAATAATTTTCGTTTAACGCTGGGTTTATCTCCTCGTGGCAACGTAATAAATGCTAAAAATAATTATACCTACTATCAAACGACTGGACTGTGTTCAAATTAATTGCATAATTTAGTTGGACACTTATTTTGAATGAATTTAATCGAGATAATTTAAAACATGTTTAATTACACTTACCCATATAGGTTAATTTATCGTATTATCGTAATGAAGAAATCTTAGTATTGATTCCCGATGGAGCCATAGTTTTTCATCAATTTATAAAAAAAAATCTAATATTAATAAGCATCTTACACATTGCAACCCTGAAGAGACTCTTGGCTTTGCAAGTTTATTCTTGGTCTTATTATGATGAATGCAATCTTGGTCTTATTATGATGCATGCAATCTTGGTCTTTATTTTTCGCAATACGAGGACCGGTTATTCGGTATTTTCCAGTGTAGCATATTAAAACTTTATTGGTCAACGTTTTGATTGTTGTAGTATTATAAAGTTATTAATGTTTTGCAATTGTATTGTGAAATCATTGTAACATATTGACACACGCATCGTATCGAGGGATTCTTAATCTTCACTCTTTTGTCATTTTGATTCGTCCAACGATTCAACAACCGGTTTCTACGGTAGCAATTATCTTCTCTCACAATAAGAATAAAAATATGTACCATATGTAAGCGTTTACTAAATATGTCGTTTATATTTGCCTTGTGACCTTGTCTTTAGTAGGTAGTTGTGCCAGGGGTAGACAATTTGCTGTACGCAAACCTTCCTTGTTAGGGGAGCTCATTTATAACAAACAAAATTATCCAGCCAGAGTGAAAATGTGAATAGATAAATCATTTTATTTGGTAGATAGTTAACTAACGAACCAGAAATGCCTTCACGAAAATTTATAAATCATTGTACTATCGTAATTTGAGTTTTTCTTTAAGTGTTTCACGTTGTTATATTATGCTAGAATTTCTATAGGTACATTCCTTTTTTTGTTCACATAGTAGAGATCATAATAAGTTTGTAGGATCAAACGTAGACGATTTTTACAGTCGTAAAACATAATATTATAGTAGGTCATTAGCTATTGCCGCTTTTGGTAATCAAACAAGGAAAATTCATTTGCATTTCAGTGGCTATAGTCCTGGATTCGATTCCCAGCAGAGGAGAAATTTATTTAATTTCATTTCTCACGCAAGTACTGCTTCTCTGGGCTGGAAAACTGGTTAGTTGTAAAAAATTGCCATATGGAACTAAACTCGTCACTTGCGTAGGGTGCAAGGAAGTGTTTAATAATAATAATAATGATGATCACTTTGTTGCACCCTGCGCAAGTGGCGAGATTATTATAGCCGTATGGCAAATTCTTCCAACTAACCAGTGTTTCCAGCCCAGAGAAGCAATATTTGCGTGAGAAATGAATTTAAATAAATTTCTCCTCTTCTGGGAATCGAACCCAGGACGCCCGCACAGAAACTGAACGTTTTATTAATTATTATATTTTAAAAAGTATTAGATTTTTTATGAGATAATATATTCTGGAAGTAGGTGAGTCTAAAAAGCCCAAAATAGAGATGAGTAGAAATACTCAGAGGAGTGAAGGGTGAAAAGTATCTATCAGTAGAGAGATGGCTGAAGAACGGAATAGATTAGATTTTTTTCAAAACATTAAATCATGTATTTATATTATGTAGAAATATTCTAGGATCTTTATTCCTATCTGGGTTGATAGGTCGTATGTAGTAGGTATATTTAGCCCTTCAGATCCTACTTTTTTGGTATGTTTAGTATATGAATGAGTTGGTTTTTCTCGAGTGATGGTTGCGTTTGTCATTACACTTTACAAGTAGCGCATTGATCTTCTAATTCTGACGAACAAATCGGCGAATATATGCAAAAAAAAACTTGTGATGCGTTCGCCAATTTGTTTTTATTTGTTAATATTGCCGCCATACATCCAAATGATATTTAGCCGATCAAGCCCAAATTATTCGTCCGAAATAATTCCTTTATGGTTGTATTCAGTCGCGTCGGAATAATTAAGTCACACTGGGAGAGGAAGGAGAATGGACTGATAATCAACAACATACAGCGCATATGTACAGTAATAATATTATTATGGCTGTGTTCGGTTAATGTGGCATATAGATTATATTTTGTCCCGTGCCTAACGTTTCTTTATGGCAACTATAAAATGTAATGTACACACACACGTGTGTAAAATGCGACCGATATTGAGAGAATTTTTTTTTAAACTAATCAGTTGCAGTGGTTCTTAATCTGTGTACGTTAGAACAAAAATAGTTTAAAAACAATGCATCGTCGACGACGAAGAGGTTAGCGAGGGTCGCTCTAGCATTATGCCCAAATTACTGAAGGATGCGCTGCGCTACACCATCAAACACTTTCAAATTTCTAGGGGTCCACTTGGACAACAAACTATCGCTGGACTTGCAAATCTCAAAAACTGTTTGCTCTTGCTTCTTTCATCTGAGACAATTGTAAAGTATCAGCCGGAGCTTACCCAAAAAATCGCTTATAAATGCTATTTTTGACAATTTTTTAACATCTGAATAAGAAGACGAAGTTGGAATATTAAAGAAGAACCATGAACCCAAGGCACCTACGGGGCTTACAACCTGTCATCGGCTGGCTGGAAAAAGGCATAATTGGTGAACGTTGCTCAAGCGCATAAAGTGATCACGTAAACCAGCCGATGACAGGTCGTAAGCCCTGTAGGTGCCTTGAGTTCCTGGTTCTTCTATTGTCAAAATAACATTGACTTCCGACACGGAATAATTCAATAATTGCGAATATGCAACTTTTAAAAAAATATCCGCTTATAAATGCATTTGTTGTGTCAAGGCTGGATTAGTATAATGCTGTTTAAGTTTGCCCGAGTATCAGCTTGACAGCTTACAAATAGTTTTCAACGCAACTGCGAAGTTGATATTATATGGAGCTGACAATAGATGTCACGAACTACGTTGGTTGAAATGTCCAAAACGAGTAGACTATAAGTTACTTATTAAGGTACGCAGGCGACAGGAAAAGTTCGAAATTGATATCGAATTTCGAATCGTCAAGAGTACCTACCTTTCTGATTAGCCTTACTTAATGTTTTTAGTAGGTATTGTATCTTTCCAAATGTTTGTTAAACGCCCCACCGCATTCTTCGTTTAGAGTTGTTGGTACCTAAAAGTTTAAGGGTTTGATTTCCTTAGGGTATCCGTAAAGTTTGGGAACCTATAAAATATAGACAATTATTCTCTGAAACAATATTATTCCGTAATAGCAGTATATTATTAACAATTTTTATTTTGTTTATTATATCGCTAGAGAAAATGGCAGACTTGCATGCTAATTATATCAAATTAATGTGTCTGCTCTTTTAATTGTTATTGGCCATTTTCTAATTTTTCTGTTTTCGTCTTAGTCATCATAATAATTAACTATCACTACTCGGATGAAATTAACAAATTAAATATTCCATAAATCATATATGCTCAATTTCACGATATTTTGTAAAATAAACGATATTTATATACCTACCTATCACCCAATGTTTTCTGTATGTCTCAATAATTGACGTTTGTAATGTCGAGATTATTTAAATTTTTATGACCATTTAATCTAAGCTTTGTTTCTAATATATTTAGGAAACGATTTGTGGTTTTTTAAAACATTACGTATTATTAATTTTGTGGTAAAAAAAGAATAAATTAATTTTGTTAGTATTAACAGAAATACTATTTAATGAAAAACTATTATAAAGTCTGCATCATATATTTTATTGTAACGGTTTTTCATTTACAGTCAATATTTTAAATTAACAAAACCATACAAATACATTAAGGTTAAAAATGTACCTAGATTTCAATTCAAATGTCGAGAAATTATGTGAAAGAAGAATTTATTTATTTACAGTTTTTTGGGAGACTAACAGCTATACATTACAGTTTTACATTTAAGATAATAATAATATAATATCTTTATATATCACAGAACTCCATATGATAATTATATCCATGATATGGGTAATCACTAGGGTTCTGATTTCGCCGGTCGGACCAGACTTGCCCCCCTGAGATGATTCATAAATGTGAAAAAGATTCGAGTGTATGGAAAAATTAGGGCAATCTGCTTTCTCTGCCTTACAATTTTGGACGTGGCGTTCCGGTATGTGTACATGAGATGAATCGATGCCATTTATTTACGATTACAGTAAAAAAAACTAAAGAATTGATGAGTTTGATCCAAAATAAATCATGGGTAGTAACAATTTCCTTATAGATAAGATTTTTACCACGTAATTCTCTGAACAATATATGTAATTCTGAATATCGAGGACGGATCAATCATACACTAACATCTTTTTACTTTATTATTTGTTGGTGCCGTCATAGCAACCTTGTATGTTCGTATTGCACATTATACATAGTATGTTTCTTGTATATTGTGTAGATGAAATCTTGATATTTCCATAATAAAACATAATGTTGCATGGATCTTTCAATTGTACGTATGTGTTTGTTTTTATACTATTCATTTGCCAGCATCACGATTCGACCTCAGTGCTTCTCGTCTTCCAGCTTCATTAATCTCATATTTATTATTTTATTGCACATAATATGTTAAATCGAAACAACTAATTATTGTGCATATTGTTATTGGCTCGAAGCTATTTATATAAACACAAGCATAACAACCATTATCTGTATAGTACAGTACACCTTGCTCTCGACTGTTTCGAATTTAATTAGATCTGAATGGTTTTAATATGTATTTTTATGATTGTGTCCGTTAGCCAATTGTTATGATGATTTTACGTTATTGACTGTAAATCTGCATATAAATAAAGTAGACCTGGTAAGATTGTCGTTCTGGATTTGCGAATGTTTGTGCACGACTATATTCATGTCAGTCTGCCCAAGGCTGCCTGTTGTTACATTCGTTTGAAATCTTTCTATGTGGAAATCGGCAATTTTACAGTAGAGTAAAAAACTTACAATATTACATTTTTATAATATTACATTTGAAACAGTATAAAAACACAAAGCCTCACAAGCTGATGTGTTTTTTTTATTATTTTCAAAAGAAAGTTAGTTTAAATGTTATATAATAAGAATTAAAGAATGCTTTTATGCTTTACTCGCCGAGTCGCCAAAATTGATTTATGTGAATTTACCCTGAAGATGACAAAAATACCAACATTCTGATATATGCGTCCCTATCGTAATTAGACCTCAAATGGCACGAAGTAATAAAATCCGACACAGGGAGAGTGAGCAATTCACGTTGAACAAATGGTCCCTTTTGCATTGTGGGTCAGATTTGCTTTCCTCGCGTTGTTCCACCATTCTTTCAGCTGTCAAATATTCGAAAGTTACCTACTTTATATTTTTATCGTAATTAATATGTATTGATTTAGTTTATTTTCCAATATTTAATAACTTTATATTTTATTTTCTTTCAGAATCAAATTTTAGCCTATATAGTTACAAAAAAATGTAAGTTGAAATTTCAATTCTCGATGAATTTAGGTAAATTTTAAATCAACATTCACATATGGAAAGAACATAGGTATTTGTTTAAAGATATTTTCATAAATGAGTTGGTGATTATTGTATTTCGGTGTACAGGTTATGTTATTCTTCTAGGAGTAGGTGTATAGGGTATTACAATTTCTGCAGCAAGAAAGAGGAAGTACAGATTTTCAGCCTTCAAGTAATTGGATAGAGGTAGGGAGTCGTGATAATTTAATGATAATAGATCAGATGAATATGCAAGACGTTGAAGTAATAGAAATTACTGCACTTGAATGCGCCATCTTAGCAGCATTAAAAGTATAAAACAGCCTTCAAGTCATAAGGCCCCTGAGGAGTCAAATTGAAAACGCTTAACAATATCGCCAAACACTATTTTTTTTGTATGTAAAATAACAGATGTGGCATTGAAACATGAATCATGGAGACAAAAGGAAAATTCTGCTTTTTCCTATAGTTGCAATATAGATATTAACCTATAGTTGCAATTTATTTCTGAGCCAGTATCAACTTTTGGTAGAATGTCTATAATTTGTACATATTGTGGTGATTCGAAATGGAAGGGAGAAAACCCAGGAATGTGTTGTAACAATGGAATAGTACACATACCTGCAATAGATATCCTCCAGAGCCTCTTTATACATTATTAACAGGTAATTCTATAAATGCATGCCATTATAGAATTAAGTATTTTAAAAGTCATGTTAAAAGATATAATAGGACGATGTATGAGAGGGTCAGAAATGAGGACATAAGGAAAGAATGTAAGATAAAGAAAAATGTCATTAATAGAATTTAAGTGAACACATTGAGATGGTTTAGACACATGGGCAGAATGAATGAGGAACGCCTGACGAAGAAAATATACATTGCAGACAGGAATCGAATGAGAGGTCGGGGCCGCCCAAGTAAGGGATGGCATATCCATGGGAACGCTATTTTGAAAGGCGGAGATGTCAGAAGCATGAACAACAAATGAATATGTATAGGACAATGTATGAATGTCGATGAACGTGTGTCAAGATAGAAATAAGTAGCGTTTGGTTCTCTCTGCCTACCCCGCGAGGGACATGGCGTGATGGTATGTATGTAATGCTTGCTTTCAAATGAAATTTTTAGGAATAAACTAAAGAATTATGAGTTATTATTATGAGTGATAGAGTTAGATGTGTTGCAAAGGAGGATCGAATTAGAAATGAATACGTCCGAGGTAGTTTTGGAGTCGCCTATTCCGGAGAAACTAAAGGCCAGACACCGATGGTACGGACACATTACCAGACGAAATGAGGATCATATAGTTAAACTCACACAGGATATACGCACTCAGTCCAGAAATAGAGGCCGTACATAGGCCACCTGGTGGACAAATATTAAGGAGTTGAGGGAGGAGCAACTAACCAGAGAAATGACGCAAGATGGAAAGATCTCCGAAGGGCAAGAAAGGAAAGGTCGTACCAGAAGGGCCGCTCCAGATGAACTGGGAAGAGGCAAGGAAGAAGAAATCTATATTTTCAAAACATTTCTGTATGTTTCATTTAATTAACAAATTATTTTACTTTCAAATTTATGAAGATAAATTTAAGAAAATAAAATTAAATAATTGCCAACAATCAATTAATTTATTCACATAAAAATATCATCATCATTATTCTTAGCGTCACAACTTTTGATGGGTCCTATCTGTGTCCAAGAATCTTCTCCATACTGTTCAATCGTTGGCTGCCACCTTCCAGTTCTGCTGCCCCATGGCTCATGACTATGCTGAGCTCCTGGTAAAGATCATAAAGCTCGGTGATATATATCTTTTACGCCATGTTTGACAGTCGTTAATAGGTACATAGGTATATTCTGCATAAGATTTTTCTTTCAAAGGCATCCACTCTGTTTTCATCGTGTTTTATTAATATCCAGGTAGGTATCCGATAAAAATATATTACTATCAAATTCAACAAAACTTATTAACGTGGTAAGTTTTCTCAATATCTTTAACAATGTATATCTTTGTAAAAAACTTAATTGAAAAAACTTGAATCGAACTATAAAAACTATATAACCATATTGAATCGAACACCACATTTTCCTATTCTGACATATAAGCATTGTCCTCTCGATACTCGACATACATACATCACCTAATAATAATTAAAGACTTTTATAGTATTAAAAATACAAAATATATAAAGGGAAAGAACACGGGAATCTCTTCGGTGACGGATCTTTAACCAGTTCAGTCGTTGCCTGCTCTCGGATACGTGGTCGAACTTTCTGAGTCCATACACTTATAGAATGCAGACATTTTGTAACCGTTCGAGTTTGTTAAGTTGATCTTCAGTTGAATCTCAGCGTAGGCAACGTCAGCGTAGTCAAGTAATGGTAGCATGTGTTGTTGAGTTACGCGACATCCTACGTAGGCGATTCAAAGCGAACGCGAATGCGAAGCGATCCGAACGGATACATGCGAATTCAAAGTGATGCGGTGCGACGCTGCGGCTCTGTCCTACGGGAAGGCGAATCGTGCTTCTGACATTATACTTTACCAAAAAAAACTATGGCACTGCTTCCAATTCGCGCGAAAATATCAAACAAATTGATCGCGTTCGCTTCGCATCGTACCATGTCACACCGTACCCTACTCGCGGTCGGTAACGCAGGACACTTCAATAGTTACCGACTGATTGTTATTTTCGCGCTGCTTCGCGTTCGCCTTGAATCGCCTACGTAAGGCGTCGCGTTAGAGTGATTTTAGTCTTAACTGGTAAATAATTTTTAAGTCGGCCTCATACGTTCTCATTTGTTATTCAACAGACATACGACAAAGTTTAAGTATTAAATTTAGACTAAAATTATTATATTTATTTGTTTGTAAATTTTTGGAAGATTAACAGCATATATATTACATCTAATATAATAATTTAACAGCCAATTAGAAGTCTCCGCTGATTGGCTATACTGTCAGTTGCAAGTTGAAAAATATAACATAATAATATAATATGTTTCTGTAACAGATAAAGTTTCATCGTGAAACGGAAAAAAAAATTATTACAGAAGAGAACATACATGATTTTATATTTTAGTGGTTACAGTTGGCAAAATAAATTATAGTATTAAAAAAATTGCACTTAGAATACATCTCGCTACTGTAATGCTAATCTGAAATACATCAAATTCTGGTGAATTAAATATAAAATGTCCATAACCAAACTATAGTACCGCTTTAATGTCTGCAGTTAAAATAAGAGTCTGCGAATGCTTGCTAAATTAACTGAAAAGGCGAATATCCTTATTTAAGCATAAAAAATTATACAATCTAAATACACATAACACACAATAGATGATCATTTAAGTAATATCATTTAGTTTAGATTTAGACTACATGTTGAGTTTGCAAACATAATTTATCGGTCATTTGTCAAACGTCAAGTCAAATGTCAACCACGGTGTTGCCAGGATTTAAAGTACTAATTATTATTGGAGAGTTGCATGAAAAAATATTAATATTTATTACATGCTTATTTACAAGGAGTTTAAAATATCAATCTTTCTAAAATTAAACAATTTATTATTTTGTAAATTAATATTTTATAAGAATAACGTTTTTGTGCGGAGGCGACAAACACAGCTTGCTCCGTGTCATGGTTTGTGAAACGCAAATTAAGAAACTAAAAGAGAAGTTTCGTTTGACTTCTACAATAGGGTTTGCAACCTTTTTAACCACTTTGCGGATTATAGGTGTTTGATTTAGTTGAAACTCAGCAATCTTCGTATTGACTGTATAATTAAAAATGGTCCATCAGTGTCTCCCGTCCCTTCGGTGCCTCCTGTCCTTTTAATGTCTCCTGTCCCTCAGTGCCACCCGTCTCTTCAGTGTCTCCCGTCCCTTCAGGTCCTTCTGTACCTCCCGTTCCGTCAATGCCTCATACCCCTCTTCATTTCCTCCCGAATCTTTCATCCCTTCAGACATTTTAGTAACTTCAGACCCCTCAGTACCTCCAGATCGTTCAGTACCTTCAGACCGTTCAGTACCTTCAGACCCCTCAGTGCCATGGACCGCCGGAGGCGGTCATTTACCGCGCAGCGGTAAAAGCCGGCTGCAAGCCCTAGCTTAGAAGCTGAGCGAAGCGAAGCTTCTCAGCTAGTATTTAATAATATAGAGGATTTAAAAGATCATTATAATTGACGATATGAATTCAAATAAATTTAAAAGTATAGAACAAACAAACACGTATTCGTACTTCTTACCTTCATTAATTAGCTTGACCGTATTTTTTTAGATTGTTTATTTGACAACAGATTAAAGAGGTTTAGGAGCCTACCTTTAGACATTAGATTTTTTTTATATATCATAATTAGTCAAAAAGTGGAGTTGTTATTATTCCATCGGTCTATGAGTCAGAATAATAAATGATTGTGTAAGAATACAGACAAGGCGATGGATATTCATTGATATAAATGCTATTTTTGTTCATAACAATCAAGTTTGTAACTGATTTAATTAACTTTACCACGAATGAGTTATTTGATAAAACAACATATTATGTCGACAATTTATTACTCATTCGTCGTTAATGTACATTGTATTTAATAAAACGGTTCAAAATGTGCTACAGTCACGTTTGCTGACATATTATATTATAAATCGTATATAAAAGTTAAATGTCTTAAGAAAACTTAATTATGTTTTCGATTTTATTACTTGAATGAATATTATTTCTTGAAATATAAAAACATCACATCATATGGGTATTATTAATTTGTTCTTTTTTATTAAGTAGGTACTACACGTTTGTACCTTAAAACGAATGGGTTGTAGCCAACACTATACGCTTTACTACCAAGCTACTCCACAAAGCATTCAAATTTCGTATGGAAAATTTTCAGCATTTTTATGAAATAAGTTTTGTTCAATTATTTTTATTTAAATATTTTTACTTTAGTCCATAATCGATAAAGTATAATAAACACGCCGTACATAGTACATATTAGAATTAGAATGGCGACCGAGAACAAGCCGAAGAGGTCTGATGACATCAAGAAATGTGCCGGAGGGAGATAGATGCAGTGTGCCCAAGACAGGGAGTTGTGGAGGATCAAGGGGGAGGCCTATGTCCAAGAATGGATGAAAACAGGCTGAAGAAGAAGAAGAAGACATAGTACATTGCACATATTACACAGCACACATACACACAAACAGATACATTGTGATGAATCTTTAAGAATATAATCTCAACATAATACTATTTGGAACCCACACTACGTCACGCATATAAACAGATTGGAAAATATACAAAATAAATTCTTTAAACATTTAGATTATAGAAGCAGACGTTCTTTTGGTGATCCCGCACAATCAGCCCAATATCATAAAGTAACTACCTTAGAAGCCCGGCGAAATGTAGCTGTCATGTCTTACTTATACAAGTTGGTGAACTGTATAACGGATTCTAGTGAGTTATTATCTAAATTAAACTTTCATGCACCAAATAGGCTTACTAGAAAGACTCATACATTTAGGCCTCCTAAATGTAGTACTAATTATGCTCAGAACTCCTACATATATAGAACGTGTTGTAACTATAACGCGTTCTTTAATGAAATAGACCTTTTCAATAACTCCTTAAACGGATTTAAATGTTCAATTTCTAGATTACTGCTTCGTGGTTAGGTGGTGTACGTGTGTTCCCCTTTTCCTACTTTCCTACTCCCTTCCTCAAAACTACTTCTTTTTGTAAATATAATAACGATAATACTTGTAAACTTAATTGGTTCATATGTCATATTATGTATGTTAGTAAAATAAGTAAATGTAACTGTCTGTTTACATAATAAATAAAAAATAAAAATAAAATAAAATAATCTGCAATAAAAAAATAACTTAAAGAATTGCGAATTCATAACTCCCCACTATATCCTCTTGGGTTAGTGAGGAGTATAAATTGTAGACAGTGTACGCTTTGTTGGTTTTTATTTATTACCATAGTATGTTTATCGCAAATAGTTAGTTATTTTTATTAGACATAATATTCCCAGTATTTCCAGAGTATAAAAAAAGATAAAAACAAATAATACTTTCTCTATGTGTTGTTTTTTCTCTATTTTATGATTTAATAATTCATATATTTTGTTTGTTTAGCTTGTATGTTAATATTATTATTTGTATTGAAATGTAGTTTGATTTCATTGCAAACATTGAAAATATTTTTATAGTAAATATTTAGTTATTTCATCATTACTGTGTCATCACATAATACATAATATACATATTATTACACGGCTCTGCTCAAGAAGGTAAATGTGAGGCACAAATCAAGAAAGTTTTTGTATTTTTTGAACTATTTATTTGTTATGATAAATTCAGATCCAATTTCGAATGGTGTCCTCTTGTAGATGGAAGTTCTTCGTTGCTGTCAGTGCGCCTCTTCAAGCTCCCCGTTGTTGGTCATGCGGATCATGATCTCGAAGAACAATTTTTAAGTCATTAATGTAGTAATGGTGCATTACATTTAAAAAGATCTAAAGTCATCGACAGTCAACGAGTGTGAATCTTCTATTTACAATCGGCGATTGTTCTTTTTTCACTATGGTGCCGAGATTGCCGGGGCTCTATGAGCAACTTTTTTTCGTCACTTAGCGTTTTGTGAAGGGATCTTTTTCAGTGCCCATATGCAGAACGGATAGTGGTGGAAGTAGCGATAGATTCAGAAAGAGTAAAAAATATTCAATACAATAATTAAAAATTAACTTACGTGAGTAAGTCCCCCCTCCGTCCATTCCCTTCTGTCTCAAGTAATGGACTTTGGAAAAGTATTTGAAATAAGATTGAATATAAGCATTGTAAATAGTCTAATGTTGGCCACAACCCATTTTTTTATATACTTTCATCGGAAGCACTCGTATAAAAAATCAGAAAGAAGGGACTGTGGGAAATGGTTTTAAATGTAATTGTATATAAATAAGCTTTGAAAAGAGTTTATGGCCACAGCCGACTCGTTTTTATAAATTGTCATTGGAAGCAAGTGCGTATACAATATTTCATGAAGATAAGTCGTTGAGTCCTTCAACGACTAGATAACATGAAGCGTTCTTTGGTTCTCGCCTGCGATATGCACTCGAACAAAGAAAAAAATACACATTATCCATACACTGGGTACATACTCACATTGCTACATACATATAACTCTACACACTAAAATATTATTATGTGGATTTCGTTAAACAATATAATATCCTTGTAAAAAGTACTTAAACATCCTCATACATTCTCTAAAAGCTTGTGCTATAAGTGAACGAAATCGGTCGTGGCAGGATTCAAACTACTGACCAGCGCGCTGACTGTTCTGCCACCATCCTGGCACATGCAATTTTTTGCATGTGTATCCCCGGCTTATATATTATTTTTGTGTGATCGTACCTCTCTTTATCTGTATTTTTTCTTACTTTTCAATTAAACTTTCGTTTGTAATTCCAATGAAATGGCTCATTTTATATTCTTATGCAAGCGGATTTTCCTATTACAAACAAAATATTCGGTACTAGTTTCGGTCCTACCTACATAACAACGAACTAACGGATGTACATCTGACATTGTTTCGAGACGGTGAAAGTTTTATTTTATTTTATAATGTTTATATTCATTTGAATAATTTTATAGAGTTACGTACAATATTATTTTCAACTTTGTATATTTTTCTCTCGCCGTGTAGGAGGTAGGTGGCCGAATAATTATGTTGACTCAGTCGTTCAAAAGTTGCCTGGGAAAATATTCATCGTTTGAACAATTGCCTAGCTTAGGAAAATATAACTTTTTATCGTTTTCTAGAATTATTATTCGTTGAAATTTACATATTCGATAGTATTTTTTTTTTTTGTTTTTGCTGTGAATGATTTAATTTAAATAAATAAGTGGATTTGGTGGATGACACTATTAAATATAGTAAGTCTTAGACTCGAAAAAAATTATAGTATATTTAAAAATAAAATTAAAAAATTGTACTGATTTATTTATTTATTTTTTGTTATTTCATTCTTGTTTTGTGTAGCTTCATATTTTTTAGTAGATGTACAATATTTTGGTAAATGTAACAATATTAAATAGATACTCCCCTCTTTTAACACGAGATTTTATCTCAATTAAAGAGGGTTATTATGAAGAAAAAAAAAAATAAATAAAAAAAAATTTGAATCAAACATATTCATAACTAATTATGTACGTTTAACTTAAATGAAACGATGTTATCATTGATGATTTTTTTACGTGCTAGAGCTAGACCATCATCAAAGAACTGAGAGCCATACACTTCTGTCTTTTTAACTTCACCACGCCATTATCTATGTTATTGGTTCAGGCAGAGAAATAAATACTTCTGTCTTTTAATAAACATTCTGTTATTCAAATTTCCTTCATTCCGAATATGATCGTGCCAATGTATTCTTAACCGATGCCTTCCTCTAATTTCTTCTCTTTCAGCTCTATAATTTTCTTTGTTAGTCGTTCTTTGCTCATTCTTATCATATAGCCAAACCGCCGCAGTGTATTTTTTTTTTTTTTGTACGAAGAAAGACCCGGGTTGTACGAAGGTGGAAACACAGAATTCGGAAGATCGTTCCACAGTCGGGCTGCTGTATTAATAAAGGAGTTCGAGAAGCGACTTATTCGTATATGTTGAAGGAATTCGTATATGTTCGTATATTTTCATTCTGTGTGTTGTTTCTTTTTAATCACTAGTTTTATTATAAAACTATTATTATATTGTCTTTGTGCCTCGTCCATATAAAGGTATATGTAGGTATATAATAATGTTGTATGAAAATTTACATATTTGTATGTATGGATTTAATATGTTATGTTAATTTGTCAACACTACCTTTCCTTCTGTCAAGGACTCCTGCATCTTGGCCGACGTACAAGTATTTAACGAATCGATTATATTTTAAATGTATGTTAACACTTACAGCCGCCGGGGTATTGTCAACTAACATATCGTCTGCTGACAGGAAAAAGTCACTAACTGCCTATTTTGGCAAAATTGAGTTAACTATGCTATCATATTCACCAAAACACACTTTACATCTGGAAAAAAAATTATCTTCATATCAGGTCCCGTTGCGGAGATTTTTCGGAAAAATATTCATTATCTGCAATTTTTTTCAATTATGCCGTCTGGAAAAAGTCATTATTGTTGTAATGAAGTCTTTTTTTACATATTTTTGTATTTAACTACTAACATTCGAAAATTTTAACACATTAACTAAAAAAAATAATTTTCGATAAATACATAGCATCACATCCTAACTGGGTAGGCAGAGAGAAAAGAATTCCATTGTTTTCTATCCCGGATTGCATTAATCGCCTTATTTATATTGATACATCATCTCAACATTTTAGTATGTTATTCTCATACATCAACCCATGTATGTCCCTAACGGGGTAGGCAGAGAGAACCAAACACTATATTTTTATATCCTGGAACACATACATCGCCTCATCAATATTATACATCATTATTACATGTTTATCTTTTTTTCAAGTTTCTTAGATTCCTTTCTTTCAGAATTTCGTTCGTATGGTCGAACCAGCATAAATAATATTAATATTGTAGTGATATACCTACCAGAAAAATTGCATTCCTGGTACAATATCTCTTAGGTATCAGTAAATACAGGAGAGAGAGAAGGTGTTTGCCTGACACTGTTCATTTACAGCACAAGTTTATGCTTAAATTTGGGTATTATGAGGATGCATAAATGTACCTACTTGTTAAACGAACATAATCGTTCTTTAAAAAAAAATCTATATTTTTACATGTATTGTTGATGTTGACGGTATTTAAGGTTTAGAATTCATTATATGATTTAGAACAAACCCAGGTTTAATATTGGTTAATTCATAAAAAAAATATATAAGACAGAAAATAGAAGTTGATCTGAATATCTTCTGAAAATGTGAGTAAATACCTAAATTTCTATTAATTTTAAAGTCAAGAAAAAAATTTAGAGGTCCTGGGCACAATAGGTTTGTACCTTTCATTTGAAACATCTGAAATATTCATGATAGGTACTAATAAAATTAGAATATTAGAAGAATACAAAAAGTTTGGAAGAAATTGCAAAATGGCAATAAACTCGCCACTTGTGCAGGTTGCAAAGAAGTGATCAAAATTTGAATTTTTTTATGAAAGCATTATAATGAGTTTTGCCACATAGAAATATTACATACAATCTCACACAGTATGGCAGATGAGCCGTCAGGAAAATCTCATTATATGCAATTTTGTGTTTTTTTCATTCCCTATGAGTTTTTGTCAAATTTGAACATCAAATATAGTTAGATTAGGCTACTTTTTATATATGTTGAAAAATTCATGACAATCTATAAACAATTAAAGAAGTTATGAGAGTTAATATTGCCAAAAAACTTTGACAGCCATTATCTCGAAAACATGTTTGTTGCAGTTAGTGACTTTTTCCTGTCAGCAGACGATATTATGTACCTATTATTAACAATATTAGCTTCTCTGCGGGGCCTGTGTCCGATTTGTCCGACAAAAACAAAGTTTAAGAATGGTAAATGTCCCTCTAATTAAAAACGAATCAACTATACCGATGAAGAAAAAAATCCATTGTACGTGTTTCATTGTTATACTTCACTAATGACAAGTTTTGTAACGAACGAGGGAAACATTGTTTCGTACTTTTTTCTTGTAAAAACATTACACCGTCGATTTTATGTTTTTAATTCGATCGATCGATTCAATTCTGTTATCTAAAGTTATAAAGCAATCAAAATGTTAGTGTATGTGTGTGTGTATGTGTGTGTGTGTGTGTGTTTGTCTCACGCCTTCTGAAAAACCAAGAGCATCTAAAAATCTAATTTAAGTGCGAACATGTACCTGTATACCTGATGCAGTGTCACGCTAAAAAGAATGCGATAAAAATGCTGAATTTTAAAAATATTTCAATAATTATTTTTTTCATACAAAATTTTCCAAGTCGTATCTGTCAAAAAAGTGTACATTTTGCACGCAAATATCTGTAAGTTTAAAAGTTAGAAGTAGGTATTTACACAAAAAAAATATATTTTGAAGTATAACTTAGCGTTTAAGTGAAAAACATGGTGAATATTTGGTATAATTATAATGTTTAACTTATTTTTAAAGTAAGCCTTTTGTACATAAACGCCGCCATTTTAATATCTTTTCATACAATATTTCATTTTCCCACCGAATGAATATGTTCTTGAAAATAATATATTGTAAAAATATGTTATTTATTAGTAAAGATATAGGCATAATAAAATTGCATAATTTGTAAATAATATTTGATTTTTCTGACAATTTTCATTTTTATGGCATCGAACAAACCAATGTAGGTACCTACATATTCAAAAAATGTATCCCAACCATTCGATATTACTTACGTGTTCGAATCGTTTCCATGGCTACAGAAAGAATGTGATATTCAAATAAAATTTGTTAGGAATCGAATTTATTTAGAAGGTTGTTGTAGGTAGGTACCTACCTAATACTATTTACTTAAAAATCAACAATAATATACCTATACTGATTTCCTATAGGAAAATTATTTTATTTATTTATTTATCAACCGTTTGTCCGATTATAATGAAACTTTGGTGAATTGTCGAGCGTATGCCCAGGATGGTTTTTGGATTTAAACTTTTTTCTTATTCTTCTTCTTCTTCGTGTATTTGGTCGTTTTACCTATGAAGGGGGAGTATCCTGGGAAAAGAAGGTCCGACTGTCCCTCCATCTCTTCACAGGTCTTCCAGGACGGGTTCTGCATATAAACTTTTTTCTTCTTTTTCTTCAACGTGTACTTGGTCATCTTACCTATGAAGATGAACTATCCTGGGAGATGAAGGTCCAATTTTCCTTCCATCTCTTCGCAGGTATCTGGATTTAAACTTATTTCTTCTTCTTCTTCTTCATCGTGTATTTTTGGTCATTTTACCTATGAAGTTGGAGAATCCTGGGAGAAGAAGGTCCAACTGTCCTTCCATCTCTTCGCAGGTATCTGGGTTTAAACTTTTTTCTTCTTCTTCGTGTATTTAGTCATTTTACCTATTAAGTAGAGCATCCTGGGAAAAGAAGGTTCTTTCATCTCTTCGCGGTTCTTCCAGGATGGTTTCTGGATTTAAACTTTTCTTAACCGACTGATGGGACGGGATGTAATGAAGGGAAGGGAGGCACTAAAGGGCCTGAAGGGACGGGAGGTATAAAACTGCCTGAAGGGACGGAAGGTACTGAAGGGCCAGATGGGAAGGGACGTAATGAGGGATTAAAGGGACGGGAGGTACTGAAGGGCCTGAAGCGGCGGGTCCTGGAGTCTAATTCTTTTTCTTCTTAATTTTATGTAGACCTTTAGGGCAGTTTTTATACAAACTATTTCCTATTGTCTAATTCATCTTCTTCTTCTTTTATGTATACATTTGGCTCATTTTTTTATAAAAATTATTTCCTTTAGTCTAATTATTATTCTTCTTCATTTAAGTACGTAGACTTTTGGGAGAGTTTTAATACAAACTATTTCCAATAGTCTTATTCATTTTCTTTTATGTAGACCTTTTGGTCAGTATTTATACAAACTATTTCCAATAGTCTAAATATTCTTCTTCTTCTTTTTTGTAGACCTTTGGGTGAGCTTTTATACAATCTATTTCCAATAGTCTAATTCTTCTATTAGGTATATGTATTTTTACTTATTTTATGTAGACCATTGGAATAGTTTTTTATACAAACTATTTCTTATACTTATTTTTCTATTTTTTATTTAGTCTTTTGGGTTAGTTTTAAGTCTAATAGTCTATTGTGCAGAAATATTATTAACGATATGCACACTTGATGAAAATACATATGAAATGAATGGGATATGGGATGTGACGATATAACCTGCACTAGAATCTTTTCAATACTTTTGTTTAATTAAATTTAAACCATTTATATCATCCTATTTTGAATAATTTTCAACACCTAATATTTAAAGAATGGGGGTTGTGGCCATTACTGAACTCTTCACAACATTTATATTCAAATTAAAAACTATTTACTATAGTTCAAGTCTTCTTCTTCTTCGTTAATGAAGACTTTCAGTCAAATTGAGCAAAAATATAATGCACACTTGATGAAAAAATATAAAAACGAATGGGATGTGACCAATACTAGATCTTTTCAGTACCTACGTTTGTTTAATCAAATTTTAACCACATCCCAACATCCAAAATTACTAAATTTTCAATAGGTACACATTACAATTTGTTTTCGATGATAATATTTAAAAATGGGGGTTGTGGCCAAACCAATCTCTTTACAACGTTGATAAACAGTCATATTTAAAACCATTACGCATAGTCCATGCGAGCAGAAATTGTATAAATATTATACTTCATTCACACTTTATAGCAATATATAAAAAAGAATGGGTTGTGGCCATCACTTGAACATTTTACAATACTTAAACTCAATCAAATTTCAAACCACTTTTCATAGTCTGATATTGCAAAATAATTGGGTGACAATATTATAAAAACGATTGCTTTTTCTTTCACAATTTTACATTCTTGGCCAACGGCGGGACATAAAAGCTAGTCTAAAGTAATAAAGCAATCAAAATGTTAGTGTTTGTGTGTGTGTATGTGTGTGTGTGTGTGTTTGTCTCACGCCTTCTGAAAAACCAAGAGCATCTAAAAATCTAATTTATGTGCGAACGTGTACCTGTATACCTGATGCAGTGTCACGCTAAAAATAATGCGATAAAAATGATGAATTTTAAAAATATTTCAATAATTATTTTTTTCATACAAAATTTTCCAAGTCGTATCTGTCAAAAAAGTGTACATTTTGCACGCATATATCTGTTAGTTTAAAAGTTAGAAGTACGTATTTACACGAAAAAAATTTACTTTCAAGTATAACTTAGCGTTTAAGTGAAAAACATGGTGAATATTTTGTATAATTATAATGTTTAACTTATTTTTAAAGTAAGCGTTTTGTACATAAATGCCGCCATTTTAATATCTTTTCATACAATATTTCATTTTCCTACCGAATGAATATGTTCTTGAAAATAATAAACCTTTGAAATAAATATAAATATGAAATAATAAAATGAATCACAAGACATTACAGCAAGTTTTAAGACGTATATTGTAAAAGTCTGTTAATTATTAGTAAAGATATGGGCATAATAAAATTGCATAATTTGTATATAATATTTGATATTTCGGACAATTTTCATTTTTATGGCATCGAACAAACCAATGTAGGTACCTACATATTCAAAAAATGTATCCGAACCATTCGATATTACTTACGTGTTCGAATCGTTTCCATGGCTACAGAAAGAATGTGATATTCAAATAAAATTTGTTAGGAATCGAATTTATTTAGAAGGTTGTTGTAGGTAGGTACCTACCTAATACTATTTACTTACAAATCAACAATAATATACCTATACTGATTTCCTATAGGAAAATTATTTTGTTTATTTATTTATCAACCGTTTGTCCGATTATAATGAAACTTTGGTGAATTGTCGAGCGTATGCCCAGGATGGTTTTTGGATTTAAACTTTTTTCTTATTCTTCTTCTTCTTCGTGTATTTGGTCGTTTTACCTATGAAGGGGGAGTATCCTGGGAAAAGAAGGTCCGACTGTCCCTCCATCTCTTCACAGGTCTTCCAGGACGGGTTCTGCATATAAACTTTTTTCTTCTTTTTCTTCAACGTGTACTTGGTCATCTTACCTATGAAGATGAACTATCCTGGGAGATGAAGGTCCAATTTTCCTTCCATCTCTTCGCAGGTTTCTGGATTTAAACTTTTTTCTTCTTCTTCTTCATCGTCTATTTGGTCATTTTACCTTTGAAGGTGGACTAACCTGGGAGAAGAATGTCCAATTTTCCTTCCATCTCTTCGCAGGTATCTGGATTTAAACTTATTTCTTCTTCTTCTTCATCGTGTATTTTTGGTCATTTTACCTATGAAGTTGGAGAATCCTGGGAGAAGAAGGTCCAACTGTCCTTCCATCTCTTCGCAGGTATCTGGGTTTAAACTTTTTTCTTCTTCTTCGTGTATTTAGTCATTTTACCTATTAAGTAGAGCATCCTGGGAAAAGAAGGTTCTTTCATCTCTTCGCGGTTCTTCCAGGATGGTTTCTGGATTTAAACTTTTCTTAACCGACTGATGGGACGGGATGTAATGAAGGGAAGGGAGGCACTAAAGGGCCTGAAGGGACGGGAGGTATAAAACTGCCTGAAGGGACGGAAGGTAGTGAAGGGTCTGATGGGAAGGGACGTAATGAGGGATTAAAGGGACGGGAGGTACTGAAGGGCCTGAAGCGGCGGGTCCTGGAGTCTAATTCTGTTTCTTCTTAATTTTATGTAGACCTTTAGGGCAGTTTTTATACAAACTATTTCCTATTGTCTAATTCATCTTCTTCTTCTTTTATGTATACATTTGGGTCATTTTTTTATAAAAATTATTTCCTATAGTCTAATTATTATTCTTCTTCATTTAAGTACGTAGACTTTTGGGAGAGTTTTAATACAAACTATTTCCAATAGTCTTATTCATTTTCTTTTATGTAGACCTTTTGGTCAGTATTTATACAAACTATTTCCAATAGTCTAAATATTCTTCTTCTTCTTTTTTGTAGACCTTTGGGTGAGCTTTTATACAATCTATTTCCAATAGTCTAATTCTTCTATTAGGTATATGTATTTTTACTTATTTTATGTAGACCATTGGAATAGTTTTTTATACAAACTATTTCTTATAGTCTTATACTTATTTTTCTCTTTTTTATTTAGTCTTTTGGGTTAGTTTTAAGTCTAATAGTCTATTGTGCAGAAATATTATTAACGATATGCACACTTGATGAAAATACATATGAAATGAATGGGATATGGGATGTGACGATATAACCTGCACTAGAATCTTTTCAATACTTTTGTTTAATTAAATTTAAACCATTTATATCATCCTATTTTGAATAATTTTCAACACCTAATATTTAAAGAATGGGGGTTGTGGCCATTACTGAACTCTTCACAACATTTATATTCAAATTAAAAACTATTTACTATAGTTCAAGTCTTCTTCTTCTTCGTTAATGAAGACTTTCAGTCAAATTGAGCAATAATATAATGCACACTTGATGAAAAAATATAAAAACGAATGGGATGTGACCAATACTAGATCTTTTCAGTACCTACGTTTGTTTAATCAAATTTTAACCACATCCCAACATCCAAAATTACTAAATTTTCAATAGGTACACATTACAATTTGTTTTCGATGATAATATTTAAAAATGGGGGTTGTGGCCAAACCAATCTCTTTACAACGTTGATAAACAGTCATATTTAAAACCATTACGCATAGTCCATGCGAGCAGAAATTGTATAAATATTATACTTCATTCACACTTTATAGCAATATATAAAAAAGAATGGGTTGTGGCCATCACTTGAACATTTTACAATACTTAAACTCAATCAAATTTCAAACCACTTTTTATAGTCTGATATTGCAAAATAATTGGGTGACAATATTATAAAAACGATTGCTTTTTCTTTCACAATTTTACATTCTTGGCCAACGGCGGGACATAAAAGCTAGTAATAACTAAATAATTCCAATGTAATGGGTCTAAGTAAATAATAAATCTATATTATAAATTTGAATGTTTGTATCTATGTATGTATCATGTATGTGTTGAATGCGCTCCTAAACCGTTCATCCGATTGCGATGAAACTTTGGTGAGTTGTCGAGAGTATGCCCGGGATGGTTTCTGGATCAAAAAATTTTAACTTCTTCTTCTTCTTCATCGAGTTTTAGGTCATTTTACCTATGAAGGTGGACTATCCTGGGAACCGTTCATCCGATTGCAATTAAACTTTGGTGAATTGTCGATCGTATGCCCGGGATGATTTCTGAATTTAAAATATTTTCTTCTTCTTCTTCTTCATCGGGTATCAGGTCATTTTACATATGAAGGTGGACTAACCTGAGAACCGTTCATCCGATTGCAATGAAACTTTGGTGAATTGTCGAGCGTATGACCGGGATAGTTTCTGGATTAAAAAATTTTTCTTCTTCTTCTTCATCGGGTATCAGGTCATTTTACCTATGAAGGTGGACTATCCTGGGAACCGTTCATTCAATTTCAATGAAACTTTGATGAATTGTCGAGTGTATGCCCGGGATGGTTTCTGGATTAAAAAAAATTCTTCTTCTTCTTCTTCATCGGGTATCAGGTCATTTTACCGATGAAGGTGGACTATCCTTGGAACCGTTCAATCAATTTCAATGAAACTTTGATGAATTGTCGAGCGTATGACCGGGACCTACTGAAGGGACGGGAGGTAATGAAGGGACGGGATTTAATGAAAGGACGGGAGTAACTGAAGGGACGGGAGTAACTGAAGGGACGGGAGTAACTGAAGGGACGGGAGTAACTGAAGGGACGGGAGTAACTGAAGGGACGGGAGTAACTGAAGGGACGGGAGTAACTGAAGGGACGGGAGTAACTGAAGGGACGGGAGTAACTGAAGGGACGGGAGTAACTGAAGGGACGGGAGTAACTGAAGGGACGGGAGTAACTGAAGGGACGGGAGTAACTGAAGGGACGGGAGTAACTGAAGGGACGGGAGTAACTGAAGGGACGGGAGTAACTGAAGGGACGGGAGTAACTGAAGGGACGGGAGTAACTGAAGGGACGGGAGTAACTGAAGGGACGGGAGTAACTGAAGGGACGGGAGTAACTGAAGGGACGGGAGTAACTGAAGGGACGGGAGTAACTGAAGGGACGGGAGGTACTGAAGGTACTGAAGGGACGGGAGTAACTGAAGGGACGGGAGTAACTGAAGGGACGGGAGTAACTGAAGGGACGGGAGTAACTGAAGGGACGGGAGTAACTGAAGGGATGGGAGGTATTGAAGAGTCTGAAGCGACGGGTGGTTATGGAGGACGATTTTTAATTATACAGGCAATACGAAGTTTGCCGGGTGTTCACTAGTCTATATTATAAATTTGAATGTTTGTATCTATGTATGTATCATGTATGTGTTGAATGCGCTCCTAAACCGTTCATCCGATTGCGATGAAACTTTGGTGAGTTGTCGAGAGTATGCCCGGGATGGTTTCTGGATCAAAAAATTTTAACTTCTTCTTCTTCATCGAGTTTTTGGTCATTTTACCTATGAAGGTGGACTATCCTGGGAACCGTTCATCCGATTGCAATTAAACTTTGGTGAATTGTCGATCGTATGCCCGGGATGATTTCTGAATTTAAAATATTTTCTTCTTCTTCTTCTTCATCGGGTATCAGGTCATTTTACCTATGAAGGTGGACTATCCTGAGAACCGTTCATCCGATTGCAATGAAACTTTGATGAATTGTCGAGTGTAAGACCGGGATGGTTTCTGGATTAAAAAAAATCTTCTTCTTCTTCTTCATCGGGTATCAGGTCATTTTACCGATGAAGGTGGACTATCCTGAGAACCGTTCATCCGATTGCAATGAAACTTTGGTGAATTGTCGAGCGTATGACCGGGATGGTTTCTGGATTAAAAAAAATCTTCTTCTTCTTCTTCATCGGGTATCAGGTCATTTTACCGATGAAGGTGGACTATCCTGAGAACCGTTCATCCGATTGCAATGAAACTTTGGTGAATTGTCGATCGTATGCCCGGGATGATTTCTGAATTTAAAATATTTTCTTCTTCTTCTTCTTCATCGGGTATCAGGTCATTTTACATATGAAGGTGGACTAACCTGAGAACCGTTCATCCGATTGCAATGAAACTTTGATGAATTGTCGAGTGTATGCCCGGGATGGTTTCTGGATTAAAAAAAATTCTTCTTCTTCTTCTTCATCGGGTATCAGGTCATTTTACCGATGAAGGTGGACTATCCTTGGAACCGTTCAATCAATTTCAATGAAACTTTGATGAATTGTCGAGCGTATGACCGGGACCTACTGAAGGGACGGGAGGTAATGAAGGGACGGGATTAAATGAAAGGACGGGAGTAACTGAAGGGACGGGAGTAACTGAAGGGACGGGAGTAACTGAAGGGACGGGAGTAACTGAAGGGACGGGAGTAACTGAAGGGACGGGAGTAACTGAAGGGACGGGAGTAACTGAAGGGACGGGAGTAACTGAAGGGACGGGAGTAACTGAAGGGACGGGAGTAACTGAAGGGACGGGAGTAACTGAAGGGACGGGAGTAACTGAAGGGACGGGAGTAACTGAAGGGACGGGAGTAACTGAAGGGACGGGAGTAACTGAAGGGACGGGAGTAACTGAAGGGACGGGAGTAACTGAAGGGACGGGAGTAACTGAAGGGACGGGAGTAACTGAAGGGACGGGAGTAACTGAAGGGACGGGAGTAACTGAAGGGACGGGAGGTACTGAAGGGACGGAAGGTACTGAAGGGACGGGAGTAACTGAAGGGACGGGAGTAACTGAAGGGACGGGAGTAACTGAAGGGATGGGAGGTATTGAAGAGTCTGAAGCGACGGGTGGTTATGGAGGACGATTTTTAATTATACAGGCAATACGAAGTTTGCCGGGTGTTCACTAGTCTATATTATAAATTTGAATGTTTGTATCTATGTATGTATCATGTATGTGTTGAATGCGCTCCTAAACCGTTCATCCGATTGCGATGAAACTTTGGTGAGTTGTCGAGAGTATGCCCGGGATGGTTTCTGGATCAAAAAATTTTAACTTCTTCTTCTTCATCGAGTTTTTGGTCATTTTACCTATGAAGGTGGACTATCCTGGGAACCGTTCATCCGATTGCAATTAAACTTTGGTGAATTGTCGATCGTATGCCCGGGATGATTTCTGAATTTAAAATATTTTCTTCTTCTTCTTCTTCATCGGGTATCAGGTCATTTTACCTATGAAGGTGGACTATCCTGAGAACCGTTCATCCGATTGCAATGAAACTTTGATGAATTGTCGAGTGTAAGACCGGGATGGTTTCTGGATTAAAAAAAATCTTCTTCTTCTTCTTCATCGGGTATCAGGTCATTTTACCGATGAAGGTGGACTATCCTGAGAACCGTTCATCCGATTGCAATGAAACTTTGGTGAATTGTCGAGCGTATGACCGGGATGGTTTCTGGATTAAAAAAAATCTTCTTCTTCTTCTTCATCGGGTATCAGGTCATTTTACCGATGAAGGTGGACTATCCTGAGAACCGTTCATCCGATTGCAATGAAACTTTGGTGAATTGTCGATCGTATGCCCGGGATGATTTCTGAATTTAAAATATTTTCTTCTTCTTCTTCTTCATCGGGTATCAGGTCATTTTACCTATGAAGGTGGACTATCCTGAGAACCGTTCATCCGATTGCAATGAAACTTTGATGAATTGTCGAGTGTAAGACCGGGATGGTTTCTGGATTAAAAAAAATCTTCTTCTTCTTCTTCATCGGGTATCAGGTCATTTTACCGATGAAGGTGGACTATCCTGAGAACCGTTCATCCGATTGCAATTAAACTTTGGTGAATTGTCGATCGTATGCCCGGGATGATTTCTGAATTTAAAATATTTTCTTCTTCTTCTTCTTCATCGGGTATCAGGTCATTTTACATATGAAGGTGGACTAACCTGAGAACCGTTCATCCGATTGCAATGAAACCTTGGTGAATTGTCGAGCGTATGACCGGGATAGTTTCTGGATTAAAAAATTTTTCTTCTTCTTCTTCTTCATCGGGTATCAGGTCATTTTACCTATGAAGGTGGACTATCCTGGGAACCGTTCATTCAATTTCAATGAAACTTTGATGAATTGTCGAGTGTATGCCCGGGATGGTTTCTGGATTAAAAAAAATTCTTCTTCTTCTTCTTCATCGGGTATCAGGTCATTTTACCGATGAAGGTGGACTATCCTTGGAACCGTTCAATCAATTTCAATGAAACTTTGATGAATTGTCGAGCGTATGACCGGGACCTACTGAAGGGACGGGAGGTAATGAAGGGACGGGATTTAATGAAAGGACGGGAGTAACTGAAGGGACGGGAGTAACTGAAGGGACGGGAGTAACTGAAGGGACGGGAGTAACTGAAGGGACGGGAGTAACTGAAGGGACGGGAGTAACTGAAGGGACGGGAGTAACTGAAGGGACGGGAGTAACTGAAGGGACGGGAGTAACTGAAGGGACGGGAGTAACTGAAGGGACGGGAGTAACTGAAGGGACGGGAGTAACTGAAGGGACGGGAGTAACTGAAGGGACGGGAGTAACTGAAGGGACGGGAGTAACTGAAGGGACGGGAGTAACTGAAGGGACGGGAGTAACTGAAGGGACGGGAGGTACTGAAGGGACGGAAGGTACTGAAGGGACGGGAGTAACTGAAGGGACGGGAGTAACTGAAGGGACGGGAGTAACTGAAGGGACGGGAGTAACTGAAGGGATGGGAGGTATTGAAGAGTCTGAAGCGACGGGTGGTTATGGAGGACGATTTTTAATTATACAGGCAATACGAAGTTTGCCGGGTGTTCACTAGTCTATATTATAAATTTGAATGTTTGTATCTATGTATGTATCATGTATGTGTTGAATGCGCTCCTAAACCGTTCATCCGATTGCGATGAAACTTTGGTGAGTTGTCGAGAGTATGCCCGGGATGGTTTCTGGATCAAAAAATTTTAACTTCTTCTTCTTCTTCATCGAGTTTTTGGTCATTTTACCTATGAAGGTGGACTATCCTGGGAACCGTTCATCCGATTGCAATTAAACTTTGGTGAATTGTCGATCGTATGCCCGGGATGATTTCTGAATTTAAAATATTTTCTTCTTCTTCTTCTTCATCGGGTATCAGGTCATTTTACCTATGAAGGTGGACTATCCTGAGAACCGTTCATCCGATTGCAATGAAACTTTGATGAATTGTCGAGTGTAAGACCGGGATGGTTTCTGGATTAAAAAAAATCTTCTTCTTCTTCTTCATCGGGTATCAGGTCATTTTACCGATGAAGGTGGACTATCCTGAGAACCGTTCATCCGATTGCAATGAAACTATGGTGAATTGTCGAGCGTATGACCGGGATGGTTTCTGGATTAAAAAAAATCTTCTTCTTCTTCTTCATCGGGTATCAGGTCATTTTACCGATGAAGGTGGACTATCCTGAGAACCGTTCATCCGATTGCAATGAAACTTTGGTGAATTGTCGATCGTATGCCCGGGATGATTTCTGAATTTAAAATATTTTCTTCTTCTTCTTCTTCATCGGGTATCAGGTCATTTTACCTATGAAGGTGGACTATCCTGAGAACCGTTCATCCGATTGCAATGAAACTTTGATGAATTGTCGAGTGTAAGACCGGGATGGTTTCTGGATTAAAAAAAATCTTCTTCTTCTTCTTCATCGGGTATCAGGTCATTTTACCGATGAAGGTGGACTATCCTGAGAACCGTTCATCCGATTGCAATGAAACTTTGGTGAATTGTCGAGCGTATGACCGGGATGGTTTCTGGATTAAAAAAAATCTTCTTCTTCTTCTTCATCGGGTATCAGGTCATTTTACCGATGAAGGTGGACTATCCTGAGAACCGTTCATCCGATTGCAATGAAACTTTGGTGAATTGTCGAGCGTATGACCGGGATGGTTTCTGGATTAAAAAAAAATCTTCTTCTTCTTCATCGGGTATCAGGTCATTTTACCTATGAAGGTGGACTATCCTGGGAACCGTTCATTCAATTTCAATGAAACTTTGATGAATTGTCGAGTGTATGCCCGGGATGGTTTCTGGATTAAAAAAAAATTCTTCTTCTTCTTCATCGGGTATCAGGTCATTTTACCGATGAAGGTGGACTATCCTTGGAACCGTTCAATCAATTTCAATGAAACTTTGATGAATTGTCGAGCGTATGACCGGGACCTACTGAAGGGACGGGAGGTAATGAAGGGACGGGAGGTAATGAAGGGACGGGAGTAACTGAAGGGACGGGAGTAACTGAAGGGACGGGAGTAACTGAAGGGACGGGAGTAACTGAAGGGACGGGAGTAACTGAAGGGACGGGAGTAACTGAAGGGACGGGAGTAACTGAAGGGACGGGAGTAACTGAAGGGACGGGAGTAACTGAAGGGACGGGAGTAACTGAAGGGACGGGAATAACTGAAGGGACGGGAGTAACTGAAGGGACGGGAGTAACTGAAGGGACGGGAGTAACTGAAGGGACGGGAGTAACTGAAGGGACGGGAGGTACTGAAGGGACGGAAGGTACTGAAGGGACGGGAGTAACTGAAGGGACGGGAGTAACTGAAGGGACGGGAGTAACTGAACGGGACGGGGGCAACTGAAGGGACGGGAGTAACTGAAGGGACGGGAGTAACTGAAGGGACGGGAGTAACTGAAGGGACGGGAGTAACTGAAGGGACGGGAGTAACTGAGGGAGGTACTGAAGGGACGGAAGGTACTGAAGGGACGGGAAGTACTGAAGGGATGGGAGGTATTGAAGAGTCTGAAGCGACGGGTGGTTATGGAGGACAATTTTTTAATTATACAGGCAATACGAAGTTTGCCGGGTGTTCACTAGTATATAAATAAACCTTTTATTTTTTGCCATTATTGTTACATCACTTTTCAAATAAAAATTATAGGTAAATTACAAAAATTATAATGTAAAAATTCTTCTTCTTCTTATATTATATCGTAGATCCGTTTTTTCGAGAAAGCTATTCATGTGAAGCTGAGGTCCAGCTATCCCTCCACCTCTTCGGCGGTCTTCCGGGGAGGCGATGCCCTGGTGGGATTTCGTTTGCCGCTATGGATTGGATTCGAGATGCGTCCATCCTGTTACGTGGTCCCTCCAGAATCGTCTCCTAGCTCTACTCCATGTAAAAATTATACCAATATATTTTTTATGACAAATAGAAAGACGAAGACGAAGATGGAATATTATAGGAGATCCAGGAACTCAAGGCGCTTATAGGGCTTACGACTCTTCACTTTATGCTCTTGCGCAATTTTTTAAAAGTTATATATATTGGATTAATAGGGTACTCAATAGGAAGGCATAATTTGTAAACGTTGCGCAAGCACATAAAGTGATCACGTAAACCAGGTGATGACAGGTTGTAAGCTATGTCGATGATGCTTTGAGTTCCTAGTTCTCCTATAATATTCCATCTACGTCTCTATTGAGATATTAAAAATTTGTGATAGAATATTATTGACTCCTGACAGGGAAAAAAATAATATTTGCGTTTATGAAACTATAAAGATATTCGATTTAAATATATTTTACTTCCTGTATTGTCAAAGTTCAATACAGTCCTTTTCGAAGCGCTGATATGAAGCTTTTTGCCATTTTTTTACAACTTATCTAATTCCACGTTGTTTTAGAGATTATCGAGTTCCAGTTGTTTATTTCTAGTTTCGTTTATTTTCTAGTACTGTATGATACATATATGCTCATATAATTTTTTTCAACATACGTATACAATTTCGCATTTTTTGAGCCTAATCTTTTTCGAGTTCTCAACGAGGATCATGAATGTTTATGTATGTATCGTATATCTTTAATTTTATACCAACGGTTTTTCCCATCTTATCGAAAATTTATATATGTCGCATTTTTATTTAGGCACATAGTGTAATTTTAAATATCCTTCTTAATCAAATGTTTGATTAAGGAGGATATGAAAAATTTATAAAAAAAACACAACAGAGTTATGTTTTGATTTTATTTTACATTATATTTTATGGTTTTCTCACTATAAACAGAGAAAAGGCTGATTTTGCAAGATTTACAGCTTTTTCTTTTATAAACTTTGGTGTGGAATTTTCCCGGAAACGTTGGTTTCGGTTCCGCTAACCTTAACTTTCCACTGAACTAAATAATCACTCGGTTTATTTCTGTAATTTTATTTTCGATATTGCAAAAAATAATGTCACGTTACATTTCATGTTGGCCGTTTCTCTTGCCGTGTGAATAATTCTCACGGAAATATAATTATAATTTATATTTTCACATTTCTTATTGTACATATTTAATATTATGTAGATCGATTCCATCGAGATAACACGAGTTCGTCAAATACATTAGGTGTTATTAATATTGTTATTTTTCCGTTATTTTGGGGCACGACCTAAATTGAATATCTAATATGTACTTAATCATTGTATTTCGGGTGCTTATTAGTTGTATAATACAATAAAAATATTATGAAGAAATTAAAACTGACTTTATATAAATAATTATATATATTAAATAATTGTTTATTTTGTATATACTGAAATTAAAACACAAAAACACTCCTAACGTGAACCATAGTCTAAATATTGCTTTATAAGCAAGGCTAAATATGTAACTTTCAGAATGTTTAATTCGTACAGAGATTGAAGATCGTAGGAAAATCAATAATTTAGCACTTGAAACGTATAGACATATTGTATTATTTTTCTATGAAATAAAAACAATATAAAGTATCGATATTTATTATATTTCATGTTAGATTCAGTCCTGCACTTCTTACATAGTTAAATATTGAAATATTGTCTAAGAACATGATATAACGTGTAGATATATTTAACACGTTTACTTCCTCATCGATGACTTGTTAAAACTTACGGAAAGTCGTATGTAATATTATACATATTTTCCTAGTAATTATCCTTGTCAGTATAAATTAGAAGCGCACGCTTTGATCAGATATAAATATTATCTGTTTCGTTAAAAAAATAAATCGTGAAGGCGATTACTTCATTTAATATGTTATTATTATCCAATGTTTAGGTATGTGATGTACCTGCCAGTATTAGATGACGATTGCTCGTGTGGATATATGTATATATTTTTTATTTCGCTTCATCAATTGATTAATCACACATTATTTTGCTATGTCTGAGAAGTCACGTTTCTTGTGAACTTGATGTTTTATTACAAATGTATTTTTAATATTTTCCTGGATCGTTGATTTTTTGAGGACGAACATTTGTTTATTTTGTTTATTTAAGTGAAATACATATACTAAATAAATGTATGTAAACATTATCATATAGCCTTTTCGATATTGTATTTGTACAGTAGGGATATTTTATTTTCCTTGTGATTTATTTTTCAAGATAGGTACTAGTAAAAGAAATTACAAGATTTCACATAGTGTTATGCAAATTTTTATTGTTATTTTTTTGGTTGTCTTATTGACTAACTCGACGCGTGAGGTCGACGGTTCGAATCCGGGCGGGGCACGCACCTCTGGATTTTTAAAAATCTATGTGCGGATTTATATCACTAGCTATGTGTAGCCATGATCCAATTTGTCTGGTTCCCCTTTCTATGGGTCACGAAGGTCAGATGGCAGTCGCTTCAATGTAATAACCAGACTCGCCAATTCCAGGATCATGGTCAAAGCGTACCCCGATAGAAACGGGACAAAAGCGCTAAGGGTAAAGTGTAAAGAATTGACTAATGGAGTGTTGCAGTTTTATTTTATTTATTTATCAGACTGTTTTTTTACGTATTTAAATTAACACATTTAAAATGAGTATTTGTATAGAATGTTTTACTTACAATTAATAATAATAATAATAATAATAAACACTTCCTTGCACCCTGCGCAAGTGGCGAGTTTATTGCCGTATGGCAATTTCTTCCAACTAACCAGTGTTTCCAGCCCAGAGAAGCAATATTAGCGTGAGAAATGAATTTAAATAAATTTCTCCTCCGCTGGGAATCGAACCCAGGACGCCCGCACAGAAACCGAACGGCTTACCAACTGTGCCACGGCGGTCGGCACTTAATGCAATTAATGCAATTTGTTATACAATTTTATGTATTCAAATGTTGTGTAGAATACTGATATCAATATGTACATATTCTTTGACTACATATCCCTTCACCTATACGAATCCAAATAATAGAAAAATATATATTCGAATGTTATAATCACAGATTGTATGTTATATTCTTTTACACATGTAGTATATATAATTTACCGAGTAGTTAATGCATTCGTGTGCAGTATTCTACAATTTGAGTATTAACTTTACGTAGGACTCGTATCTAGTTACAAGTATACAATCTCTCTTAGTGTTTACGATATACTTTGTCTGTAATTACATATTTTTATCGCTGTTTTATTTTATAATATTATGTTCGGGTATATTTTATAACAACATACAATACTGTCTCGATGTTTGTTGAAACTGTCATTTATCTGTGCTCAGGTTTTCCAAACTCATTTATCTGTGCTCAGGTTTTCCAAACTCATTTATCTGTGTACAGTTTTCTTAAGTGTTATTTATTTCTATGCAGTTTTCCCAAAGATTGTCTTTGTCAAATACTGTTTCTATCAATTGTTGGTTTCCTTTCAAAGAGTTATTAATTTTTGTATTTAGTAAGGTAAATTGTTTAAATACGAACGTCGAAAGAACAAGTCTTCTGGAATCGTTGTCACGATTTATACAATTATAATATATATATATATATATATATATATATATATATATATATATATATATATATATATATATATATATATATATATATATATATATATATATATATATATATATATATATATATATATATATATATATATATATATATATATATATATATATATATATATATATATATATATATATATATATATATATATCTCATAAGATTCATATTTGATTAATAATTTATTTTCTTTTTATTTTATTTATTAAATCTTCTAGATTCAGTGGAAATCATGTATTGATTATAATCGATACTTAATATAAGCAAAAAATATTCATTTTAAAGCCATTCGTTCTGATGCAGCATTTTTGAGCTTTTGTCTGATCGTTTTGTTTTTTATCTTGTATTATTTTAGTTTATATAGTTATGTGCTTATTTCTTTTTTATTGTATTTGCTGTGCAATTTATTGTATTTACTTTGGAAGTTTTATATATGTATAGCTCATGCATGCATGACTTATTGGACGTTTATTAGTCTGTCTTTCATGATCGATTGAATAAATAAATAACGATGTTGGGGTATTGCCACTTTACAAAACCCTCAGGAGTGTGTTGATGTGTTTATTTTGTTGTTATTCCCACGGTAATATTATTTTTCATTAACAATAATAAGTACCTACCTACCATGTTATGAGTATAAAATGAGATACGAAAAATACAAATGGATTTTGCATAATGCAATTGTGATGCGACAAAAAGGAACAGCAATATAATAAAAAAAATATATATTTTTATTTCTTTACATTGTAAGTATATTTTTAGTATATGTTGACAATTTTAGTAGGTATGTGAAATTTATAAATATTTATAATAGATAATTCGAATAATATTCTGTTATATACTCTCAATAGAATGGCCGAAATAAAATACCTGGCCATTTACATTGATATTTATCTTTGATAGTCTGAGCGCATAAAGTCAAAATAATAAACTACTCATGTTTAGATGGGTGGTGGCAAAGCGGTTAGCGCTCTGGGTAAGTAATCCAGTGTTCGCGAGTTCGAATCCTGGCACGACTGATTTCGTTCACCTATAGCACAAGCATGTATGCTTAATTTAGGGAATGTGTGAGGATATATAAGTACCTACTTGTTACAAGGACATATTCATTTAAAAAAATCTCATTGTAGTTAAGGTCCACAAGTTTTCAAAAACAAATTGGTTGTAATGGTGAGCTACCTACTTACATTTATTTGTAATTGAATATCTACATCAAATTCACTTAAACAATTTTCCCATTAATATTATTTCTGTCTTTCAATATCAATTTATTAGAACAATGCAAATTTGTGTAGAAATCGAACGATTGACTCAGCATCAATTTTCTCTGCGGTGAAATAATAGATATATTTTATTGCAACTTCACTAAATTTTCCAGCAATTTCATTGGGAAATTCATCTTATTCATTTGTGTACATATACACTTTATAATCAATTTATAAATGTACTTAAATATCATTTGACATTGTCAGCAAAGAAATGTTAAGATTTGGAAAAAATCGTTTTAATTGTTACTTTTTTGTTTATATTTAATTTATTACATTTTATTTATATGTATTTTTTTGTCTTTAGGATACATTTATATTCAGTGTATGTTCCTATATATTTTATATATATATACATTCCCTAAATTATACATAAATGCTTGTGCTATATTATAGGCGAACAAAGTCGGTGGAGACAGGATTCGAAATCGCGACCGCTAGATTACTTAACCAGCGTGTTAACCGTTCTTTGTACAACCGACCCATTTATTGTCTACCTATCTATATATACTTTTATATGTACATCAATTTATAAATTTTATTAGTTTACCGTTTCAATTCTTTTGATTTTTATTTAGGTATTTTTTTTTCTTTTATATTCCTATGACCTTTTCATATATTGTTTTACCATTACCAGCTACCAAAATCATCTATTTACAGGTATTTCGGAAACACCCATTAATAACTTCAATGTAACATTATTATTTTGTAATTAAGTACGAACTCTACGAATTCATGACCACACAATACAGTACGTACCTAGATGATGTTAGTACCTATATTTAAAAATAATATAAATGAACCGTATCGTTTTTTTTAATCGCGTTGTTTTTTTTCACCGTGAAAATTTATTGTTTTTTGTCAATTATCCACACGTAATATAACGTGGTACACCTGGAACATCCGTGTCACAAATTAATAACATTATAATATTATTTCTTATCTCGTGGTACAATCGCACACTCACACATACAATTATTATGGACCAAGTTTTGATTTATTAAGGATTAGTACTGTGAGAGGCGCTCAGCAAAGCAAATAATATAAATATTGTATATTATGTATTGTGTGTAGGTATTGACTTAACAAATAATATCCAACGCCACTTTAGTATATTGGAAATAATATAATCGATTCTTCGCCCACACCATTACGTGGTACATTATTAATTTATTTGGTTGTTGTTATTATCGGTAGGTGGTTATTGTGGACATTATACTCATTCATACATAACCTTCGTGTTTATTATTTGGCAGTTAGACCATTCATATCTGCTCACATGGATTATTAACAGATTTCATTAGGTATATATTTTTTTCATTGAATTTTTAAGAATATTTTTTAGAATATGCTATTTTTACATTAACCTGTATAAATAGTTTGTCAGTGCAAGCTATGTAGTACAATGCGGTTAGTTACTCTACAATCAAATTATACTTATACAATGAAAATAATATAAGTAATAATTACATACACAAGTGTCTACACGGGGCAGTAACATTGAATTGTTTTATTTTATGTGTGCTTTTTTTATTTTGCGTATAAAACAACCTCTAAAATTTTCATGTCTTTCGTTATATTAGACTGGCCAAAAAATATATAAATATGTTCAAGAGATGAAGTGTATAGCGGAGATCTCCTTAGATAAGATGCCATGAATATGTGATTGATAATTAAAAAAAAAAAACAAAATAATGGAAGCTTGAATAATCGACGAGCATGTATGAGACGAAGCAAAAATATAATTTGTATGTAGGAGGTAAGGATATAGGTACACGGCACTCGGTTCTATCTACCTATCTCGTTAGGGACATTATTGTGTGCGTGATGATATGTATGTACATTTGAAAAATATCCTTAGTGGACATTATATGTACATGAATATTATCTAAAAAATCTACTTTGGATAATGAAGTGAGAAGCACAAGTCAATCGAGAAACAGATTCCCAGGTGTCTCAGAGTGTCATGTATGCAAACGAGACAGTGAGTGTTTGTTAAGATGAAAAGTGTGTCGTTCGCTCTATCCCGTGAGGGGCATAATATGTAAAATGATTTTTTTGTGATGTTCCTATTTTTATATTGTTAGTAAAATAAATGTACGCTATTTGAATTAAAGAATATTCCTATCTGAGTTTGACGTTTGTTTGTGTTTATTTGTATATTTAATTCTTATTATGTATTTGTAAATTTTATATCTTTATTTTAGTTCCATGTCTGAGTTTATTTGTTTGTGTTAATTTGTTTATTTGCTAATTTTTTGGCACAAATCATCCAATAGGATGCAATGCCTTGAAAATAATAAAAAAAATAGTTTGCTGTATAAATCTAAATTTTACGTCGGCATCTTTTATCTGATGAGAGTATTGTTTACGTTTTTAAAAACTCATGGTTTTTTTTAAACCAAGTAAAATAACTAGTACCTAATTTAATAAAAATAATTCGGCACAGTTTGGTTTAAAAAAATGGAGCGTACCTATACATACCGAATTTCCTGAAGTCAAGGGTGTTTGAGCAGTGCATTCTGCCAGTATTCACTTATGCCATGGAAACAACGACCTTAACCAAATTGTCTGCCAACAAGCTGCGTGTAGCACAAAGAAAAATGGAAAGAATAATACATACATACCATCACGCCATGTCCCTTACGGGGTAGGCAGAGAGAACCGAACGCCATATCTTTCTATCCTGGCACACATTCATCGCCTCGTCAACATTCATGCATCGTCTCATAAATGTTCGTCTATTGTACACGCTTCTAACATTTCCTTCTTTCAGAATATCGTTCACATGGTTGTGCCATCCCTTTCTTGGGCGGCCCCGGCCTCTCGATCAAATCCTATCCGCATTGTATATTTTCTTCGTCAGGCGTTCCTCATTCATTCTACCCATGTGGCCAAACCATCTCAGTGTGTTCACTTTCATTCTATTAATGATATATTTCTTCATCTTACATTCTTTCCTTATGTTCTCATTTCTTAATGGAAAGAATAATGTTGGCCATAAAACTAGAAGACAGGAAGACTGGATACGCAGTCAGACCAAACTGTCCGATGTGGTTGAGAGAATAGCCATGCAGAAGTGGAGATGGGCAGGACACATATCAAGAATGACCGACAATAGATGGACGAAAAGACTAGTGGAGTGGAGACCGAGAAGCGACAAGAGACTACAAGGGCGACCACCTAACAGATGGATGGACGACATTAAAAGATTTGTTGGACCACAGTGAGATGGGAGTCGCACAGGAACAGGATGAGTGGAGAAGGAGAGGGGAGTCCTATGTCCTGCAATGGGCAAACATAGGCTAACATAGGCTGATGATGATGAAGATGATACATCGATACAAGCACTTAACTTTTTCAAGTATATTTATACCCATTCGTTGTAATAATATTTTCTAATTTTTGTACTTGACATTCATTTGGCAATCTCAAATAATAAAAATTAAACCTTTTATGATAATTTATATTAACAAACATAATATCCGGATACCTAATTCAATTTTGGTTCTCATACATTAATAAAAACAAATTATTCTATCATAATAATAATGCTAGAAATTAGTTCGATTATAATCAATTCTAAGATTACTATGACTACTTGTCTTTAATTCGTCTATTCAGGTTAGCCTTCAATTGTATTATGTATTTTTATTATTCAGTTTGATTGACGAGCTCATATTTTGACAGATTTTATTATGTTTTGAAACATATTTAATTGTATATTCAACCGCAAATAAAAAATAAATCAAGCTTATAAATGTTAGATTTTAGCAACAAAAAAATGATTTAAAAATAGGTGCCATTTATAAATTCGTTTGTATCTACAAAATGTTTGTAAGTACAATCGATCAAATGATCAACTTTTAATTCAGTTTACATGACAATTCATCAGTTTCTCTCATTCTCTCCCTTTCTCTCTCTACCTTTAGGTATACCTCTCTCTGCGTTATCTTCCACCTTTCCCGACACACCGCCAGCTGGCCACCTCGCTCCAACTGCTATGTCCCCGTGGCAACCTTGATTTGATCTTACCATCTTTTTTCTTCGACTCCTGACTCATCAAGTTGCTATATTTTCAAGGTTGCTATCTTATCAAGGTTGCTATCGTCTTGTCTGGCGATGTGACCGAAGAACTGAATAACATTCTTCAAGAGAAATGAAAGAGAACCTGTCATTTATGTTTGGCTTAGTTATTAATTCAACTTCTGTATCGTAAAAAACTCTGGAAACGAATTCACATTTTATTAGTTTTGTATCTAAATTTCACTTTTTTCCTTTTTAGTTGTATTTGAATACGAAGGAAATTTCCATCCACTAAGCAATTAAAATTTCGTGTGCATTTTTTTATTATAAATATCCTACGATGACCTTTTAATGCAATAAACTAACTTCAAAATGAATGTGTGTCGAGATAGATAAAATGTGGCGTTCAGTTCTCTCTGCCCACGAGAGACATGGCGTGTTAATATGTATGTTTGTAGTAATATTATCTTTCATACAATTCGCCTCTACAATAAATAATACACAAATCCTTCGCAAAATGATGAGTTTGTTGATGGAGGGATAGTTCAGATGAAACCACCCCAGAAGTAAACCCTTTCTACTGAAAAACGAATCATCGGATTCGGACGACCGACGTGGTAAATAATTAGTACTATTTGCCGACGACTCTGCAAATTGAAGAGTTTGGTATCTTTTTATCATGAGTTCCATCATCAGAACTTGATGAAATTTATATGTGTGATCACCTCTGATGCATTCCCTTCCTATTAAAAAAGTTAGGTATCATTAAATTAGTACAGTGTGGTTAAGAATTACTATCGCTGAAGTGAAAATTGAAGAGTTTGATGATTTTCTCATGGATCCCATGATTAGATATTCGAAATTGGACAATGTAGTAAAAAGTTATCGTTGAATTGATTACCTCCGTTTTTGGAAGTCGGTCAAATTATATTAAAAGCACCTCTATTAAAAGCATACATCTATTGATTTTTTATATAAATTAGAACAAAAACGATTAAAAAAATAGAAATATATTATAAAGTATTTTTTATATAAACCACCGTACTAGGTTGATGTTCCGAGATAGCAGAAAATTTATTAGCGTTATATCTCACAGAATTTCGTATCACATTTTTTTATAGTTGTACTACAAATGCATTCTGAACAAGAAAAATATTGCTGTCATTTTTTTGAGGACACTGCCATTTGGTTGGCCGTGATAAATAGTTTGTCAGTGCAAGCTATGTAGTACAATGCGATTAGTTACTCTACAATCAAATTATACTTATACAATGAAAATAATATAAGTAATAATTACATACACAAGTGTCTACACGTATATAATTACATACACAAGTGTCTACACGGGGCAGTAACATTGAAATGTTTTATTTTATGTGTGCTTTTTTTAGTTTGCGTATAAAACAACCTCTAAAATTTTCATGTCTTTCGTTATATTAGACTGGCCAAAAAATATATAAATAGGTTCAAGAGATGAAGTGAATAGCGGAGATCTCCTTAGATAAGATGCCATGAATATGTGATTGATAATTAAAAAAAAAAACAAAATAATGGAAGCTTGAATAATCGACGAGCATGTATGAGACGAAAAATAGAAAAAATAGAAATATATTATAAAGTATTTTTTATATAAACCACCGTACTAGGTTGATGATGTTCCGAGATAGCAGAAAATTTATTAGCGTTATATCTCACAGAATTTCGTATCACATTTTTTTATAGTTGTACTACAAATGCATTCTGAACAAGAAAAATATTGCTGTCATTTTTTTGAGGACACTGCCATTTGGTTGGCCGTGATGATATATTTTAATACTTGATAATTTTTGTGTTTCCTGTATGAAAACGTACGTGTGTCGGTTTGATATCAGTGAATAGGTACCTACATTAAGTCCTGCCGTTGGACGGTCAGGTAACGTTTCCAACCGGGTTGGTTATTAGGTGGTATCTTTTGACGTTAATGTGGGTCTCACCTATGATTCAAATTTCCAAATTTACCTACGTTAAATTTTAGGTTACCGAGGCTAGATTATAATTTAATTTAACGAAAATGATTGGGGCACTAAACATTTTGAATTTTAATTAATTATGTTGGTATAGTTTGAAATCATTTAGCGCTGCTGTTTAATTAATCTCAATAGTTATGATATATATATATATATATATATATATATATATATATATATATATATATATATATATATATATATATATATATATATATATATATATATATATATATATATATATATATATATATATATATATATATATATATATATATATATATATATATATATATATATATATATATATATATATATATATATATATATATATATATATATATATATATATAAATATATATATATATATATATATATATATATATATATATATATATATATATATATATATATATATTATAATATTTTTATCTCGGTTTTCCCGTGTCAGTAGGTCTTGACTAAGACCATTTGTCTTCCGACGTTTCGCCTGAATATCACCAGGCATTTTCAAGGACTTAACGAAAAGCACGCGCGCGACACACGTCTACTCACACTGAAAGCTCACCGTCAAGTTGACGGTGAGCTTTCAGTGTGAGTAGACGTGTGTCGCGCGCGTGCTTTTCGTTAAGTCCTTGAAAATGCCTGGTGATATTCAGGCGAAACGTCGGAAGACAAATGGTCTTAGTCAAGACCTACTGACACGGGAAAACCGAGATAAAAATATTATAACATATTTCACCCGTGAAAACATCAAATATAACATATATATATATATATATATATATATATATATATATATATATATATATATATATATATATATATATATATATATATATATATATATATATATATATATATATATATATATATATATATATATATATATATATATATATATATATATATATATATATATATATATATATATATATATATATATATATATATATATATATATTGTTTTGCGTTAATCCAAATGATTGAATCTACCTTAACTGGTACAAAGTTTATGAAGTAGGTAGGTACATAGTTGACATTTTTTCTTATTATTTAAAAATAAATTTACTGAATAGGGTCACTGAAGAAATATCATTCAAGAAATATAAGATAAATTTGATTTATTTTGAGTTTTTTTCAATACTTCTACAGACTGAGATGACGGAACATCATCGCATCGTTATTACAAAGTTAATTTGATAAGATAAATAACGTTTTATTAAGTTGTTTTTCATCCATTCATTCTATCACGGCATTTCCCACAATGTTGGGTTACCAGCGACAGGTGTGCATAACCTTTTAAAAGGAAACACGACATATGCATGTATCCACACACACCAGTCTCGTTTCACCTAAAAAGGGATGGGCAGAATGGGCGCTATGAACCTTATTGTAAAACTACATATGTGTGATGTTATTTAGCCTCTTGAATTTTGTATTAGGTACCTACCTGGCTCTTATGAGACACCCAAAAACAATAATAATAGAAAAGAGAATACGTTGATAATAATAGAAATTTAATTTGATTTAAATATAAACTGATTTTACTTTGGCACAAAGAAGTCTTTCAAAATTAATTTTTGTATAACTTACCAAGAAATGTATTCTCTCTCGCAATATTTACTTATTATTTACACGCAATTGTCCATTAAAATAACTCAGCGTACAGATGATGTGTTCCCTCTAAATTCTAAATCTAGCATTTCAATCAGTGCCCACATATCTACAACTTTACGAACAATTGATCGATTAGCATTATCTTGGCGTCTCTTTCAAAAGTCTTCATTTGCCAAGGTTGCATGCGTTAGTAGTTTATATTATCGCTGTATTCCTTGAATATTTTCCCATTAGTGTGACTAACTAATAACATTGCCTATAAAAGTGATTCGTGATCCAACTTGTTATTTTATTTTATGTTTAACTTGTTATTTTGTGTTTTTTTTATTGTTAATTGTTGACAACGCCATACTAACTATTATTATTTCAGAAACAAAACCTGGGACCATCAACTAAAAATAAAATACATTGTTCAGTCGTATGTTTAACAAAATTAACATTAATGTTTTTTATTTGAAATCGTACAGTTAAAACCTTTTAATAAATATTTAATTTCGAATCGTGGTTTATATTTTTTATGTATAGCCCGAAAGTTTATTTTCCACCCGCAATTATGAAATGTTAGATAATATCGTATTACTGTATATAGTTCAAATAGGTTGTTATAATATTAATACTAATATCGTCCTAGACTTCCTACTGAAGGGTATCGAAATTTATAAATGTGTCATTTTAACCTCCTTTATAACCAGCCCAACATAAACAAGGTAAATTATACCATAACCTCTAACGACGTGAAATATTCATGATAATATTGGTAGGTAAAATATTCAATTTAGCATCTTTATTGCATGATAATTTATCTTACAAAATTTCAATTACTTTATTCAAAATTACTAAATTTTTCTTCACAAAAATGGAAAAAATCACTTGATAAATAAATAATAACAATAAAAACTTCCTTGATCCCTACTCAAGTGGCGATTTTATTGCCATATGACAATTTCTTCCAACTAACCAGTGGAAGACCGGAGTGCCGTGCGGAGCGCACGTGTTTTGGTTTGTGTTAAACGTGTTGTTGTGTATATTGACAGTGTTTTGGTGAGTTCGTTCCATTATTTTCCTTTAAATAATTTATAAATACTTTATTTGTTATTTCGTTTATATGAACGTTCGTTCATTTATGTTTTCTTTTTTTCATTTTCGTTTATTGTCTGATTTTTAAAATATATCAAGAACTAGATTAAAAATGGAGACTGCGGGTGGGGAGGTGTCGCACCTCCCCACCTCGCTTGTCGGTAAGCGAGGAAGGGACGATGATATTACAGCTCCGGCAAACAAAAAAAGCAACAACGGTGTTACTATAAAAGACTCCAGTGGCGGAGAGTACAAAATTAGGTATAATTCTACTTTTTCATGTCCATTCGTAGTTCACGTACAAAAACAGACGGATAATGGTTTTGCTAGTATGGATTCAGTCTCCTTTGGGTCGTTTATATACAGGAAAAATTTTGAAAATATTTCGAGAATAAAATCCGTGGGAAGACAAAAGGTCGCCGTAGAGTTTAATACCATCGAAGCCGCAAATAGATTTTTGGACGATGAAAACCTGAGTAATCATGGGTATATTGCATTCATCCCAAAGTATCTGTCATCACGAATGGGGGTATTCAGAAATATTCCGGTAGACATGTCTGAGGAGGATTTGCTCCAACACATCTCCACACCCAGGGGCTTTGGAAAAATTATAAAACTACGCAGACTAACATTTAAAACTTTTGAAAACGATAAAACTGTTTGGAAACCAGCGAGATCAATCGTGATGTCTGTTGAAGGACAGGAATTACCTTCCCATGTATATTTATTTTTCAATAGAATACCTGTAGAGACATACGTCCTCCCGACAGTACAGTGTTACCAATGCTGCAAATTTGGTCATACTAAACTGCAGTGCAGAGGTAAAGAAGTTTGTTACAGATGCGGTAGTAACCATACAGGAGACAAGTGTACGATTGGGGACGATCATGTATCGTGTGTGAATTGTGGAGGTCGGCACCCTGCAGTCAGCGTTCTTTGCCCAGAAATAGCGAGACAGAAAAATATAAAAAAAGTAATGGCGGAAAATTCCATATCATACTACGAAGCAAGCTTAAGATTCCCAAGAAGTAAACCGGCCTATTCGGCAGTAGCTGCGCATAATCTCAATCAAAGACCAATACAGGATGGTCCACCTCCGCGGTCCCCTACTCGGTCCATACCGAGATCACCACCTAGAGGCTCGGAGAGTTTTGCAGGTAAAATCAGTCAAAAAATGAGGGTTACTCAACTATCATCAATAACTAAAGAAAACAGTAAAAAAAAGTACCTCTCTAAAATTGTTGATGAGCTAAAATTAATATTAGTAGCCCCGGATGGCAACTATCCCCAACCGGAGGACGGCTGCATTTTTAAAGCAAACAACCTAATTGAAGAAGCTATCACCGCGATAACCAATCTCGAAAACCATCTAACGGCCGGTAATTTTATATCTTCCCCGACTTCAGATAAATTTATAATGTCCCAACTTGAAAATATTCGAGCCGACAGGCAACTTGTAAATACAACTGACAGTTTATCATCTCAAAGAAAAGAAACGTTTACCGAGGACTCTGAATAATAACATTTTGTTTCTTTAACATCGCTCTTGCTTATAAATTAATATATATTTATTTATTTTTTATACTAATACATTTTTTTAATTTTTAATGGCGGGAAATAATTCTATCAATATCCTACAATATAACTGCAGGAGCGCTATATGCAACAAACAGGATATTTTGAAAATTGCTTTAGACTATCATACATCGATAATGGCTCTCTCGGAAACCTGGCTTAAGCCAGAAAGAACATTTGGCGTAGAGGGGTTCACGTGCTTGAGGGATGATCGGCCTGCAGGATATGGAGGGGCGGCATTGCTAATTAAGGACAGCCTTCCCTTTTCCCCTATTTCTGTTAAGCCACCACTATGTCCATTTGAAATTGTTGGCGCTAGGATCTTTAACACTACATTTCTCTCTATTTATATTTCCCCTAGTATTTCACAAGAATCTTCCACATATTTAAAAAAGGTTTTAGAGAACTCTCCAAAACCATTGGTACTCTTAGGAGACCTTAACGCGCATCACCCCTTGTGGGGTTGCCATAATACAGATGTACCGGGCAGGAGAATCGTGGAATATCTGAACGACTTTGATCTTTGTGTATTGAACGATGGCTCCCCTACAAGAATTCCGGTTCCTAACCAGCAGGCTAGCATCCCTGACTTATCAATTACCAGTTGCGATGTGGCTTCTGTGTTTTGTTGGAATACGTTGGAGGAAGTAGGTGGTAGCGACCATTTTCCAATTCTATTGGAATGGAGCTCCCCTGAGATTAAGGTTGTAAAGAGATTTATTAGAACAAATCCTGCTACTGGTAGCAAAAAGAATATTGATAGGAAAGTGTTAAGGAATGCCAATTGGGGAGATTTTAAAGAATTTTGTGATGGATCTTGTGGTTCTCTGCCTCATCCAACAAATGATAACATAAATGAATGCTCTGATTCTCTGAATAATATGCTCCATAAAATTCCCAACTTTCAGAATAAAACTCCTTTCAAAAAGACCCAACACCCGTTTGTCCCATGGTGGGATGACGACTGTGAGAAAATGTTACAGAATCGTAGAGAGGTACTTAAAAGATATAAGTACAACTCGAATTTTGAAAACTTTATCGCTTTTAAAAATACCCAGGCTCAGGCCAAGAAATTGTTCAGAGCTAAAAAGAAGGCTGGATGGATAGCTTTTTGCACTTCTTTATCCCCCCAAACACCAATCAGTACTGTATGGTCTAACATACGTAAATTTAGGGGCACTTATAAAAGCAGAAAAACAAACCATATCTCTGAACTCCCTTTCTCCGCCTTCATCAACAAGTTGGCTCCCCCTTATGTCCCGAACTTAAAGGAGATTTGGTCTCTAGATAGCTCAAATGTACAAAGGTATACAATAGACCTGAATATCTCTAACACTACAAAAAAATTGGATGACCACTCTTTCTTGGTCTCGCAGTTCTCTTTGGAGGAGCTCAGCTCTGTCCTGAGATCTGTTAGGGACTCGGCTCCTGGACTTGATGAAATTCCATACAGTCTTCTATACAAGAGTGGTAGCTCAACAATTTCCTACCTTCTAAAGGTAATGAACATTTGCTTTGACAACTGCATAGTGCCAAATACATGGAAAAGTCAGGTGATCATTCCTATACCTAAAAACCAAAGCAATAGCCCAGAAGATATTTCTTTCAGGCCGATCGCTCTGTCAAGCGTCCTGCTCAAAGTGCTAGAACACATGATAAAACGACGACTAGATTGGTTTGCAGAGAAAAGTCTGAGTTTTTCTCCTCTAATGTTCGGGTTTAGAAAAGGGAAATCTACGATGGAAAGCGTCGCTCATCTCGTTACTGACATTCTGATGGCCTTCTCTGATTCTAAACATGTCGTGGGGGTTAGCTTGGATATTTCTGGTGCTTATGATAACGTTTTGCTTCCGGTATTGGGCGACAAACTCAGAAAATTCGGCATACCAAACAAAATTGTGTCCTTTTTACATTGTATACTAAGCGAAAGGAAGATCCTGGTGGAAGGCCCCGGTGGTACTACTCACAATAGACTCGTCTATAGGGGACTACCGCAGGGGTCTGTCATAAGCCCTATATTGTTCAATATATACATCCACGACGTATTTGAGGACCTATCCGCGGATTTCAAACTGCTTAATTATGCCGATGATTTTTTTATATACTGTGTAGGTAATGACATTAATAAAACAGAAGATACAATGAACTCTAACTTAAGGATACTCTCCAACAAACTTAATTGTTTAGGACTCACATTTAACCCTTCCAAATGTAAAAAAATAATATTTTCTAAAGCAAGAAAACCCAAGCCATGCAATATATTTATTAACGATAGTCCACTACCTCAGACACAAGAGTTAAAATTTTTGGGTATTATTCTGGACACTAAACTGACGTGGAATGCTGCCACCTTCTACATTTCCAACAGATGCCAAGCAGGACTCAATGCGATGAGAGCAGTTTCAAGAGTCTGGTGGGGATCTCACCCTAGGATCCTAAAGCTAATGTATAACTCTCTCATACGATCACAACTAGACTATTGCTGTTTTCTAATGTCACCCTTATCTAAATGCAATAGCAAAAAATTGGATAGAGTCCAATATGAGGCCCTCCGAATTGTTCTAGGAGCTATGAAATCTTCGCCAGTTGAAGCATTACAGGTTGAAGCAGTAGAACCGCCGTTGGACCTTAGAAGGCAATACTTAGCGGATAAATTTTTCATAAGGAGCTGCATTTTGAGTGATAATCCCATAATCAACAAAATACGCGACCTCTATGATATAGTCAAAAAGAATCGTAGATTTTGGGGAAAAAAACCAACACCAAATTTAGTATCCAGCTACGGATTTTTGAACTCATACGTCAAAGAAATCAAAAGATATGAAACACTTCCTATCTACACGGTTGCCTACCCTTCACTCACTTATCGTCCCCAGGTTGTTAAATTCTTTTCTTCCAAACATGTATCCAATGCATCCATAAATTTTGATAAAATAATGAATAAAGAGTGGAAGGAATACATTCGCGTTTTTACTGATGGATCCAAGGACAAAACTGCAAACTCTACGGGAGCAGCAGTATTCAATGAATATGATGGACACAAAAAACGTATTGCTCTACCGAAGGAACTCTCAATATTTTCTGCCGAATGCGTTGCGATCCTGGAAGCTTTAAATATCATCTCTCAGAACAATTTTGAAAGCACAATTATATTGAGTGACTCTCTCAGCGCGATACAAAAAATAAATAATTCATCTTTCAACTACCCTTTGGATTGTACCGTTTTACAAATAAAGCAACTCTTGCACAGCCTTCATGAGCGGGGTTGTAATGCTGTCCTGGGATGGATCCCAGGTCATGCTGGTATAAGGGGAAATGAAACTGCAGACTGCCTAGCCAAAGAAGCATCAGAATTACCTAGTTCACCTTCCCATCAAAAGGTGCCTTTCTCGGATGTATTTTTCACCTGTAGAGAACATTTACTAGAAAACTGGCAGACAAGATGGAATGCGTCGCCCTCGAGATATAGAGCTATACAACCCACAATAAACCGTATTCCGTGGTTTAATAAAATAACTCTGTCCAGACAGAGTACATCAGTCATATGTCGGATTAAATTTGGGCATGTGTGCACCAAACAGTTTCTGTTTAAAATTGGGGTGATAACAACGGATATATGCGACTGTGGAGAGGAAGAGGAATCTGTCAACCACATATTCTTTTCATGTAAGGATAGGGGAAAATATCCGGGTTTTATTCCAGACTTAACAAAACTCAAGGTACCATTTCCAACATCCATGAATGCAATACTCTCGGAATTTAATCCCAGTATATACAACGTGATTTCAAAATTCATTATCAAAAATAATATAAAAATCTAGATAGGCGCAGGTAGAGGGATGTGTCTCTCTATCTCGTTTCATCTTCCTAATATTCATTTTTATTTTTTTGTTTTTTATATATTTTTTTTTTTTTTTTTAGTTAATAGTTTCTCTATTCATTTGCAGATCGAGAACGAATACCGAAATTGGTATATTTTTTTTTCTTTTCTTTTCGTTCTTAATTTTAGTTGAAAAAAAAAAAAATACCTATATATGTGTGTGTGTGTATATATATATGTATATATGTATATATATATATGTATGTATGTGTATATATATATATATATGTATATATATGTATATATATATATATATGTGTATGTGTATATATATATATATATATATATATATATATATATATATATATATATATATATATATATATATATATATATATATATATATATATATATATATATATATATATATATATATATATATATATGTGTATGTGTATATATATATATATATATATATATATATATATATATATATATATATATATATATATATGTATGTATGTGTGTATATATGTATATATATATATATATATATATATATGTGTATATATATATATATATATATATATATATATATATATATATATGTATATGTGTGTGTGTGTATATATATGTATATATGTATGTATATATATGTGTATGTATATATATATATATATATATATTTTTTTTTTTTTTTTTTGTGTGTTCTTTCGTTTGTCCAATAAGGGATTCTTACTTTAACAAATCTTATTTTATTTTATAATTGGTAACATTGTTCGGTTTAGATATCATTTATTTAATTCTTTGCTTAAATTATATTTTCACTCTCCGCCACTGATATCCTAATAATTTTGTGTTATTGTTACAAATCTGCTTGTGTGTGTGTGTGTGCCACCACACGACGTGGCTCATCAACTGTATATACTACTAATATACTTACTGTATATACATCAACTAATATACTTGTAAATGGCAGGAAACTATACCTATAAATAATAGTTCTGCCAAATAAACTTTTAAAAAAAAAAAAAAAAACTAACCAGTGTTTCCAGCCCAGAGAAGTAATATTTGCGTGAGAAATCAATATAAATAATCTCTCCTCTGCTAGGGATCGAACCCAGGACGCCCGCACAGAAACCAAACGGCTTACCAACTGTGCTACGGCGGTGTTATTGAAAAAGCGGTCGGGTAACGATGACTTTCGCCTTTGTCTTACCGTGCGTTGAAATCTTTTGATCAAAAAATTTGTGTAAATAAATTTTTATATTATTCATTTATTATAATATATTATATGGTTTATTGTACCTAGCAAAGGTACCTACCTTTTCAAATATAAGGATTCCAAAATTTGAAAATCTAGATACTAAAAATATTTGAAGGACGGAGAACTTTATGCGTAAAAATAACTTCCAATCAACCTACTCGAATGATAACAGTTAGTAGGTATATTATACCTAGTTATGTAGATATCATCTGAATATTATTTGTATTGTGTTTTCCGTGATCTTCCTACGTTTAACAACCGTAGATAGTATTGTATGTACCTACTTATTGTGAAACTTGGGATTCCTCTCTGAGTAATAATATTTTCTCTATACTCCTTACGCAGAGGTTGGTGTGGGTGTCTTGTGGGCAATCATTTACCACAGCTTTTTAGCACATTGTTCGGGTCGCCATCAAACGATGCCTATATTACATACATACATACCTACTGGAGACTCCATTATGCGCAAATTGATAAATGAATCCGTTACCAATTACCGAATATGTCTTTAGATCTTTGGATTGTCCCTTTGTGTTTATATAGCAAATAATAGGTATTGTTGATAATTAATTTTAAGATGTTTGTCCTGATTCAGCAAGGATTGTCATTTATATTATAGTTAGTTGACGACCACCGTAGAAAAGTGGTAAATCGATCAACTTCTGTAATGATAGCGTCCTAGGATCGATTTACCAATTACAAGAATGAAAAAAACACGAAGTTTTACTTCTTTGACCTGAAAGCATAGATTAGTTCGAAGAAGTAGGTAGTCGTTTGACAGTAAAACCATTACTTCCGAAGGGTGTAAGGAATTGTTTTCAATTCAGTGTTTTTTTTACACGCAATTTATCTTTTTTATGCACAATTTTACGTTCATTTTACATGAAGCTTCTATGATGATCGAACTAGAGCATCATTCGTTCGGCTAGAATTATAAAATTTGTATGATATTGCAATCATTTTGTACGTAGGTAGCTTCGTAGCACATAATTATAATAATAATAATGAAAACTTCCTTGCACCTCGTGCAAGTGGCGAGTTTGTTTATTGCACATAATATTGAATCGAATCTTCCTTAAATTGAATAATTTTCATATACTTATTTCTTAGAATAAAATGTTTCATCACGTGTATGACGTAATTGTGCAACTAGCTTTGTTGGTAGGAAGAAATTGCTTTATGGCAATAAACCCGCCATTGTACACGAAGTAAAATAAATAATTATAATAAGTACATTCTATACGCATAAAGCAAAAAGTTGTCATCAAAGAAATATCAAATATATATTTTCTATATTAGAATTTTGTGTTATTGGTTTTATTTCTGTACGATTTTGTTTTTGGTTTGAAATAAAAAAGGTGGCTTGTTGATCGTCAAATTTAATATTCTCCACTGCTTACCATTCGATGTTTTTCCTAAAAGTTTATCCCCCCGTGTATATCGAAACGATAAATAACAATAAATTATTATTTGCTTGTTATCCGAATTGTTATTTCAAAGTTTATTTAACTTCAATTGTAAACGTCAACCGGTAATAAAATATCGCTTCGGCGCCGAGTGTCATCTGGCGATTTTGTTGAGATTGATGTTGTTACTTAGCTTTTTATTTTCGTTACTTGCTTCTTTTAGATAAAGATATCGACCTAAGACAACAAAACAGATTTTGCAAAGACCGAGTAAATTCAGAAAATTTACAAAGTTGGAAGTCAAAGATGAATGAAAAGAGTATATTTTTGTACAACCCTGATTCATTATAACCTTCGTTTAAGATTAGTCTTTATGTTTTTTTTTCAACCCCACACTTGACAGACTTGATATTATTAATCAGTTCACAAATAATACAGACTGAAAATACAATGAAAAACAGTTATAATTTTGAAAAGTGTATCACACGTGGAAATGAAAACATGTTATTGTTATCGATGGCATGTATATATTTCATTAAACATTAAACTAAAATACTGGATACACAGTCAGACCAAATTATCAGATGTGATTGAGACAATAACAATGCAAAAGTGAAGATAGGCAGGACACATAGGCAAGAATAAATGGCACATAATAGACGTAAAGACTGAGAAGCGATAAGAGACGACAATGGATGGCCGCATAACTGATGGACGGATAATATCAAAAGACTCATTGGACTCCAGTGGATGGGAATCGCGCAAGGGCTGGAGGAATGGAGAAGACAATAGAGGTCCAAGTCCTGCAGTGTACAAACACGAACTGAAGATGATTATATATTATTATAATGTTAAAATCAATATAGGATTTGATTCCGACTTTATTTTTTACTTTTCGCTAGAAAATTATATTAACATTCATGATACTCGTCATCGTATCATATTTTTTGTTGTATGTATTTATGATTTATACATGTCTTATTAAAGTATGTATTGTATTAAGAAATATTTTCTTGATCACGAAATTTCTTCTCATTGCAACTGTTATCCATCTTTATTCGTAGAGTAATTTGAACGTTAATTATGTTGGTAGGTAGATTAAATTTAATTAACTTTTGTCTACTAATATATTATGTAGGTAGTATAAAATATAATTGACTATTATATTACGTACGTGATATGTTAGATATTTTGATGAAGATTTATTATTATCGTTCATTTTAATTATCGTTTCTAAACAAAATCATTGTTTTTTTCAATCATTAGAGACAATGTACCAAATGTGTTTTACTCCAATCCTTGTGAGCTTAAAACGCTCAAGCTGCCAGCGTGCTTCTTTTAAATTTGATATTTTATCATTCCTAATAATCGAATCATTTTGAAAAAGAAATAACTTAAATAGTATGAATATCAACGAAGAAAAATATTCCTTAAATTATTAATTTTGTAGCAAAATTTTTCAATGGCGCTGATTGGAAAATAAATATTACGATATTAAGTATACAACTCAATAAGATAATTATATCCATGATTTGGGTTATCATGAGAGTTTTGATTCCACCGTTTGACGGGATTTGCCCCCCTGAAGCATTTTTACCAGATATTTAGTGTTCTTTAATTAAAAAAAAATATCGCTCTACGCCTGGGAAATTTATATAAAATTAATATTAAAATTCAGGGTACGCTAATTACCTTATTTTTCTACAAGAATATACAGAACATAATTTAAGAGTTAAGGAATATTATTCTAATGGATATATTTTTTTTAATATTTACTCAATATTTATAAGGTTATTTTATTTCGAGAATGATCTTGACTTGCGTGCACTTCCAGAATCTCTTTGATTCAATTAATTTGCAATATCATTGTTATTCAAGATTATCAGATAAACGATAAATTGGTCAATTTTTAATATGTTTCCTGCTTATCTCGTGTTTCGAAGTAGTTTACCGTAGAATAAACTTGACCGATATTCAACGGAGTTATTATTGTATAGTATCCTAAAATTTGGTATCAAAAAACTCTTCCTTAATTTCACTTAACATATTATTATTTTTTTAAATGAATTTATGATAGATATAAATACAGGGTGTTGCCTTCCGTATATAAAATCTTTTGAGGTGTGATAGAGGATAACAAATCGTGAATAGAAAGTTTAATGAATGTTATCAACCGTTTTGGAATTTGATGTTTATTGAAAAAAAAATGTTAAGGTATCAATAAAAAAATCTCTGTTATAAGCGAAAGCCACAAATAAAGTCTTATATAGAAAGTGTTTTGTCAAAATCCATAGTTGTTTGTGAGATATTGTCAAAAAACCTTAGAAAGAAAATTTCATACTCATATTTTTAAAAGGCCATAATCTCCAAAACGGTTGGTTTTTGATTATGTATTCAAGGAACTTTTTTTATCATAATTTTTCTTCCTGAAAATATTTTGAGGTGTGGGGTATACCCAAGCTGAGGTGGATGGACGACATACAGGAGGATCGGTTAAAATGGAGAAAATTTCTTGAGGAGGCCAAGGCTCACAATGGGCTGTAGTTCCAATGATGATGACGATGAAAATATTTTACATACAGTAGAAAACACATTTAGAAATTATAGGTTGGAGTGGGTAGGTACTTACCTTTGTTCGTAAATAATGTATAGTTTTGCCAACATGCATTTCTGCAAGCGATGAACATTGAGTATAATAATATAATAGGTATCTCCTACCTATCCAACGTGTAGTTTACCTTGGTCCAACCTGCAATACCGTTCTGCATTTATCTATTATGTATTATTATTATTTCTAAAGACGATGCCGTCTTGCGTCATACTATCATTGCTAACAATAATGTATCTGCTATGTCTTTCCATCTTTTGAAATAAGAAAATACAAACGTTTCAATGTATCCACGTCGACATCGTGCAGTTGAACTTTACACAATATATTGTAATTAATTGCTATTTTAACCGGTAATACATGTTTTATCAGGCCTTATGTTGGATATATGACTCCTGAGTCAAGGATTCCGGGTTCGATACCTAGTAGAGATAAAAATTTTCACTGTATTCAGCCAGAATTTATACATACATACCATCACGCCATATCTCTTACGGGGTAAGCAGAGAGAACCGAGCGCCATACTCCTCTATTTTTGCATACATTCCTAGCTTCCTTTACATCCATACATCGTCTCATACATGCTCGTCGATTATTCAAGCTTCTAATATTTCCTTCATTCAAAATATCTTTCACATGGTCATGCCATCCCTTTCTGGGGCGGCCCCTACTATTCACTCCATCTCTTACACCCATGTATATTTTTTTGGTCAGTCGTTCATCATTCATTCTTTCTATATGTCCAAACCACCTCAAAGCATTCACTTTCATTTTACATATAATATCCTTCTTTATCTTGCATTCTCTCCTTATGTCCTCATTTTTTATTCTATCACTAGCTTTTATGTCCCGCCGTTGGCCAAGAATGTAAATTAGTGAAGGAATAAACAATCGTTTATATAATATTGTCACAAAAAATATTTGCTAATTCGTAGTATGAAAAGTAGTTTGAAATTTAATTGAATTTAAGCGATGTAAAATGTTCAAGTGATGGCCACAACCCATTTGTTTTTATATATAAGTAGGTACATACAATTTCTGCACGCATGGACTATGGTCAATGGTTTTAAATATGACTGATTATAAAGAGACAACGTTGTAAAGAGTTTGGATTTGGCCACAACCCCTATTTTTATATATTGTCATCGAACGCAAATGTGTTTTAAATATTTAGTAATTTTGGATGATGGGAAATGGCTTAAAAATTAAATAAACAAAAGTACTGAAAAGATTCTAGTGTTGGTCACATCCCATTCGTTTTTATATTTTTCGTCAAGTGTGCATACCTATAGATTATTATATTTTTGCACAATAAAACTGACCTACATTATAGAAGAATACTTAAATAGTTTTTAATTTGAATATAAACGTTGTGAAGAGTCCAGTAATGGCCACAACCCCGATTTTTTATTATATTGTCACCAAAATCAAATATGTAGTTATTGAAAATTAAGCAATATATGATGATATAATAAATGGTGTAAATTTCGATTGAAAAAAAGTATTGAGAAGATTCTAGTGATGGTCACATCCCATTCGTTTTATGTATTTTCGTCAAGTGTGCATGTTGTTTATAATATTTCTATACAATAGACTATAAGACTTAAAACTAACCCAAAAAGTATAAGACTATAACAAATAGTTTGTAATAAAAACTGACCCAATGGTCTACATAAAAGATGCAATAGAAGAATTACACAATAGTAAATGTATTATATAAAAAACTGACCAAATGGTCTTCATAAAAGAAGAAGAAGATGAATTGAAATATAGGAAATATTTTATATAAAATTCACCCAACGTCTACATTAAATAAGAAAACGAAGAATTAGACTAAAGGAAATAGTTTGTATAAAAACTAACCAAAAGATCTACAAAAAATAAGAAAAAGAAGAATTAGACTATAGAAAGTAGTTAATATAAAAACTGACCCAAAGGTCTACATATTAGAAGAATAATTATACGTCAGGAAATAGATTGTATAAAAACTAACGCAGGAAATAGATTGTATAAAAACTAACGCAAAGGTAAAACATAAAAGAAGACGAAGAAGAATTAGACTAAAGGAAAAGTTTGCATGAAAATTCTCCCTTGGTCTACATAAAAGAGGAAAAATAAGACTATAGGAAGTTAGTTTATACAAAATTCAACAAAGGTCTACATAAAATTAGAAAAAGAAGAAATACGTTAAAAGAAATAGTTGGTATCAAAACTGGCCCAGAGGTCTACATAAAATAAGACGAAGAAGAATTAGACTAAAGGAAAAGTTTGCATGAAAACTCTCCCTTGGTCTACATAAAAGAGGAAAAATAAGACTATAGGAAGTTAGTTTATACAAAATTCAACAAAGGTCTACATAAAATTAGAAAAAGAAGAAATACGTTAAAAGAAATAGTTGGTATCAAAACTGGCCCAGAGGTCTACATAAAATAAGAAGAAAAAGAATTAGATAATAGGAATAAGTTTGTATAAAAACTCACCCAAAGGGCTACATAAAAGAAGAGGAAGAAGATGAATTAGACTATAGGAAATAGTTTGTATAAAAACTCACCCAAGGTCTACATAAATTAAGAAAAAGAAAAATTAGACTATAGGAAATAGTTTATTTATGAACTGTCCCAAATGACTTCACAAAAGAAGAGGAAGAAGAATTAAACTCCAAGAAATAGTTTGTATAAAAAATCACCCAAAGGTCTACTTAAATAAAAGAAGAATTTCACTATAGGAAATAGTTTGTAGATTGAATGACATGTGTATTGTAGTTAACCTAAGATAGTTTAATAATTTTCCTATACGAACTTAGTATATTGTTGGTTTTCAAGTAGTATTAGGTATGTAGGTACCTACCTACAATGATGTTCTAAATTAATTCGAATTCGATTTATAACAAATTTTATTTGAATATCAGAATGTGTCCGTTACCATAGTAACCATAGAACATGTAAAAAATATCAAATGGTTTGTAGACATTTTTTGAATAATATGTATGTAGGTACCTACATTGGTTTGTTCGATGCCATAAAAATAAAAATTGTCCGGAATATCAAATATTATATACAAATTATGCAATTTTATTATGCCTATATCTTTACTAATAATTAACAGACTTTTACAATATACGTCTTAAAACTTGCTGTAATGTCTTGTGTTTCATTTTATTATTTCATAATTTTATTTATTTCAAAGGTTTATTATTTTCAAGAACATATTCATTCGGTAGGAAAATGAAATATTGTATGAAAAGATATTAAAATGGCGGCATTTATGTACAAAACGCTTACTTTAAAAATAAGTTAAACATTATAATTATACAAAATATTCACCATGTTTTTCACTTAAACGCTAAGTTATACTTGAAAGTAAAATTTTTTCGTGTAAATACGTACTTCTAACTTTTAAACTAACAGATATTTGCGTGCAAAATGTACACTTCTTGACAGATACGACTTGGAAAATTTTGTATGAAAAAAATAATTATTGAAATATTTTTAAAATTCAGCATTTTAATCGCATTATTTTTAGCCTGACACTGCATCAGGTATACAGGTACACGTTCCCTTAAGTACCTCCCGTCCCTTCAGGCCCTTCAGTACCTCCCGTCCCTTCAATTCCTCATTACGTCCCTTCCCTTCATTACATCCCGTCTCTTCAGTCGGTTAAGAAAAGTTTAATTCCAGAAACCATCCTGGAAGAACCGCGAAGAGATGAAAAGACCTTCTTTTCCCAGGATACTCCACCTTCATAGGTAAAATGACTAAATACACGAAGAAGAAGAAGAAAATAGTTCAAATCCAGATACCTGCGAAGATATGGAAGGAAAATTGGACCTTCTTCTCCCAGGATAGTCCACCTTCATAGGTAAAATGACCAAATGCACGATGAAGAAAAAGAAGAAGAAAAAAGTTTATATCCAGAAACCGTCTTGGAAGACCTGCGAAGAGATGGAAGGACAGTTGGACCTTCTTCTCCCAGGATACTCCCCCTTCATAGGTTAAATGACCAAATACACGAAGAAAAAGAAGAATAAGAAAAAAGTTTAAATCCAGAAACCATCCCGGGCACACGCTCGACAATTCACCAAAGTTTCATTGTAATCGGACAAACGGTTTAGGAGCACATCGCATACAATTTTCCGATAGGAAATCAGTATATTGTTGATTTGTAAGTAAATAGTAATAGGTAGGTACCTACCTACAACAATATTCTAAAGAAATTCTATTCATAACAAATTTTATTTGAATATCAGAATCTTTCCGTTACCATAGTAACCATTCCAATACGTTAAAAATATCAAATGGTTTGAGACTTTTTTGAATATGTAGGTACCTACATTGGTTTGTTCGATGCCATAAAAATGAAAATTGTCAGAAAAATCAAATATTATTTACAAATTATGCAATTTTATTATGCCTATATCTTTACTAATAAATAACACATTTTTACAATATATGTCTTAAAACTTGCCGTAATGTCTTGTGTTTCATTTTATTATTTCATAATTACATTTATTTCAAAGGTTTATTATTTTCAAGAACATATTCATTCGGTGGGAAAATGAAATATTGTATGAAAAGATATTAAAATGGCGGCGTTTATGTACAAAACGCTTACTTTAAAAATAAGTTAAACATTATAATTATACAAAATATTCACCATGTTTTTCACTTAAACGCTAAGTTATACTTGAAAATATATTTTCTTCGTGTAAATACGTACTTCTAACTTTTAAACTAACAGATATTTGCGTGCAAAATGTACACTTTTTTGACAGATACGACTTGGAAAATTTTGTATGAAAAAAATAATTATTTAAATATTTTTAAAATTCAGCATTTTTATCGCATTCTTTTTAGCGTGACACTGCATCAGGTATACTGGTACATGTTCGCACTTAAATTAGATTTTTAGATGCTCTTGGTTTTTCAGAAGGCGTGAGACAAACACACACACACACACATACACACACACATACACTAACATTTTGATTGCTTTATTACTTTAGATATATCGTTCTATTACATACTCTTCTTAGTGATCTCATTTCCACAGCATTTATTCTACTTTCATGCGTCTTTTGCCACGTCCATGTTTCACTGGCATACATCAAAGTGGGCACTACAATTGCATTATGTACGGCAATTTTGGCTTCCTTTGAGATGCTTGGTTCGGACATTACTGGTCTGAGAGCTCCGTTTATTCTGTTACCTGCCATAACTCTTCTTTCAATGCCAGAATTTATGACCCAATAAATATCATAAGTAAATAATTCGATTAATGACTTTTATTTTTAGGATATTTCAAATATTAAGGGCAATCGACCGAGAAATCAAGGCACCTACAGGGCTTACAACCTGTCATCGGATGGTTTAAGTGATCACTATGCGCTTGCGCAACGTTCACCAATTATGCCTTTTTATTGAGTTTCTTATGAATTCAACATTTTTAAAGTTCTATATATTTTATTCAGAGACATTGTTGTTCTTGAAAATAAGCTGTTTTACCATTGCCATCTATGAAATGATGAAGATACTTTTTGTAGCGCACTCTATTTAGTAATTGGTACGTTAACAACGAAAGCCACAACTAATTTTTATTTATTTACATAGTTTGTCGACGGGACAGTTTTTACTGGAAATTCTAATCGAAATGCCTGCTTCATCGTGTTCTCCTCTAGGCAGATCTTCTCGTCTTATCCTAGTCCCTTCCCCTGTATTTCGCAGCCGGGACATCTGTCTTCGACCGACTCCTCTTCGTCCTTCTAGCATTACTTTGAATCAGTTCAAGGAGTTGATACTTCATTTTATGCAGACATTATGACCCTGATACGAGACCCTTTTCACATTGACATTCGACAGCAGTTCTCTATTGGTGTTTGGTGTTATTTGCCTAAGCGTGTTTGGAATTGTATTGAAAAAAATACTAAACAAAAATGTTTATTATCGATATTGACAATTTTTATATCTCAGTTATGCTTCTTTTTATTTATTTATTTTTATTAGACTCTTAAGATGGTCTTCGATAGATCGTTAACCTAATAACCACCTGCTCCGCAAGCGGAACTGTTACGGTGCCCTCCAGAGAACGCTACATATGTGAAAACTAAAAATTGTAACGCAAAGAGAAGCTCGTGCAACCTTCCCTCTCGGCAATCTCAGTACCAAGAACAGTCGATTTATCTCACTTTCCTTTCTTGAGACATTCAAAAACATTTATATGTTTTTTAGACTATTCAGAATTTTATCACTTGCCATATAAATAATTGCACGCTATCTACGGGTTAACCCTGGCAGTATCTAAGTCAGTGCCGTGGCTGCCTGTGTTATTATTTATTTAAGAATATATTTCCCCCGTGTACTTATCTCACTTGTACGAGTAAGTAATTGGAATGATTGAATAGTTTCGCCGCCATCGCCAGCTGCCCCCAGGTAGACTATTCCGCTAAACAAATTGATTGCGGGTCAGATCTGGTGATGAACAAATTCAAGACAAAGACCGAGGTGCTCTTGGTCTTTTTTGTTTGTTTATTTTTTGTTAAAAGTGAATACACATTACACATAACATAAAAAAAACAATAATATATTTAATGATGAAATATCCAAAACGAGTACCTATCTCGACTCATCTTTGGGTGTCATATTGTGAAAATTGATATATTATCTTATTGCAACAGTAATATCGGAAAAAAATGGAGTAACGAGGACATAGGGAGGTGGATAGTGTGTATGTGTGTGTCTGTGGTGTGTGTACGAGATTAAGTTTATGTGTTACTGCATGAAGAGTAGCACAAGTAAAAAAAAGAACATTAATAATATTAAAAAAGAAACAAAAATAAAGTTACAAAAGAGGTTTTTAAGAAAACTACCTCTACCTTATCATAAGGATTTTTTTTAAACGTTGATCTTGACAGATGAAATATGTCTACCAATATTTGAGTTACATTTATTAAGATACAGTAATACAGAATGCCTTGTCCGTCTAACGGGTACATTAAACTGTATGTTTTGAAGTAATTCCTGACAATCTATAAAACCACTTACTACTTTTACGAAAAAAATCATCTAATGTTATATGTAGGTAAATTATTGCAATTAACACGAAAAAACATCAGATTTACCAAAAACGAGGTTCAGTAATTACAATGAAACGTAATCATCAACTATGTCAGATTAAAGTAAAATTTCGACTATTGGTAGTTTTTTTGTTTATAAATATTGCAAGACCTTCAAGAGCAAGATCGTCTTAACAGACACTTGCATTTATATCTTGGAAAACATTTGGTATTGCAAGCCTAGTCTTGGTTTTGCTAGACTTTTGCTCATCACTAAAGACCATCGTGTCGTTTCTGAGCCATTCGATTGCCGGGCTTTTTTTGCCGAGATGAATGAGAACGGTATAATTTTGTCTTTATCTCATTGATTATGGTACCTACTTACTTACAGCTCATTGCAGTCATTCAAATCAAATAATAATAATCGGGGATCCGTTATTCGTGAGAAAATTGGGTACTTACCTACCCAATACATAATGCTAATGCACACTCTTAATATCCGGTGTGTTTGCAAATTTACATATAGTGGTTGCTTATGTTCTATAGTAACTCTATTTTGTATACATATTTGCATTCTTAAGATGGGTCAATTATATAGAGATTTTGACATCAATTCTTGAAACATTTCAATGAAGTTGGTATGTCTTAGGTCAGTGCTAGAGATTAAGAGTCGATTACTGTGGAATAGTGGTAAAAAATCGTTAGTGATTTTTGCTGGCGTCCTGCAGGTATTAGCATGAACAGTTTGCGTTGCTAAACCGTGTGCATTTGGAGGACACGTGCTTTGAATTCAACACGACTTTATATGTATATTAGCGCAACATACTAGTGCCTAATTCGAGGCAGTACTTGCCACCTAATCAACACGGAAAGGTTAATACGCGACCTGGGGGGCAAGTCTGGTCAACCGTCGTAATCAAAACCATCCATGTTTACCCTTATCATGGATATAATTATCTTATAGAGTTCTATAACATCTTAAGATATATTTACTTATTTACCCCCTGGCTTTTACCAGCAGAGTTATCTATTTTTCGTTCAATGCGGCAATAATCTTGTCTACCAAATGTTGCGAGATTTTTTTATTATTATTATTAAACTTGTAAAAATAATGGAATAAAATAGGCTTGCGTACGTTGCTGCGAATGAATCCTCTTGAAGGTTAACGTCTTCTGACTGGATGTAACCAAAAAGATGGAAAGCTATATAAAATGTTGTCATCCGCTTCTCAGGAATGAATTGATGGAAACAAATCCTGTTTTTAAAAAAAGAGGAAGTAGAAAGACTTGGATTTCACTATGTCAAAAACATAGCATCATCTATTATTGATCTAAAGAAATTTTATTTTATCTTAAAATTCTCTGCCTTATCTTTCTGACTTCGAAACAATTTTTAGACTCTGTCATATTAACTCGCTAAAAATATTGTTCTGTTATTTATAAATGTCAACTTTGATATTTATATTTATTCGGTTCACCTGGCCTTTGGCGTTGCATATTCGCATTAGTTTCGCAATATTATTTTTCTTGCAATCATTGCGTCTGTGGGCCGGATACACTGGTCATTTGAAAAAATTGTCGTTCAATAAACTCGCCACTCTCGAAGTGCTTTCAATGCAATAAGTTAGTTATCTTTTCTATCTGGACATTCTGATTCTACTTTATCTGATCATGATTGATTCTATTCAGTTATCTTAATCAATATAACACGAATCAAATTTATTTCACTTTGAACTAAGTAATTACACACATGAACTTTTTTATGTACAAATTTGGTTGCGTATATGTACAAACTGAATAGTCTTCAGATATAATGTGTATCTTAGATCCAGGAATTACTAGAATGTTAGTCAAATAAATATGTCGTGGATAGAATGAAAAATAATGCCCTAAAGTGACCTTGTTGAAACAATGAATGATGGACGTTTCACAAAAACACATAGAACTTAAAAAAGCGTCCGCGGAAAATTTAAGAGGCTTAATGAAACTATGAAATATAATAGAAGAAGCTTTATATCATACGTTTATTAAGACAGGAACTCGGAAAACATTAACAGTTTTTTTTCTAATAACGACATTTATATTAGTATAAATATGTAGCAAATATTTGGTTCTAGTTCATAAATACCCGATATATTATCACTGATAATCTTTGAATATATCGTGGACACATTATATTATGGCAATCAAGTCGAAGTAGATACCTACCGTATTATGTTTTATAATAATATGTTAATATTTACCAATCAAATTGTCATTAAATAATTTGTCTTTCAATAGGTATATACATTATACATACAAACTTACCAACCAACACACACACACACACAAATCATAGACATTTTCACAATTCAAATTTATGACATACATAATTAGACAAAAATTACATACGACAAAAAAGAAAATTGAGATATTTTGTAAAATCATTAGAGATGACAAAAACTAATCTATCTATACTTTCAAAAGTTGTTGTATAATTTTGTTCTTACGTAATGTAAAATTAAATAAAAAAATTTCATACATTAACTATGATTAGATGGAGATGTATTTAATGTCAGGGATGCGGTGCGATGAATTTGAATCATCTGAGGATAATTATCAAATATGATGTAAGTACTTCGGCATCCTTATTCCTTTTCTTATAACTCAAATTTGTTCTCTAGCAGGAACATTTTTCTCAAAGGGGTCCAGCATTTCACGCCAATGTATCGAAGCTATGCGCCAATAGAGTAACAAATAACGATTTTGCAAAACGTTGTTTTAGTTTTGATAATAACCTTTTTAATGATACCGGCCATTGTGGCTCAGTTGGTTAGGTATCTGACTCCTGAGCGAAATGTCCCGGATGCGGTTCCCGGTGGAAACACAGTTTTTAATTGTGTTATCATTCTGGATCTGTGAGACGATAAATATCATAAGTCTTTGGAATGCATTGTGGCAACTTGTTTTTGGGTGCGTGATAAATTAATATTTGACATATTACCTGTTAGTTGCTCAAGAAGTAATACATATTTTAATAAAATGATCACCACCGTTTTTTTTCCAATATTTATCCTGCTTGTACTCTTTCATTTTTTAATTTATCTTCTGTGGTTTTTCTGAAGAGCAAAAAAAAATCCAAATAGGTTTTTATTTTTATTGAGCACGAAACTATTATCAGCTTGGGATCGTTTCTCACACTTTTTGTGCATTTCGCCATGGAGAAATTATATTCTAATCGTTGGCAATTTAAATTGAAAAAGCGTGTTTTTGCAAATGCAACCATTGAATTTTTATTGCATTCGCTGGTTTAGTTATTTCAATCTGGTCACACTGTGCCGATGTTTCGAGTATCAATTAACCTTATTTCGAAATTACCTTTTTCATAGAGTTTACTTTGTCGATGCAGCCTCAACTGTGACTAATTAGTAAAATTGATTAGTAAACTTTGCCATTATATAAACATCACCTTTCAAAACTTCGTATATTCTCTCATATATCTTTTTATTATGAAATTCACTCAGGAATTGTCTACATTTGAAGAAAAAAATTAGAATTTAGTGATGGGCTTAACATTTTTTTTCTTTAGATTATCTTAACATTTTGACTACGTAGTAATCATGCATTTATACTATCTAATATAGTTTTATTATTTAGGTTTGGTAAAAGTCGTTTTATCTATGTGAAGTACCTACCTATATGTGTTTATTATCTCCTTGTATTGTGTAAGTATTTATATTCACGATTATAGTAAAATTTACGCGTTGATGCGATTTTATACTTTTCTGTAAATTAGGTGAATCGCCATAAAATATATAATAGTAGGTACTTATTCATCTACGTATACACCTTAAAATTTTACTAACCACATATTCGAGAATGTTTAAGTATGAATCCAAATAAGTATTGTACTATAGTAAGGGTTATCAAGATAATATTCTCTTAAGTAGTCTCCGAATCTTGGTGATATAGAAACTAATCCCATTAATGCTGGAGCTTATAACACACGTTCGCTTATCCATTATACTATAGACACAAAAGATAAATTAGATTTACAATATGATATTTTATAACATAACCTACCTGCTTATATGTTGTCATTTCAGATCACACATTTGATACTTTGATTAATGATTAATAGATTGTATTTTCTCTTATTGTTCAGTTATTGAGATGTAACAATAAAATATTTGTATTAGTTTGAACCTGTCACGTGTTTAACTGTGTGCTTATTTATATCTACTTATCAATTATACTGTACAATTTATGTATAGGTAGGTACATAACTTGTATCATCGATTTGTTTTCTTACTTCACACTAAACGACTTATTCGTCATTCATCATTTTTATATGGTTGGTTCGAGGTTCGACTGATTTTGACTATTTTCATGTACTTATTGTTTTATTTTATTCATTATTGTATATAATAAATTACATTGACATAATAATACCAATGATGTTAATGACAGTTTAAAATAATGTTACTATTAGTAAAAAGCTAACATCGAATTAAAAATAAAATTAAGTAGCATATATTTTTTTTATATGAAACTAAATATCTAAAAAAATATAGAAAATATCACTGAATCCTCTATGTAAAATAAAGAAGAAAAACATTTTCTTGGATATTTATTAATACACTTCCTTGCACCTTGCAAAAGTGGCGAATCTTTGCCAAAAAGCAATTTCTTCCAACTCACCAGTGTTCTCAGGTCAAAGGAACAATAATTGCTTGAGAATAGTTTTATTAATTTATCCCCTCTGGGAATAGGACCCAGAACGCCAGCAATGCCTATGCCACGGATATTAATGCTTGTGTTTGTAAATGGATTTTAAACCTACTTACTAATATTATTTCCTATAGTGTTACAAATGGTGATATTATATTTTACATTTTTTTTTCTTCGTTATATTTTTTTACTTGAAATATAACAAAGAAAATGTACCTACTCAATCTATTTATATAATAGGTAGGTATTGATCGTAATCTTATTACATGAATTTTTCCATAGTTACTCGTCATAATAATCCAGGCAAGTGTAATATTCTCATTTTCGATATATTTTCTCCAATTATATCGTTGAAGCAAAAGATTTTTCTGCGTGTGATGAAAATGTACCTTCATAATTACGAACAAATTATCTCTCACTTGAATAAAACGTATGAAATATCTTTCGACTTTAATTATATTTTTATTCAATATTCCCTTCGCCTATTTTGGTTGTCAGGTAGATACTTAGGTTTTATGTAAATTTATGCATAAGTTGCTGTAACGTCGCTTGCGAAGGTATACCAAATTGGGATATTACAGATTTAAATATTTTTGTATTTTTTCTTAATTCTTTACGGTCTGTTAAGTTTGTAATGAATAGATGTTCATGTTTTCTGTGAATATCTAACTATAATCTCCAAAATTAAATAATCACTCTTTGAGGTTCGTGAGAAGGAAGTTCAGGTGTATGTATTTAATACATTAATAATAATTATTGTTGATTAGGTAGTTACATAGTATCGTGGCCTCCTATATTTCCATAGCGAGGATCAGATGGTTCTCGTTCTATCGTGGGAGAAGACCATCAGCTACTTGACCCTGTAATGTTAAATTATAATGTTATTATTGTTTTTGCATTCATTGTATCGTGCATTTTATTATTGTTAATAACTGAGACGAGCCGAACCGACGGGCGTGATCTTGGAGTATTAAAACATAGGATGGTATTATTTAATTTAATTATTTTATATTTAATACAATATATTTAAGGAAATGCTAAGTATTCCTATTCCTTTCCATACAATTGAGAATTATTTATATTTCTTAAGTTGAATTATTGTTTCACTTCTTCTCCAATTTATGTATAAAATATTATTTTCTCTGAGGATCAGTAGAATCCTGTTAATTCGTAGAATGATTGTAATCTGACATATATGGAGATGTAAGATGTAAGGAACGAATATTTTATAATTTTAAATATTGTTATAATATGTCCTATTCTGATTCATTTCAAGTACTTAAAAACGTCTAAATCAACGGGCGACCGTGGATAAAAGGATTTTATCCACGCGGTGTGACGTAATGAGTCCCGTATAAATGCAGTCAACTTTTTGACATTTCTCATATACTAAAATTCAGACGGATAAATTTAGACGAATCAGAATAGGACAAAGTAAGTGTATAATTGTATGGAAATGAAGGAACAGGATTCCTTATCATTTCCTAGGATTAGAATACCGGCCTTTCTGGCCGAATTGTTGTTGTACTCGTTAACAAATAAAATAAATAGCACACAGGTGTGTGACGTGATTGTTTAAAATAACAGGTTTTGGTTCGCCTTTTACATTAATTATTTACTTCTGACAGTCGCTGAAATTATAGACACGTAAACCAGACTAGATCTAGACAGCGGTATACTGTAATGTGATATTGCGATAGTGTATATCGGTAAATTGATTATCCTCACGTTTACAAACTGTGGCAGCTTGTTAACATTATTTGATTTGCTTTGGCAAAGAATAGTATTGATACTGTATGATATGAGATTTCTAAGCGTCATGATGCCCGTTTAGAGGCTATAATAGTTAATGTTGCTGAAAATTTCTTCCCGAGTACCTACCCTCAAAAGATACGTCAAAAGATACGTTTATTCTATTGTTTGATTATTTTGACATTTGAATTTGTTTAATACTTTTCTCGTTAAATTATTTTTAGTGAAACATTATTTTAATTTTTCATCGTAACTAAAAAAACTACACGGCCTATGAAGTAGATTTTTACTTCCAAGATAATATGAAAATCTACCGGCTGGGTTTTTTAATAATTAACTACTATTCTTGCTATAAAAAACTCTAAATTTTACCCTTTCTTCACTTAAATAATATTTGGTGATTAATCACAGATTTGGTGATTCAGAATATTTTTTCATTTTTCATACATTAGAAGGTAATTTATTGTGCATATTTCTATACATCCGCATGTCCAGGGTAAACAAAGGCCTTCAGACTCCCGATGCAAAAATATACTTTATAATTGCAAAATCAAATCTCTCCACTATAACATAGAAGATAACATAAGGTTAAAAAGTGTAAATAAACATTAGTTATTTGTTTAGAAGATGTTATGTTCGAGAGATAAATGAAATAATATCATGATAATACAACTTTGTATGCCTAGTGGTAAAGTTTGTCAATGTTTGCACTGAAAAAAAAAAATGTTTTGAAAACCAGAAATCAGCATAAAAAACTGGAAATAAAGTCTTTTTAAACAATTTTTTTCTTATGGTGTATCTCTAATACCGTTGATCTCAGCAAAAAAATAGGCTGCCATATTATAACTATTATCAGTATTTTCTTATTACGATTTAGTCACAAATGCCAATGGTTTAAACAAATAAATCAAACATATTATGTATTTTATTCGGAATCGGGCCAGAAAATGTGATAGTAGGTAGCTGTTTCCTTTTAATATTTATTTTATCTTTCTCGCGAATGTTACAGATAAATGCAAATTTTATTGCTTCAATAAATTTCCTTTTTCTTTCCAAGTAGGTTGTTTTTTTCGTTATTAGAAAATGGTGGACGGTTTTTTGTTCGTTTCCAATTGAAATGTTTTGAGCGCGCTATCATAATCCGTAATACTTTTAGACTGATATTGTTTTGGAAGACAGCGGAACAGATATGCGGAATGTGTGTGTATTTGATTAGGTAAGTCATGTTTTTTCTCTCGTAGTAGGTACATATTCGAGACTCAAACATTGCGTATGTTTTTCGCAACGAACGATTTCTATTCTTTTTTTCTATAAGTAATATGAAATTGGAGGCACTGTGAGGCACCGGCTTAGAATAGTGCTTCCACTCTTTTCTATTATTGTTTTAGAGTGTCCCGTAAGAGCCGGGTAATCGAAAATACAACAGGCAACAATAACATCTCACATAGTTCAGCAATGAGGTTCACCACCCATTCTGAATATAGTGCCTTTTTAGGTGAGACGAGACTGGTGTGTGGGTATACACAGATATGTTGTGCTCCCTTTTATAAGGCAATGCACACCCGCACACCTTTCGCTGGTTACCCCACATTGTGGTATATGCCGTGATGGTATGAATGAATGAATATGAAATTGGCGAATTTAAAATATAAATTATTTATTTATTTAATATACAGAGACACCGACAGAACACTGAACAACACAAACAAAGAAATCATTATACAAAAACATAAGAATCTCCAGTGCTCCAATAACAGATATCTCCCGCATGGCTACTGTGCATAGTTTGGTAGGTACAATCAACGTCTCCTGAGTATTCAAATTATAACAAAAAAGACAATTACTTTGCACAGTTAAAAATACACATGTACATATGTAGGAGAACAAAAAGAAAACAAAAGTTGAACTAAAAAGATAAAGCAAAGAAAAAAGAAGAAGGAAAAATTGAACTGAAACAACCAAAAAATTTATTTGGCAAATTATGCATGTACTAAATGTTATGTAGGTATACCACATTGAAACACCGGTTTATATGACATTTATTAAAAAGGTTTGACGATTGTTATAGGTAGTGGCTTCTTTCCTTTTTGCTAACGTGTCCCAATCCATTGTCATTATTATATTTTGTAAAAAAAAGATATTAAGAATTGCGTTTTTTTTATAATTCAATAAAAACATAAATTAATCGAATATACCTACTTTAAATAAATTAAAATATTTATTACGTGGAATTTATGTAAAACAAATGTTTAATTGATAATCTTTAATATTATTATTCATGGTTGTTTTAGATGCAATATTTGATTACCTACGCATTATCGATTATTATTCATCATTATACCTAAAGATAATATACCCGCATTATCAAGCAGGTCAATTATTCTTAATCTTTGTCTACTTCTTACATAGTCTCTGATGTCTTGTGTCTGATGTATGTTCGTGTTAAACCTCCATATATGTACAACAAATAGGCTACACATATTGAGGAATGATTGCACGCATTCAAAAATCATAATACTAATCAATTGTTATAATTTGGATGGCATTGTATTTCGCCCTGGGCTAATATACATAACTAAACTAGACTAGTAGCTTTACTACTGCCTTGATGAATTAATTTATGCACACATTACCTTTATGTAGGTACCTACAACAGTATTTACGTATCTACATACCTTCCTAATGTGGAGCAGTATTTACCGGGTCATAATTACTACAATAAACCTGTTTACATTTTTATTTACCATTCGGTATATTATGTTGAACCCATTAAGTATTTCTACAGTGATATTTTGCAAGCAGCAACCTGTAACCCACCCAATCTTGTGGTGTTTTTTTTTTGTCTGAGTTTTACAATAAGTGATTTCAGATAAAAAAAATATTACTTACATCATCGTGTGCAGAGTCTTCTGTCGATAGACTGACGTTTTCGTACGATATTAATGATAATAATAAATTGTGTTTTATATAGCCTACATTTGGTATTCCGTATTGCCTTGATGGATGTTTTTTTTTTAAGCTGACCAGATAATCCTCATAAATGTTGGATCGTTCGGTGAAGTATCATGATACTGCATCATGAGTAATTACACATACAAATTTCATCGAGTTCTGATGATGGAACTCATGTGAAATAATTATTATAATCTTCAAAGTCGTATGCAATTCCATAAGTTTAATTAATATTATCTAATTCCTTACCACGTCGCCTGAATTCAATGATTCTTTTTTCAATAGAAAGGGATTAATTCTGGGATGGTGCCATCTGAATTAAGCCAAGAGATTCGATGATAGGAATCTTGAAAAATCATAAAACTCGTCAATTTGTGAAGGATTTGCATTTTATTGTATCGGTGAATTGTATGAAATGCAATATAACTATATACATATCATCACGCCATGTCCTTCATGGCGTAAGCTGAGAGAACCGAACGCCACATTTTTTTCTATCTTGACACATTCATTTTGAAGTCGGTTATTTTTTCTCGTCTTTTTTTATGTCTATTTGCATATTTTTGTATCATTGTATCTCTATTTTCCTTTTTAATTAATATTGTATTTTTACTATCCTTTTTTTTACTTGCTGTATTTGTTTTTGTTCTTAAGTTCTTGATGTGCCTACACTACTTACCTACCAATCAATATGTTTAATATAAATGCCTTATTAAGGTGTGCATATGTGTGTATAAATAAGTATTTTATATGAATGTTTACGATACAACTATAACAGTTAAACTGCGAGAGACTAACAATTAATTTTCTTTGATTTGATTCCGAAGTACCTATCGATATATCAGGATTTATAATTATTAACAGAAAATATTTGATAGCGTAAAACCAAGTTAATATTTATTTATTGTAGATAAAATTATTTACTCACTTAAATCCGCTTTAAAGCGTTTTCACTTTAACATTATTCATGGTAATATTTCCTTGTACCTCCCAATGTAACTATATATTCATAAAGTGTGCTTTTTGCTTTATACTACACACTAGAATAGTAGATAATACTGATGTTTAACGTTGAAACCTTCAATAATTCCATTTGGCGGGTTTTGTGTTAGATGGAATATTAGGCAATATAAATTCCTTCTTATAAGTGAGTTACCCAAACCTGAAAGGGTTGTTTCACTCGCTTTTTAAGGAGGTTTCCTTTCATTGAAACATTATAATACATACCTACTTAACTATATATTATTATAATGTGTATAACGGGTACTTACTGATTCAAAGAGAGAATCCTCGCCGATAAGCAGCTCTGACACTATTTAAACAGCTTAATATTCCTACCCATTTACTCCTCTCAATGTTTGACGATATAAACCATAGATATAAACCTATTGCTGTATAATTTTCATGACAATAAATTGTCATTTACTAAATTCCCATTGTATAAAAATAACACGAAAAAAGGATTATGTATTAACTTTAAAGTACATTGAGAAAAGATATCGAGTAAAAATATAGAATTCTTCTTAAAATACGAAAAATTTAGAATTATATTTTTAAATCATTTTGTATTTAATAATTGTAATTTAAAATTGGCTTAATGTACATTTTAAGGAACTTGTATCGTTGGTTTCTGTGGCGTTGTATCATTTTTAGAACCAGTTAATTGCGTTATTCTCCTAGAGTAATTTTTCACTTCAGCCTATCGCCATTATTTCATTGATATTTGTATTATATATTTTTTATTTAATTTATTTTCATAAAAGTTTTACATCATAATAATTGGGATCTCACTAGCCTACAGGCTATCAGTGAGTTTCCCATACAAAAATGTCAAGTAGTTATATATTACATTCTTTAAGTTACAGTATTAAAATTATAATTTGAGATACATGTTTTTAATTTCATTATTAGGTACTTATAAATGAGTCAAATGTTTTTAATTACTTTCTACAATAATTTTTTTAAAACCATTTTTATCTGAGGATATTTTATCAAGTTTATCCATACCACTTGGAAGGGTGTTAAATATTTTCGGTATGCTTACTTTCAGTGTCCTTTCACCGTAATAGTTTGTCCATCTGGGAATTATCAATTTATTTTGCACAACTTGTCTGGAATTATAATTTTTTTACAGGTAATTTATATTCATTAGAGAAGTAATGATCCATCGACATCTTCTCATACAAACTCCCATTCTTATCCCCTTGATTCAACAAAATATTTTCCTGTTCTCAATAACTTTCATGAATGTTTTTATTAAAAGAAAATAATAATTACGTACGTTGCAAGTGTTATTTGTTAATTGTCATGTATTAATAATTACATCTTACTAGTTTGTTATTTTTTATTTTTTTTATTTTTACTTACATATTTCAATACAGTACATTTCATAAAAAGTATACATAATAAAAATATTGAAATTTTACTATCTCACTAGGCTGAATGCCTGTTCTGAGGTAGTACCTACTCATAAAGCATTTAGTCAAAGGTTAAATATTGAGGGTATATTATTAAGATTACATAACTAAAAAATAAATTTTACTGGATTTGTAAGATAATTTAGATGTTTAGATAGTTTAGATAATTTAGATAGTTTAGATGTGCAAATTTAACTTAAAATGTGTGTGAGTGCTATTTCCGATCTCTGTCTGCCCTTATTCATAAGCCAAAATGTTACCAAACGCTTGAAATTGTTTTGCGTGGAAGAGGGTAGTGTATCGTTATTGATTATATTAAATATTTTTGGAGCAAAATATCTGTAATGTCTTTGTCCGTAAGTAGTTCGTGTCCAAGGTGGTAGAAATTTATGTCGATGTCTTGTGTTGTATACGTTTTGCCCCGTTGTATTACTTGTATTTAATACAATAGTTACAGGATTCACACATTCGTAATCTAGGGATTCTTTATAACCTTCTAATGTTTGGCCCTTATTTCGAGGGTTAGCTTGGCGTTTGATTTTCATTAATACCCTGACAATTTCAAGGTAAAAATTATTCCTGACGGATTGACCGTCGAACAATCAAACATTCTCAGTATAATAATATGTTGTGTATTAGGTAGGTATGTGAGGGATATTGTACATACGTTGAGGTATATTGTACATACGTTGAGGTATATTGTACATACGTTGAGGTATATTTGTTGTACCTATTTCGTTGACAGTTGGTGTCGGTAGAGTTGAAAAGAATCGCGCCGTTATAAAAGTTAACCCCGGCTCACCTTTGAGAGAAATAGAAAAGTAGAAACTTTGGATAACATGATTTATTACTCTTTGGAAAACAATCCCCGCCCATCCATTTCATAATCTGTACCTACCTACTTATATTATATAAGTACCTGCTTATAGAATTTCTTCTTTTCTTTTTTACTATTCTAATTCAAACTATGTAGGTACACACTATACAATAAGAAAAATCTCGTATTTTTAATCATATTATTTATCTTGAAATAATAATAGTACTGTCCGTTTATACATATTTTTATTGTTAATAAACATGTTTGCTAAATTATCAATATCGCTTTCTCAACTTGTTGTAAAATAAAGTGCTGTAAAATTGTTAGATCATTTTCTACTACTTGCACCAAAACGTATTCATTATTGGAAACCTAATAAATTATATATTCTGAACTTCCCAACCCTTATTTTTTAATTTGTCAATACTGACGGTGTTTAATGTGTAGAACTCCATTACACTAGGTATTTTTATTCATTCAAGAATGAAACGGTCGTCCTATTATAAGGGAAATATATATATGTAGAAACATAATCATTCTTGTTTGATTAAAAATACCTAGTGTTCCCAAACCTTGTATTTCAAATAGGACATTATGTTTTTGTAACCACGGAAGTTTTCACATTTTCGTCAGAAAAAAACTTGTAAAATTGGTTCTGTTAAAGTTGCGAGTTCTCTATCATCTTCCTCGTATCTGGTGATCTTTACGGCCGGCATTTGTGATTGTGCAACTAATTGGACTTTGAAAAAGACAACCGTGTGAATGCCGACTGCTGTTGTTGTGTTAGCTTAGTGATAATAGAGAGAGAGAGAGAGAGAGAGATCTATTCCATTCCATTATGGTATTTCGAAATCACTGGCACCATCGGTGTTCAACTCGCCTATGTATGTTTGAGAGATGTCAGAATGTTGCCGACTGAATAAAACGCTTTTGTACCTTGCACAATAACACAATCTTATGCTATTATTTTTGTATCGGACATTTCGGTAACAATGTTTACAGATCAGATGTTATTAATACATTCGCAACATAATTTTGACATCTTAAGTTGATGTAATATATATTTATTTAAAAGGCAAAAAAAGGCATTCATATGCATTGTTTTTAAATATTGTCAACTTGAAAAATGTTTCTTGATAGGTATTTTATTCAATCAACACGTGCAAAGACATGTCGAATTGACCATAAGTAAATTTATCGCATTTGACCGAGAAACATTTATGTACATAGATCTTGATATGTAACTCTCTACAGAGTCTAGAATAATGTGTCTTTTGACATTTGGCGTTGTAAACTTTTTATCAGGTCTTCTACTTTTCCTCGGCAATTGTCCCACATGATGATGGGGTCTGTTATCTGCGACTTACGTTTTCACTGTCCTCATGAAATGACATATCTACCTATTTTGTATATTGCATTTCGTGCGATTATATCAATCTAATACCACTTAATTTAACAATCACAAATCGTCGCATTGAAGAATTTTTATTTATTTAATTTGGAAACATAACAGTATTTTTATATAATACATAGTATAGTTATACAAATGAAAAATAAATAAGCCAATTATAATAAAGATACTTGCATTTTATTCCAAGAAAAGAACATTGATCAGATGAACGTGTTCAAGGAATAAGATTTAGGGTTTCATAAAGAAACTGTTAATTGGGAAATGATTTTGATGTAGATCCCCACTGGGAGTTGATCTAGAAATCTGTTGCTTCGGAGTCAGATGCTTTACCAGTTGTGTCACGAAAGCCAATTTGCACTTAGTTTTCATCGCACTTTTTGTCAAAATTAAATATCATTTTACCTACGATTTCACGGATATAAATAATATTTCGTGAGAAACAATTTCAATTGTTAAGGGGGGATCGAATCTAGAATTAAACCACGAAATTGGTTATTTTTATGAAAGTTAACCTGTTTATTTTTTTTTTGCTTTAGTTTATTTTACAAAAACTCTAACCATCTTATTTTTGTGTAAAAAGTCTTCGTCTATAATATGAATTCTCTTTGAATGTCATGAGAACAGACAGCAGGAGGTCTGTGCAGAACCGGCAAGCTTGTACTGACTTACATATTATATTTTTTATTTGCATTCTTATCACGATTATTTCATCAGATGTGCTAAACATTTTAGTTTCATTCTTTAAAAACAATAATCCAATTTTCTTTATTACAAATAACAAGTGTTTAAGCTGTGAGTGAGTTATTTGATACGAACGTTTTTGAAGCCTGTTGCTTTGTATAAAGAAACACCGCGTAAAGGCTCGAATCAAAGCAATCAGGACGGTTTTGAAGCCTGTCGCTTTTACGAACGCAATTTGAAGTATAAAAAATACTCAATATATGGTGCTTATGCTTGTTATCACTACGTAAAGGATGTTTTTTTTTAATTCTCGTTGCCTTTTATTCGAAATAGCCGCAACGTAAAACATCCTTGACGTGGTTTTACTACAGAATCGAGTACGGAAGCAATCGCTTCGAAACCAGCCCGAAACCAACCGATTTCTTATATTCCGAATTCAATGGAAACTTCGAAACCAATAACTCATTCGTGATTAAAACAAAGTGACCTACTAATAATCAGAATCTTTTTGATATTTTTATTTGTATTTCTACTTTTTTATACAGATGCTCTTTTCAACAAATGTATTTAAAGAGCGGAACAAATATTTTCATATCCATTGAAAAATCGTTTTATTGTAACAAAGATATGAAGTGTTATGCCACTCCACTAGGCTCTTTTACTGGAGTATCAAATTACAGCGGGATTACAGAATTGTGTCAACAGAATATTGTATACAAAAATAAAATACTACGGCAAAAAAAACCTTCCCTTTTACACAGTTCGTTTGCAATTTTATCTTTTAAAGAGCTATTTTAATCTCTTCTAATAGTTATTTTTACTTTTTTTAAATACCTATGTTTTTTTTATAAAAAATGTAGAAGTGTGGTTCTGAAAAAATGATAGTACATAAATAAATAATAAATTGGGTTAATTTTTATAGCGCCGTTTTTGTGATAACCTCACCTCAAGGGCGCTTTGAATATAACTATTACAGGTTTTTGTAAGATTCGCGGAAGAAGTGAGTTTTCAGATGTTTCCTGAATAGTGCTAAGTTGTCGATTTGCCTCAGTTCAGGTGGTAGTTTAATCCACGAGGCTGGTCCAGCCACAGCAAAAGCACGATCACCGAAGGATGTAGTGTTGACTCTATTTATTTCAGTTAACTTGCCAATCATGGATGTGGTGGTTGACCGAAGTGTTTGTTGTCGCTCGTTTACGGTGAGAAGGATGCAGAAGTCTGAAAGATACGTGGGAGCCATGCCATGGATCGCTTTGAAAGTCAACAAACACAATTTGTACTTGATTCTCTCTGGCACTTTTAGCCAGTGAAGATTTCGTAGATGGTTGGATATGTGTGAGAATTTCGCGGCTCCGGTGATTAGCCTAGCAGCAGCGTTGAAGACGGATTGAAGTTTGTTTAGCTCAAGCTTTGGGAGGTTTGCGTAGATACCATTACAGTAGTCCAGGCGGGAAATAACGAATGCGTTTACTAGAGATTTCGTTGCTTCCGTGGGTATATTTCGTTTGATAGATTTTATTCGTCGTAAGTGGTAGAAAGCAGAGGATGTTGTGCTGTTTATTCGTTTTTTGAGACTCAGACTGGAGTCAATATGGACTCCCAGAAGTTTAACGGCGGACTTGGGAATAATGTCGGTGTCTGCGACAGAGACAGAGGTGTTGTCTATGTAATGCTGCCGGCGGTGTGTGGCCGCCCAGAGAAATTCGGTCTTAGTTGGATTTAATTTTAGTTTATTTGAAGCCATCCACCGCTCTATCTCCTCGATGCACAGACAAATTTTGTCTTTTATAAGGCATGATTCACTCGGAGTTGAATAAAAGTACAGCCGCCAGTCATCGGCGTAGCAGTGTGCAAGTAAAGTAAACCATGAGATTTTACTATATTAAAAATGTCCTTTGTGTAAAGTGTGAACAGTAACGGGCCAAGCACAGAACCCTGGGGAACTCCTGTCGTCACTTAAGTAGGGAAAGACTTTTCTTTATTTATTATTATGCTTTGAGAACGGTTAAGTAAATAAGATTGCAGCCACGAGTGGGCTGTTCCGTGAATGCCGTAGGATATGTTCAGTCTGTTTAAAAGAAATTGATGGTCGACTGTGTCAAAAGCTGCGCTCATATCCAGAAATGAAAGAAGAACTAGTTTGCCTGTTTCTGTTGCAAGGATTACGTCTGAAAGTAATCGAAGGAGACCCGTTTCTGTGGAGTGATACTTTCTATATGCTGATTGGTGGGTAGCGAACATGTGTTGTGATTCAATGTTAATACGTGAAGCGACGATTTTCTCTAGTAGTTTCGACAAGAAAGATAGGTTAGATACTGGTCTGTAGTTATTCAAATCACAAGGGTCCAGAGATGGCTTTTTCAGTATGGGAGTGACTAAGGCCTTCTTGAAGAGGTTTGGTACTACGCCTGAATTCAGGGAGATGTTAAACATCGTGGAGATAAAAGGAGACAGTTCGTGAGAGCACTTTTTCAGGAGCCACGTCGGAATGGGGTCGAGAGAGCAGTTTTTGGCTATTGAGTTTTTGATTAGCTTTTGAATTTCATCTTTATTTGTCTCATTGAAAAAAATGATTTGTGCTTTCGTGTTTTGTTCGTAATATGGTACATCAGGAGAGGTTGTGTTTTTGAGGATATTTTTTATTTTGTTGTTGAAAAAATCCGAGACGTCGTTCGGGACCAGGTCTGTGGTAGGCGGTTGTATTGACTGTCCTAGGACAGAATTGAGAGACCTCCACATGCGTTGGGGGTCGCCTCGTTCTGAGTCGATTTTTTCCGTCCAGTACGCGTTTTTTTTCTTCTATTTATTATGTCTCTGTAGTTTTTTTGTGCGTCTGTCCATTCATGTCTGTGAACTTTTTTGTTTTTTAAAGGCTCTTTCCCGTTTCCTCATGGCTAGTAAAGAGAACAAGTCGAAGTTAATAGATAGTTGATATCATTTTAGGAAATAATTTGTTCCAATAATCATTATAGGCAAAAACCTGGTTGACGGCAAAAAAGAGTAGAGAGAGAGGTTTATAATACGAGAGAGCGAGAGAGAGGAATAGGTACCTACTTCGATTATCTGCGAAAAATATATTTATAAACTATATATCGCATTGTTTTTCACTTATTGAGTATGTACTAACCGGTAAAGTACATATTATTTTATTCTATTGGTACACTTTTGCGGGTAAAGAGATTATCTTTTATGTGTCATCAAAAACACGAATGAAAAGAATATTTCATCGGTTACAACTAGTTACTCTATATTCACAGTAAGCTCCAGTTTTAGAATAGATGGTGTTCAATGCAGCGGCTGGGCTAATTTACAGCGAAAACAAACGATGTCATATAACGCCTCTTTTTAACGAACTGCACTGGTTGAAGTGTCCAGAACGAATTGACTACAAAATCTGTCTGATGGTATTTAATTGGGGCTAGGTTGCGGCCATAGGGGCCTAGCCAGTAAAGTTGAGGGTGGCTGCAGCCCCACCCTAGGATTCTGGGTAACAGGTCAGTACCCTCTTCAATTCTTACCTATGGAAGAGCAGGGCAGACGCCTTAATGCCTCGCTCGGCGGTGACTCATCAAACGTGGCGATGAGTAAGTCTGCATCATCGGGCGATGGAAATCGATGAACTGTCCGGTGGTGTACCTGAAATTCGCCAACATGAGTACTAAGGGGTGGAGGAGCCCCCCCCCGTGATAATTGGTCGGCGGTACCCGAGTTGATGACGAGACAGGTGCAACTAACGCTGCGCCTGGTGTGGAAATCGAAGAACTGAAAGTACTACGGGCGTGGAGTACGTTGTTCGTGGAGCTGCTGGGAGGGTAACCCCTGCTATGATTCACGGGCCTTCACGAGTGTGGTTGGACTCTTAGTGGCAGTGGTATGAAATATGCATGGTGGTAATTCTTGTTTTGTCCGACGAGCAGCCGCTCCGGGGATGAACAGAACACATCCCTATGGAGTGGGGTAGGTTACTGCGACTTTCCTAATGATGGTATTTAATCCACGGTGTTAGCCCGCGGAACCTTCGGACGCCAACACGAGTACCGAGGGGTACGGGGACAAGCCCCTCCCACTCGATCGGGTGTGCTTTGGGGCTTGCCTCTGCGACCGATTTCGAGCGGAGGCCCCGACGTTTTAGGTTGGACTTTCGGGGGTAGTGGTTGAACTCGCAGATAGGGGATAGTTGTGTTGTCCGACGTTGCGGCTGCGTCGGGGATGAACAGTACCAATGGGTCCTATAGCGTCCTCCGGCATGGAAGTAGATCGCGAACTCCTTCCTGATGGTTTTTAATGCTTTGAATGATCTAGCACCGAATTACATACAAGAACTATGTCAAAGAAAATAACTCTCTGGGAGGCACCTCACACTCAGGTCGTTGGGTCACAGAGTACCAACTCCGTGAAGGAGGAGGACAGAGCCAACAAAGCGGATTACTATGATGGATACTTTAGTGTGAGTGGTCTATTTAAGTGGAATAAACTACCTCCTGATAAATAATCAAACGTGGAGGCTTCAACTTTGTGGAAATTCATATTTAATAAATTATTTATATTAAACGATGACCGCGGTGCCTAAAGCAAAGACACCTTCTCTAAAAAACTAAACTTTGTTTCGCAGAGCATTACAGAATTGAGCTATCAGCGCCCTTAGATTGATTTTAAATCATTAAATGGCGCTATATAAAATATTTATTAGATAATATAAAGGAACATTATGTAGCTAATGTCACTACTTTCAGTTAGGGTCACGTCCATAGTTCTTAAATTAATATACACGTAGTTCGCTATCCGCGTGTTAATTATCCCTCATTTTCCTTGTTATTCTGTTTGGCGATTTGAATTAGCTAACGGTCAACGATGAATATTGTAATGTACATATCTATCTATCTATTTATTATGATGCGATATGTCTGACCATATTTTATTACGTTGACCCGAGTATGATTTGTGTGACTGCAATATTAATAGTTTCATGCCAAACGAAAAATATAGTAATGCCAACTTGTCTTACTTTTAAATACAATGACTTCAGTGCATTGCATTCCTTTACTGTTGTGTAATAATATGGCTAACATAGTTATCTTACTAATATCTTATCTTAATATATTGATTGTGTAATATCGTTACACCCACTCAAATATTAATATATATTTTTTATTACTACTCGAGCTACTAACAGGTACATACTATGTTAAATAAAAATATAAAACGCACCCAATAACAAGTTGCCGCATTTTGAAGACTTATAATAATAATTAATATTAATAATGAACACTCCCTTGCACCCTGCGCAAGCGGTGAGTTTATTGCCGTATGGCTATTTCTTCCAACTAACCAGGTGATGTTAATCGTCTCACAAATCCAGTTTGAAAACAATGAAAAACTGTGTCAACACAAGTAATCAAATCTGGCACCTTAGCTCAGGAGTTAGGTATCTAATTAACTGAGCCACGAAATCCGACAGCTACATTGCTTTGGTGTTTGTTCTTCGGAATACTTTTAAGCTTATAAATTAAGTATTGTTGTTATAATATTGAGCTCATTTTCAACAAATTGTTATGAAATTTGAGGAAGTTCATTGAGTGGATGATAAGAATCGGTAGGTAGATATACGTCATTGAAAATATACAAAAACTAATATAACTACTTATTAAAATATGATGGGTCGGTGGCAGAGCGGTTAGCGCGCTGGGTTAGTAATCCAGTGGTCGCGAGTTCGAATCCTGCCTCGACCGATTTCGTTCACCTATAGCACAAGCATTTATTTGCTTATTTTAGGGAACGTAGGAAGATGTATATGTACTTGTTTAACAAGGACATATTCATTTTTTTTTCAAAAAAAAAAAATATAGTTTTGTTTTTAATAAATATCATCCCATATTTTCATGGCATATTTTCTGCTCGTAAGGCAGTATGTCCTATTCTGATTCATTTCAGAGTATGAAAACCTCTATAACCAACGGGCGACAGTGGATAAAAGGATTTTATCCACGCGGTGTAACGTAATGAGTCCCGTATAAATGCAGTCAACTTTTTGAAATTTCTTATATAGGTACTAAAATTCAGACGGATAAATTGAGACGAATCAGAATAAGACATAGTAAGTATACCTTCAATAAATTATTCTTAGACTGAGTTGCTCAAATAAAGATTAAAGAAAAGTATTATTAGGTATTGAAATACTTTGATTTCATGAAATTGTGCATTAATTTTGAGTGTTTTCGTTGTAATCTAATTTCATCGATCTACAAAATTATGAAAAATTTTATGAAATCAAACTATTCCAAGTTTAATTGTAATCTTTGTTCGAAAAACGTAACCTTTTCATAGTCCCTCGCTATCTTGAAGTCACTTTTCCAGTAGGAACCTTTATACTTCCATACGTAAGATCCACAAAAATGACTGTATAATGTATCATTTCTGCGTCAATATCGTATTATGCGGGTTGACAATTATTTTTGAATAAGTTTTGCACCCGTGTATGTCATCCTTTCATCGTTCGTGGAGTCTCGCTTTGACAGCTCTTGCGGAATTCGATTCCAATCGATTAATTTTTCGCCGTTCAGTGCCTATTATTGACAGATCAAAGAACCCGACACGAGAGAGACAGAGAAAGCAGTTAGGAACAAAATGTAGTGTTTTAGATCAACGATCAAACGACATACCTACTTAAATCTGCATAGAATTAGATAATGTATAAAGATCGATCTATAAACCGGAACAGTTTGAGCTAATTGCTTAATGATACGGTTCCACAAACTAGTCATATCGTGCGGCTTTTTAAATATGAATTTAAGATGATAAATATACGGTTTAGGCAATGCAACTAGATTCGTGGGAAACTAGATCAGTGGTTGATTTAGTTGAATTTGTGAGGTATATGAATATGGGTAAAAGTGGAAATAAAACTACCTACAGGTATCAATAATTATACCAAATACCCGGATATTACAAAACATTATTTCTGAAATATGGTCGACCTGACTATTTTGTTCTTGCGTCTGGCTCTGAATATGAATTGACCTAAACGCTACCTAATTATTATTCTTTAAACACAGACGTTCAGTGGTTTATCTATACATACCTACATTTTCATTGAACCCAACAATAAATAAAGTTTTTATTGTAAAATAAAAATTTGATATTCATATTTGAACCAATTAGCTGGAAACAATATAAATACCTATACTTAACTCAAATAAGTGAAACAATATAAATATTCGTTACTCAAATAAGTGATATTACCTCGCCTGCAATCGAACCCGGAACCTGCAGATCGGGAGTCAAATATCTAATTGGGGTCGACTTGAAACAATAAATTACATTTGTATGTATGTGAAAACGTTGTATAGTTTGTTTATTTGACGAAAAAATATCTGCTGAATCTAATATGGCTCATTTTAAAATTATTTTTGACCATGCCATATTCAGGGGGGCAAGTCTGGTTCAATCGGCGAAATCAAAACCACAGGACAGCATTCACAATGAACGCCGAGTACGGCGCTCTAAGCAGTTCATAGGCCCAGTATTTCAGTCGGCCCTTAGGAGTTTAACTCAAGTTTAACAAAAATATTGCGTATTTCAGTACCAAATCTTCCCTTAAATACGTCACTAAACCACAAATATTTAACTCAACGTTTCTGGCGGATTGCGTGTCTTAATCTTGAGTTAAGTATTGTTTCTAGTCTTTTTCGCCAGGTGGCGTACTAATCGCCGCACGCTTTAATGTTTTATTTCATTTTATACTACAAATAACTATGCATAATAATTATAATCATGATTTATTTTTGATGTTAAAATAAAAGACTTGATATAGAAGTGGTTCATGTATTTAATATTTATTTTCTTTTTTACATAATTATATTGTATTGCCTGACAACAAACGAAATAAACTGTCAGCCATAATGAAACGTCAGGCACGCAACTTTATTTTTGCGATGTTTTTTCATCCCACTTTTTAAATTGATCCATCCTGTTTCTATATATATAATGTGTATTCTTAAATTTTCTACATAAGACACTATTTTACCATGATCACTTAGTTCCATATCTATCTGTAAAATGTACATACATTTTGCATTGAAGTACTACGTACGTAGTACATATTCTTCAATCACATTTTTTCACTACAATGTTTGATTTTAATTAAAAAAAACATCGATCTGTATAAAAAATTGAAAAAGTAACATGCTGTGTAATGAAACAAATAAAATAATGTGTTGTTATAACAATAAAATAATATTTAGTCACAGCTTCGCGTCACGTATCATTTAAGGTTATTACAATTTGACTTGAATTTGACAGATGCGTTATAGACAATAACCATAGAAAACGTAAAATATATCTATAGTTGAAGATTACGTAACTGACGTTTCATTTTGCACTGAAATACGCGAATGAAATTTAATCTTCCCTAAACTTTTAACTTGGATTACTAAATCCAACGATTTAAGGGCCAACTGATATCTCGGGCCATAATGACTGGAAACAGACGCTCGAAAGACACTCTGTGGCGTTGATTGAACGTCGAGTGTACTTACGCACCAAACGCTCGGTCAAATTGTCGGGTGAAAAACGCTCTGACAGTTATAGTATCTGTTGACTTCTATTGTGTCTGTGGAATGATGACTTCTATTTGTTTCTGTGGTATATTTATTATGTCAGTTGACAAAATTTATGATGACAATATACATTCACAAATAGGTTAATTTATAAAAAAAATTATTTAAAAATTTCCAATAAAACTTTAGACATCACACCACTGCCCAATTGTTTGTTGTCTTTCGATGAAAATATAACCTTAAGGAGGCACGTATGATAAATGAAATTTGACATTTAAAATCCGGTGCTGCGTTCAGATTGAAACGCCGCCGCTCGAAAGCGTTCAGTGAGATTGGTGTGAAAAACGCCATAATCTGCACTTCAGGTACATCCGACGCCCGACGTCGAGCGTTGTATCTGAAAACAGCCCTGGCGTCAGTCACTTAAATCTGGCGACGTGATATTTTTAAAATTATGTATTTTTTTGTTGATTTGTCAATCTGTGTTTTTTACGTCGTTTATTTTTTGTATGAATTATAATAACTCAATATGCAAAAATTGGTATAATAGATAACTAAATTGCGAATATGTGCGTGCGTATGGTTTTATGATTGCTCAATTAGTTTAATTACTTCCGAGGTATACCTACCTACATTATACAGGTTACGTCTTTATTGTTTTGATCCTTCGATAATTTAATACTTGAAATTGAATCAGATATATTATGAGCTTTACCTGAAAATAAAATGTGTATTGTCTCTCGCGTCTCTTCGATCGAGGAAATTTCACAACTAACAAATAATAAGATGCGATATTTTCTCCGTCATTAAGAAATGAAAATTGAAATCCGTCCGCTTCGCAGTGTTCAAAATTTTAACTGCCTTTGTATCTCGTCGGTGGCGTTGTAAGGTAGGTAAGGTTCATTAAACTCGTTTAATTTATATCATTTCTGATGGCTTTTTGCATTGTTCTTCCATCTAGGTAGAGTAGAGAGTGTGAATGTCTGAGAATCGTCGTACAACGCAATGAGCCGGATTATATTAAAATACCCTATTTTATTATCGTTTCAACTATGAATTACTCGTTGAAGACGCTCTAGCGACATAATAAGATCGTGCAAAACCTGTCCTTGATGGCGTAGTTAAATAAAAATGTGAATCTTCTCCGTAATTATGTATAATTACGCGCTATTATGATATGCGTACCAAAGTACTTTGTTTCTTTCCACGCCTTCAAATCATCTTGGAATTGTTATAAAATATCATTTTCATATTTTTTTACTTATTGTTCTTATATCTGATTGTTAGCTTTGTATATTTAATAAATTAAATCAAACATATTATTACTTAACGCTTGTCAAATAGTTTTTGTATTTCTTTCAAATTTATGCAGTATTTTCAATCTTGCAAATTATCTCAATTGTATTATTCAATTTTAATAATACACGATTTGACTAAATTAAGACATGATTTTTTTTCAATATTTGAAACTGTCACTTAAATATTCCTCAACTTTTCTTATTTATCTTAAGGTTAAGATAAGTTATAATTATTTATTTGTAATTATAAACATGGTGTACGTAATACCAAATTGTCCCTCATATAATATCATATTCAATGTATAAAATGGTTTTGTTCAATATTTTGCAATGAGACAAATACTATAATGATAGAATTTATTCATTTCTTGATAATTCAGTATCATTCCAAGGGCATTGTGGCTTGCACTTCTGAATAAAATTGTTTCAAGTTTATCTAATAAAGTATTTATGCGTTGAGCTTCGCGTATCTCGGGAGGTCTTCATCTTAATCTTCGGACCGCGCCATTCTTTTTATATATTGTCACTAAGTCATAAATCACCCTTTGTGTCATGTGCAGTGTGTGTGTTGTAGTTTCCCATAAATTACCATCAAGTACTTGCTATAATGGTTATTATACTTTATGATTTTTAATATTCGAGCATCGGAAATTGAAATAACTATTTCTAAGAGAGAATGAATCCGCTTTTCTACTATACGAGAACGAGGCAATTAGAGCGTCAAATTGTGATTGATGGTTCTTTATATTGCTATCTTTTTATCATTATTATAATGTGAGTGAGACTGGCTGGGAGCTGGGAGCCGGGACAGACTAATCGTTGTCTACTTATTTTAATTTAGCGAACAAGTTATGAAACCAACAAAGGCTGTCTGTCAACAGTGAGAATAGTACAATGTATATCAAGGTCTTTTTCTTCTTTATTAAAAAGTAAAGTGGATCATCGGGGCCGTATATCAACTCCACTTCAGTCTGCTATCAATCCAGATATATATTTAATTTTAATTGTTTACTTTCATGTCCATCGGTCCCATTCCTGGTTATCTTGTCTTTTGCTGTTTGCTATATAAATTGGACCGTTTACAGAATGTTTGCATAAGATACATCTTCGGTTTAAAAAAGTATGACCATGTATCGGAATTTCGAAATAAACTGGGCTGGTCTTCAATGGGCAAACACAGGGATGCTCATACTCTCTGTCTTCTGTATAATATTCTGTATAGTGAGGGGGCACCAAAGTATCTCAGAGACAGGTTCCATTTTTCAACGGAGCATGGTCTTCCTCTGAGATCGAGTAATAACGATCTTCTTGTGATTCCCTCCCACCGATCGGACTTCTACTCTAATTCTTTCACTGTCCACAGCGCCAGGCTCTGGAGTCAACTTCCCGTTAATATTCGCAACTTACCCTCATTTTTCTCCTTTATATAAACGGCGGTTGAAGCTCTGATCTCTCTTCCCTCTTGTTTTTATTCGTTTCTCCTTCTTACCCTTGCCCCATTTTCCTTCCTACCACTATCTCTGCCCCTTTCTTTTCCCTTCCCACCCCCTCTATGCATATAATTTTTTTTTCATATCTTGTGTTGTTTTTTTACATTCAAGTACTTAAGTTTTTTTATATATTTTAATTAAGTTGACTGGAAGACGTTAATTTATTAAAAAGTCTGCCTTTTGGCTATTATAATGTTTTCTTTTGTACATGATGTTTTGTTTGAATTTTATTTTAGCTAATAAAGATTTATTATTATTATTCTATGTTTTCCTTGTGCACCACCACAAGACTCATCCAAAATCTTTATATTCCGTATCCAGCCTCTGTAACACCTTTCAGGACTTCATCGCAGCCTTCATAGCAAATGGCATTGGTTCTTTTCTAGAGTATAATTAATCCGTGTCTTACTCGACTGTCATTCATATGACACTGCTGCTTTTTTATATCGTATATTTCACTGGTAGGTATACTTAATATTCTGCCGTTAGCTTATGTAATATTTTAGTGACATTCGGGTGATATTTTGTTTTCGGTTTCGAATGGTAAACTTGATTCCGTAACCGGTTTTGATTTAATTATCACGCCATTACCTCGTCAGACAAATATGTGTAATATTTTAACATCTTACGGGGATTTCTCTAGTCGAACGAGGAAATACAATTTACATAAAACACCGTATTAATTTGGCGGGTGTTCATATTTTGTATTGGGAAATTACACGCAAATATTTACAAAAAATCCTTATGACGTATTATTAGTTTCTGCGTAAAATCCTTAGATGTATATTTTTTTCTTTGTGCCTTAAATCTTTCTTTATATTTTTTGTTACTTCCTAAAATCCTTAGACGTACATATATTTTTTGTTACTGCCTAAAATTCTTACGACGCATATTTGTTGTCACTCATTATTTTTGTTAATGCATATAATTATTTTCCGTTTTTTCGGTTCGAAAAACTTCGCGACGGGTATTATTTGGCAATCTTTCGACGAAAAACTTTCAACGACAGTAATGTCGGAAGTCAACAGTTTTGTCGCTCATGATACAAGTTGAATAAGCGGTTTTTAATCACGCTGCGCCTCCCGCCGCCCACTCGCCCGGTATTGTATGCACTGTTTAGCTAATTATTTATTCAAAATCTATATATTATTGGTGACGAAAATATTTTCCGTTGTATATTGCTCTGAGCCAAACCCACGCACGCTCCAATCCAAACTTGATCAACTTGATCGTACCGATTATTTATCGCCGGTGTCATAGTGCAACAATATTATCTATTGTATAACACAATTAATGCTTCCGTTGTCTATTTTTTTATATATTCCTGTTTAAATATATTATATCGCCTTGACCTATCTAAGTCTTGTCTTAATTTTCTTTTATTTTTGTATTGTATCAAATTTTTATTCTTTGTATTTTTAAAAGGATGAATATGTCCTTGAAATTAACAGTTTACACATCCGCGTGCATTTCCCAAATTTAGCAAAAATGTTTTAGTAACTAAATATTTTTGCTGAATTTATCATAATAGTATATAGATAAAACTGAAATGATACATGAAACTGTATGTATCATTTTTGTTATTATTATTATGTATGCTGTATGTTTTCTGAATAAAATAAAATATCACTTGCAAAAACAACATTTTACATTAAATGTGAGGAACAATAGATTTTATAAAAATGTAGGACGAGAGAAAGGATACATCATCTTTACGTTCACCAGCCATAATTTCATTTCAATTAGGAAAATCTTTTATTTATTTATTTATTAAGAGAAAAATCAATTACACATCACACATAATATACAGTTTTGTTTTATACATAAATTTGATATACTTATTTGTGTAATTACATTATTTCCCATAGAAAAGTTATAAAGAAAAAAAACATGCTTAGAGATTAAGATAGAGATAAAAGTAACAAAATATAAAAATGTATTAATGTTGAAAAAACATATTATGAAGGATAAGTTTAATTTTGAAATCATAAGAATGGCGTTTAAAAAATCATCCATATAATATCACTTCCTCAACAGCGCATTCCAGCCATACCCAGGTCCTAGGAGGCTGTATTTGTGATAGACCATGCTGCTTCTTCGGGGTAGTTAAAATCACATGTTATATTAACTCTCGTACATATTTATTATTTTACAATTTCCATTAGGTTTTTATATGAAAGCTTTCAATAAATGTTATTTTTGTATTGTTTCAGGAACACCTTCAACTCAAATGATGCCAGGTGGGGCGCCTCCTGGTACTCCTTCATCAAAGGTCAAGGTACATTTTTGATTAGTTTTCATGTGCAAGAGATCTCTACAATTTTGGTTATTGTCATAATCTAATTTATTTAAATATTTATTAGCAATTTCATACATAATTTACTTCACAAATTATTTATTTATCTTTTATTATTTATCTGGATTATACTATTGTATAAGCCAATAGTAGTGCCAATGATGATGATGATGATATTAATTATTTTTAAAATAGTATATTACTGCACAACCTATTAGTTTATACTGCAGGTTTTTGGTCACAAAATGCATTATTTTAAAAATATTTAAATCAATTTCTTCTTCTTCGATGGCTCTACGGCCCATATCGAGCCTTGGCCTCCATGAGCTTTCGCCTCCAAACTCTTGACCTTCCAATCTGTTGCCTGGAGCAGTTCAGCAGCATCCCTCCTAACTTCGTCTTCCCACCGTAGCCTTGGCCTCACGACCCTCCTTCTTCCACCTGGGTGCCCTTCCAGGATACTTTTTGGTGCCCGTGATGATGGCATTCTCTGCACATGTCCGGCCCATCTTAGCCTGTTCAGTCTGGCATATACAGATATTCTGGGTGCCTTGTAGATGCTGTACAGCTCATCGTTGTAGCGCACTCTCCAGGCTTCGCCATCATTCACGGGCCCCAGTATTCTACGCAGCACTCTCCTCTCGAAGGTGTCCAGTACCTCTGCGGACTTTTTTGTCACTGTCCAGAATCAATTTAGTTTCTCATTATCATTATGAAACCAGATAAGGAAAATTAAGAAACATTGGAAAACGTAATGTTTCTTCACTAGGAAAAATGAATGTTTCTTTTGACAACTGAATTCATGTGTTATTTTATTTAGCAAGAATGCTCAAATATTTCTATGCATATTTCTATGCATAATAGTTATAGGTAGGTAAAATATGTATGGTGTGTGGTAGGTGCTGTGTCTATTTTATATTATTTATTTTTATTTATTTTATATTACTTCTCGGGCAACTAACAGGTACTACCTATGTCAAATATAAATCTATCACGCACCGAATAACAAGCTGTCACATTTTGAAGAATTTCGATATTAATCGTCTCACAGATCCAGACTGCAAACACAATTAAATAAAATCTTTTATGTTATTAATTATTATGTTATGTTACGGGTGGAAATTACACAGTGAGTTTAGATTCAAGATTAAACATTTGAATAGTTTTTCAGACATTCACATAGTACACATGTCAATATTTCTTACCAACCATTTTTTTTTTGACAAATAATTGTGGATTCCAATGTATCAATTATATCAGTATACTGGAAACCATATTATCGATTATGTCTAAAATAAAGTTTATTTTAAAAATTATTATTCTTTTACATGATGTGAAACTAAATTTGAATTTTTCAAAAAAGCAAATGATTCTGTGCATGTTAGATATGTCAACGTGTTTAATCAATAAACTGAATTTCAGTATTTTCATGTGTTTATTTTTTAATATTTCAGGAGAAAGCGGCTACAAGAAATAAAGTAGTTGTAGCTTTATATCCATTCAAGGCCATCGAAGGAGGAGATTTATCATTGGAAAAGGTATGTTAAAGGTTTTATTTGTTTTTTTATTAAGGCTCCCTCGTCACAATCCATCAATTGATACTATGTATCTATTTGATGCCTATGAACAGAACTGCCCTATTAAAACAAAAACTGGAAAAAGGGAAGTTCCCTGGTGGAACTCAAACCTATCCACCCTTAGGGCAAAAACTAGGAAACTGTTCAATAGAGCTAAACACTATAGCCTGTGGGAAGAGTACAGAAAATCTCTAACAGAATATCATAAGGCTATAAGGAAAGCCAAAACGGAATCTTGGAAAAAGTTCTGCAGTACCATAAATGGTACTAAAGAAACAGCAAGGATTAATAAAATCCTTGCCAGGAGGAAGGAACCTGATATAGGTCTCCTAACAAAAGAAGATGGTTATTATACTGCAACATGCAAGGAAACACTTGAGCTATTAGCTAAAACACATTTTCCTGGATGCGAAACGGTGAAGGAAACCATCACTAAGCCTCCAGGATGCGATAAACCAAGTTTAAATGACTGGAGATTAGCATCAAAAATCTTCAGGCCTAATCAAATCAAATGGGCTATCAACTCTTTTGAGCCTTATAAAAGCAGTGGAAATGATAACATATTCCCTGCTCTCCTACAGAACGGTATAGAAAAAATCATGCCGACACTGCTGAAAATATTCAGATCCAGTCTTGCATGGGGCTATGTTCCACAAAGCTGGAGAACAGTCAAAGTAACCTATATACCAAAACCAGGTAAAGAAAGTTATAAGACTCCAAAAGCTTATAGACCAATTAGTCTATCTTCATTCATGCTAAAAACTATGGAAAAGATTTTACATAGATACATAGTGAGCAATATAATAACATTGCATCCTATTCATCCAAAGCAACATGCTTACCAAGAGGGCAAATCTACTGAAACAGCTCTCATTGAAATCGTAGGAAATATAAGAAAATCTCTAGATAGCGGAGAAATTACTCTGTGTGCGTTCCTTGACATAGAAGGAGCATTTGATGCAGTACCAATAAGCGTACTAATGAGTGGACTAAGACAGAAACATGTAGACAACACTATAATAAAATGGATTGACAACATGTTATCCAATAGATACATCATAACTAATCTGGTGGATGAGACTACTAAGGCTAAAACAAACAGGGGGTGTCCGCAGGGTGGAGTCTTATCACCACTCCTGTGGACGCTGGCTGTGGATGGCCTAGTAAGCACACTGAACGAATGTGGATATAATACACAAAGCTATGCGGATGATATAGTCATTACAATCAGAGGGAAAGAATGTGAAACAATCTCTGATCTGCTACAAAATGCACTAAAAATAGTTGAAAAATGGTGCAAAGATAATGGACTAACAGTTAATGCAAATAAAACAACTGTTGTACCTTTCACTAGGAAAAGAAAGTTGGATAAACTATCACCTCCAATATTCTTTGGAAAAAAACTGGACTTTTCCAATGAAGTAAAATATCTAGGTATAACATTGGATAGTAAATTAACATGGACACAACATGTAGAAAAAGTTGCTCAAAAAGCAATCAAAGCATTATGGACATGCCATAGACTCATAGGGAATAATTGGGGACTAAAACCCCAACAAGCTCTGTGGTCATACACTACAATAATAAGACCCATAGTATCTTATGCTGTAACAGTTTGGAATGACAAACTACAACAAAGAGGCTGTGTAGATAAACTTAAACGTTTACAAAGATTAGCCTGCTTGCTCATTACGGGAGCCTTACACACAACTCCCACCGCTTCTCTAGAGGCCATGATTAGTCTACCACCTCTCCATTTATACCTTGAAAAAATGGCAAAGGAAGTTATTATAAGACTAACAAGTGGAAATAAACTAAACACAAATTTAGAAATCCAAGCAAATCTAAACAAAATAGAATCTCAAGACAAATTACTTGCATTCCCAACAGATAAAATATTAACTGTTTACAACTTTGAAAAACCATACAAAGTAGAAATACAAACTAAAACTACAATAGCAGATGTTTGGTATCAGGAATCCAATGGTGCACTTATATGGTACACTGACGGATCCAAGAAAAAGAATGGTATAGGATCGGGCATATATGGGCAAGTGCCTAGGGTGAAGATCCACAAGCACTTGGGACAGTATGCAACGATCTTCCAGGCAGAAATATGTGCCATAACACTCTGTGCCTATGAAATCCTAAGAAGGAATTATAAGAACCACAGAATATACATTTACTCTGATAGTCAAGCTGCTCTTAAAGCTCTTGATTCCTACACAGTAACTTCATCAACAGTACTAGACTGCATTGAAGCGCTGAAGACTCTATCAGTAAACTATGGTAACAAAATCACATTAAGATGGGTACCTGGACACTCCAATTATAAAGGTAACGAGGAGGCTGATGCTCTGGCAAATAGGGGAGCGGACATAGCTACCTATGGGCCGGAGCCTCACTGTCTCCTAGCTAATAGTATTGTCAAATCAACACTTTACCAAAGAATGCTTAACAATGCCACTGAACTCTGGTTATCTACCCCAGGACAGAGACATTCAAAAGCACTCATTTCAGGATTCTCTTCAACACACTCTAAGCGGATCCTAACAATGAGCAGGAATAACCTTAGGATTCTTACTAGAATCTTAACTGGTCACTGTAGATTCAATAAACATCTATGCACGATGAATCTATCGGAAATGTACCTATGCAGGTTCTGCATGGATGAACATGAAACACCGATGCATCTACTTACAGAATGTGGCCCACTAATGCAGACAAGAGTAAAGAAAATAGGTTTGCATATTGCTGATCAAAAGCAAATCAGAGACACCGATCCACAAAGGATTTTACAGTTCTTCCAGGAGATAGGACTATGGAATGACATCTAGCAGGCAAAGTATCACAATGGACTACTATTGAGTCGACGTGAGAGGGTCTCTGGATGGGTTATTAAAAAAAAAAAAAAAAAAATCTATTTGATATTTTTGGTTCTATGACATGTTTTTTTTTTTGTTTAAGGCAATTCACCCTTTAAAGAGTGCTATGTGACATGTTGATATTGTATTGAGATAAGTTTTGAATATTTTGTGACTTAACTTTTTGCTTGGTGCTAAGTGAGCTTATCTACTATGAAACATGGTGCGAAGAGTGCTGTGTGGCCGTTGTGATATTATAGTGTGCGTTTGTTTGTTAGGATATGTCACTAAGCACCGAACGAGGCATCTACCTGTATGATCATAGTCTTGTGTTTTTTTATTCAGCTTTGTTAATCTGACAATTTCTTTTTCACCTAGATAGATTTTCTTGTTTCGTTAATTTATAATCTGTTTATTATTAATTTAATTAATTAGATTGACATTGTTCTTTTAAATTAGTGTGTTGTGGTATTTTCAGGGATCTGAATATGAAGTTTTAGATGATTCTCAGGAACATTGGTGGAAGGTTAAAGATGAAAATGGGTAAGATATTATTTTTATTTCATTTGCCGCCAATCCTTTTATATATAATATCCGGATATTCCCGTTAGAAAATTTATGTTTGATTTTAATTGGTTGACATTATTGATACAAAATAATTGCTCATCAATCCAGTCTTGCTTTTGAACATGTGTAAAAGTTTGTATATTAATACATAATCTTAATGAGAATATAAACCATATAAATCTTTAAAAAATAGCTGTACTATATTTTGTATCATTAATTGAAAAAAAAACTAAACATTTTAAATACAAAGGAACAACTTTATGGATGTATTTTGCTTGCTCAAAACTGGTGTTAATTTTTTGTGTTTCTTACACAATTATCATTCTTACTTTGTTAGAAATATTTATGAAAAAGTACTAAGAATCTACTTCTAAGTCTCCCTGATTAATTTCAACTTTCAATTTGACACTTTTTTTTAAATTAATATACCTATATGTATCTGTATGTTATATCTATTTACAATATTCTTTTTTTTTCAGACTGATTGGTTACATTCCCAGTAATTATGTTAAAGAAAAGGAATTATTAGGATTACAAAAATATGAGTAAGTATTTTTTGTTCTTTTTATCAAATGTGTTTTTGTTTTTTTTTTAAATAATGTATATGTCCTTGTAACAAGTACATATACATTCCCCAAACGAGGCTTAAATGCTTGTGCTATTGGTGAACGAAATCGGTTGTGGCATGTTTCAAACTTGCCACCACTGGATTACTAACCCAGCACACTAACCGAATAGTTCCCGTTGACAATACATATTAGTCTTGCTGAAATTTATTTTCTTTATATAATTTTCTATAATTACACATACAATGGGGTGGTGTGGTTCAATAAATTCGAAACAGATTTGAGACTGGAGACTGAATTTAATAATTTAAAAAAAAAAAACAACAGACTTCTCAAATATTGTCTGATTTTTGTAAATTATATTCGCTTCATTTATAGTAATAATTCTGTCTGCTTTTCACGCGAGTGCTTGCACTCTAGTAAAGGGAAAAATGTATTTTTATTGTGTGTTTTGCAAATATGTGTTGTATTTTATAAATAGAATTAAAAAAAGTGGTTTTATATGAACATTTTCAATTGACAGTATTTGATTTTCAAATGACAAAACTTTGTCATACTTTAGGTCTGTAGTTCACCATCAAAAACATAATTTTATTAACACTTTCTTTCATTATTTATACTGATTAATTGTATTATTTTTAGATGGTATGTTGGTGATATGTCCAGACAGAGAGCTGAATCATTACTTAAGCAAGAAGATAAAGAAGGATGTTTTGTTGTGAGAAATTCATCTACTAAAGGAATGTACACCCTTTCTCTATATACCAAAGTGTAAGTATCTTTCATCATAATATGTTCAATTTATCGCGATCATAAATCACTTTTACTACAAACAGTGAGTTGTAGATTTCTCTTTGGATAAGGCAGATTCACATCATTATAGAGAATGGTAGTGGAAGCAGATAGAAGTGAGAAAACGAAACAGAAAAATTGAATTTAATTTTTGCTTTAACTTGAAAAACATGAACAATGATAAAAACTAGTGTTTTGTAGAAGCATATTTTAAAAGTTGGTTGGCAATAAACCCAACAAAATGTATAAAAAGATAAATATTTGTAAGAAATTATCCATTTAAATACTTTTCAACTCTGTTGTGACAATTTGTTAATGTCTCATTTCAGTCCACATCCTCATTCCAAGCACTACCATATTAAAACCAACGCTCGAGGAGAATTCTATCTCTCTGACAAACATTGCTGCAGTTCTGTGGCTGAGCTGGTCAATTATCATCGCCATAACAGTGGAGGACTTTGTTCTCGTCTCAAGACATCTCCGTGTGATAGACCTGCACCTGCCACTGCTGGTCTTAGTCACGGTAAAACATTTTAGTATAGTTACATTGTTAATACATTTCATAAAATTATCCCTGGAAGAATAATATCTCTTCGCAACTAATGAGCTACTCAGATGTATTTTTTCATTATTAATCTATTGGCAATATGCTATTAATATGTCTAAATTTTCATGTTTTCTGTCAACGAAATGTTTACTGTAAGACCACAATAATTGTAACCCGACTGGCGAAATAGTATCCAAAGATTACTAAATTGAGAAAAAGTTTTAAATTTTTTCATTATACAAAACCAGAGTAGAAAAAGTTAAAAAAAAATCAGATTAAATCTTACATTTTGCAATGAATTGACGTCATGCAACAAGAGACTCAGTTTCTTTGGAATGCAGAACCTGTGCAGGAGAGAGTTGACTGATCTATTTGTGTTTCACAAAATTGCAAATGGTGAACTTAATTTTCCAACAATAATAAACAAGCTAAACTTTAATGTAAAGCCTAACAAATAAAAGAAAGGGAACTGTTTGACTTAAAACTAAGAAACTTGAATGTGGGTCAGTACTCTCTTCTAAACAGAGCTGCTGCATGTTTAATAGTTTTGATAGCACCACCATATGTTGACTTTACACAGATCTTTTTTTTTATTCGCAAAAAAAAAATTATAATGTGGCAGACTTATTGCCTGTAGGCAATTTCTACGAGTCAACCCCAATTTATAGAAAGAATATAATCAAATATTATAGTGTTGCTAATTAATTTTTATTTCAATGTTAAACGAATGATTTTCATTTTTATTATATAAAACTATAAGGGCTAAGCCTGTTATTTTCTCCTTTATTTCTAAAAATAAATAAATTAAGTAGTATATCAACATAAATTCTTGTGTGTATTTCATAAACAAATATTTTTTATTTCATAGTGAAACTCCACAATAAAATAGAAGAAAAAACATACTTGACATTACCCTTGTATTAGAAGTGAAACTAAAACAAACATATTTGCACTACAAAAAAATATGTACACATGTCATGTGTTTGCCATCATGCAATATTCTTTTATTTTATCTTTAAAATATTTCACCAATCTGTTTTGTTTTTCAGACAAATGGGAAATAGATCCATCAGAACTTGTACTTCACGAAGAGTTAGGATCTGGTCAATTTGGGGTGGTAAGAAGAGGTCGTTGGAAAGGATGTATGGATACGGCTGTTAAGATGATGAAGGAAGGTACCATGTCTGAGGATGACTTTATCGAGGAAGCTAAAGTTATGACGTGAGTTTATATTATATAATTAAGTAGTCATTAATGATTTTTTGAAGATGTCACATGTCTGGTATTTCATATAGTACTTTCATTTTTCCAATGATCGAAGCTAAGTCATGCAGTCTTGAAGCATTCTTTATATTTCGAAGAAGTGTTGTTCATTAACGAGAGGAGTTATATAACATATTTTATCAGCATCATTATTGGCGCTACAACCCTGGGTGTGTCTTGGCCTCATCAAGAAGACGTCGCCATTCCTCTCTGTTAAAGACTTTTCTACTTCATTTATGTACTTCTAGGTTGCACATTCCTGCCATCTAAGCTTGGAGCTTCCTAGGCTTCTTTTTCTAATTGGTCTTTGAATATTCTTTTGGGTGGTTGTCATTTTTCAATGTGACCCAATATCATTGTCCTCAATACAAACCCATTTTTTGTATCTGATAACACTTGATTCCAATGTTTTGTTTTTTCACTATTATTATTATTTTGTTTTCTTTTCAGCCCTATGAAATATTCTTATAATTACTATTTAGCACAGTGTAGAGTTATTGAAAGACATCTTGAAAGATCACGTGGGATGCGCAGAGTGGATTTATTATTTTTTGCATGGTTGGTATTTGCGCAAACCGTCCCCCACTCTATCAAAATATGTCCATCCCTATACACACTTTCTCAAATGGATATGAACATATTAATTTTCAAAGAGTTATTGACTTATGACTAATAATTGTATTTATGTTTATTTTGTAGCAAACTTCAACATCAAAATTTAGTGCAATTGTATGGAGTGTGTAGCAAACATAGGCCAATATTTATAGTCACTGAATACATGAAGCATGGCTCATTACTTAACTACCTCAGAAGACATGAAAACACTTTGTCAGGAAATGTTGGAATGTTACTAGATATGTGTATACAGGTATACATTCACTTTTTCTTGTTATTTTACTTTCTTTATGAAACATTCTTATAGAGTATTATAAACGTATTGATTGCTTAAATAATTAAAATTCTTAAAAAAAATATTTAGATTTCTATTTTTAGATTTTGTTACAAATTGATCTTTTGTGTATAAAAAAGTAAGCAATGAAGAACAAAATACGCAGAAAAAATGAGACCAATCAAAAATTGATCAATATTGAAAATATTGTTATAGCTTGTTTCATTATATATTTAACAAAAGAAACCTTTGCTGAAAGATCATTGAAAATGTGTCTTCAAGTTGATGATTTTCATAAATGACAGCTATATATTTTATCTGTATAGATACAAATATCAACAAAAGGAATCTTATTAAATCTATGGGAAAAAGAAGTTTTTCGTAACATAAAAGTGTTGTCCATTAGAATTCTTACCTCCAGAGTTCACTTGGCAGTGTTTATTAAATATTTATGAAGTCAATTAATTTTTTTTCAAATGCTAAACAATAGTAGTGACAGATAAGTGATATTTAGTTGAACTGAAGTATATTATAGAGTCATGTTATATTTACATATACATACAATAATGATTTATGTGTTGATGAATATTTTCAGGTTTGCAAAGGAATGGCATATTTAGAAAGGCACAATTATATCCATCGAGATTTAGCCGCTCGTAATTGTCTTGTTGGATGGGAGAATGTTGTCAAAGTAGCTGACTTTGGTTTGGCAAGATATGTTCTGGACGATCAATATACCAGCTCTGGTGGTACCAAGTTCCCCATCAAATGGGCCCCACCGGAGGTTCTTAACTATACTCGTTTCTCTTCTAAATCTGATGTCTGGGCTTATGGTATGTTTTGTATTGTCTTTTTTTTAAATTAAATTCGTAGCAATCAACCAATCAACTATGATTTTTTACTGGCTGAAACTGAAACCAAACAATTAGTATTTTATTTATTTACTTTATGTATGTACATAGCAAGTTTGTTTTAGTTTCATATTAAACAATTTGCCACATTTAGGAAGCTTAAGAGAAAGAGATGTCTAACTTTCACCAAGTATAGGATTGTATTAATGCTATGGTATTAAAATGCTCTTAGTTCTGTGGCGTCCCTACATTTGACATCGCCAACAACACAATATGTTGTCAGCATTTTTGTACCATGCGCCAGCATTTTTCCGCAAGTGTCGGATGACACTGGTCAATAGAATCACAGATGACAACATCGTCGTGGTACATCAAGTCGGTTGTAAAAGTTGTCGGTCGGATGACAGACGGTTTCTAACTGCAGGTTTTGTAGTGTTAATACTGTTTATCGAGCAGTGTGAGGTCTTGCATTATCATTGAGCAATAATAAAAGATCCCATCCAATAAACATAGTGTCTCTACCTGGTGTATTTTTTATTTGTATTCTCTTGTTAATTATTCCTGTAACTGATTGAATTTACTATGGTGGTTGACTGATAAAAATTGCTAGCGGGTAATAAGTCCGCCACGTTGTTTATCACAATAAAAGTTTTTAATTATTATTATTATTTTTTTTTTTTTTAAATATAAAACAAACAAACTATATAGAAAAGATTCACAGTAAGACAAAACATATTTACCCTTTACTAGAGTGCAAGCACTCGTGTGTAAAGGAGACAATTTAATACAGAATACACAAAATATTATACATACATAATTATTATCTATACAAAAAGAAGTTAATATAATTTACATATCAGTCAAATAATAAGTTTGATTTATTCTTTATTTTTTTTTTTAAATCATTATGTTCAATTGCCAGTCTCAAATCTGTTTCAAGTTGGTTGAACCACACCACCCCATTGTACGCGTAGTAGTGCTGTGCAAAACTTGTATGTGTTAATGGGGTACACAGTTGACCCACTATATTATGTCTATCACTCGCCACACGTACAAAGGCATGGTGCGACCTTCCAATGTCCTTATGTATTTGAAATAGCACATTTTTTTTATAGATATTTTTAAAAGATGGCACTTGAAAATCACGAAATAGTTGCAAAGTTGGGTAGTCAGATGGTTTTTTATTTATAATTTTTATTATCTACCTTTGCGTAATTTCTAGAGGCAAAATGGATGTTTTATACGCCCCCCCCCATGCAACAATGCCATATTGCATTATTGAATGGGCGAAAGCGTAATACACATTTTTAAGTAATTTTAAATTGAGAATGTTTCTAAGGTTGATAAATATGTAAATAAGCTTTCTTAATCTGTTTATAGTATTATTTATTTGAGTTTTCCATTTAAGGTTACTGTCAATTATTACTCCTAAATTTTAATTTCATTTTTATTTGTTATACATAGACAATCGTTATTTTTACATGTCAATACTTTTGTAGAACAATTTTTGAGTGGATTTTAATATTTAATGCAATGGGAGGTATTTTCTTGTTTATGGTAAAAGTTATATAGTAAGTTTTCTCAATATTCAGGGTCAATATATTATTGTCAAACCATTCTTTTAATAAATTTATATCAGTGTTAGCATTTTCTTCAAGCTCATTCCATGAATTTGCCTGAAAAATAATTGCCGTATCGTGAAACAAGTTTTCCTGATATTGTCAAATTAAATATATCATTTACATATAAGATGAACAAAAGAGGGCCCAAAATTGTGCCTTGAGGTATTCCAAAATCACTTGTATTCGGTACGCTTAGAGTATTATTTATTTTTACGTATTGATCTCTAGAGGACAGAAAACTTTCAATCCATTTTATTACTGTATCTGCAATTCCGATTTTACCAAGTTTATAAAGAAGTTTTTTATGACTTATGCTATCAAAAGCTTTTTTTAAATCTATGAATATCGCAAGCGATTTTTTCCCTTTGTCTAAAGCTTCATATATTGTTGTTGTGAGGTCAATGATTGCATCCTGTGTGCTTATTTTTTCACGAAATCCAAATTGTTTGTCACTTAATATATTATGTTTACTAATAAAATTTAAAATTCGCTTTTTAGTTACTTTTTCAAAAATTTTTGATATATTTGATAGTACAGATATAGGTCGGTAATTACTAATTTCTTTGGAGTCACCTGATTTATGAATCGGTGTAACAATCGTTTTTTTGTATATAGATGGAAATATTCCCTTTTTGAGACTATTGTTTATTATATGTGTAATCGGCTTCTTCAAAAATTTTGTAAATGTTTTTAAGTTTTCAACCGTAATGCCATCGAAACCAGGTGCTGATTCAGTTTTAAGGTTTTTTATTATATTTACAATTTCTTGTTCAGATACTATTGCAAATTTTTCTAACTTATCTTCAATTGATTCTGCTTCATTTCCTGAGGTCAAGGTGATATTATCTATGTTGTTGGTTATTTCATTTGCAAGATTTTTTCCGACATTCGCAAAAAAATCATTGAAAACATTGGCACATTGTTTAGGGTTTTCAGAAACTTGTATTATATTATTGTTAATTTGTAATTTTGAGATATCATTTGGTTTTATTTTATTTTCGATTATTTCATTTATTGTTTTCCAAATCTTTTTACTGTCGTTGCCAGAGTTTGAAACCCGTTTTTTGTAAAATTCTTCTTTTGTAGTTTTAATTAATGCCGTGAGCTTGTTTCTGTAAATTTTAAAGTGAGAGATAATTATATCATTAAGTGGAAATTTTTTTGTAAGTTTAAATAATTTTTCTTTTTCTCTTATAGAAACCACTAGTCCATGTGTGATCCAAGGTTTAATTTTACGAAAATCACTTTTATAGGTTTTATTTGGTATTACACAGCTAGAATCCTTTATGTGCTTTTGTTAAGTATCATGGAATTTTAAAGCACTTATATTCACATCTTCCGTAGATAGTGTGGATTCCCAGGTATTATTATTAGTATTAAAAGATCTGGGCTGTTTTTCTGCGAGTTTCAACATCATTGTTCGGAGTTCTGCACTGTTGACATCTGCTGTTATTACTTGACCGGATCTGAGGAAGCCGAAACAGTTATCATCACCTCTATGGATAAAATTCGCTTTAGGCCATTTTTGTGGCTTTTTACCTGGGGTCAGCCATTGTGGTATTGTCATATAGAATCCACTATTCGTCACACGTCACTATTCGGTCCAAAATTCCTTCATATCGGTTTAACTAGCTCTCTGCAGATCAGTCAAATCATGAGGCACCCATTTTTCAAGTTTTTTAATTATACCAATTTGCTGTAAACGGATCAATATTATGGGTACCTACGCTAACCTCAAACCATTTCGCTAATTCCTTTACATGGATTGGCTTCCACCATCACCTACAGTTCATCGTTATTTATCTCGTGTTCCTTCCTTCAAGTCGAAGTTTCCACTACAAAAGCGGCTAAACAAAAAACGCACCGTGCATTGGTTAGCCGTATCCTCTCCTAACACAGAGTTAACATTGCAAGCAGTTTCTACTGTGTTAGACCCATGTTGAAACTTGTATTCGAACATTACTCGATTTTTGCTGTATCCCATCTTCACTTTAAAATTTGAATGTAAAAACAATTGAATAACAACAAATCTCTTGATTTTTAAAAAAATTAGAATGTTATAGTTTCATGTGAAAAAAGTTTCACTCTGAAATCTGACATGATGCAAGTTTAATTTTAATTCAAAAGTGCTAATAGGTTAAAACAGCAATTTCATATTTAAACCCTTTTAAATGTTATTTGTGTAAAAAAAAATATTGCTACTCTGATGGTACATATTTTTAACAACATAGGGTGAAGTTATTGTTATAATTTAAAGAAAATTGTTAATTTCAGGTGTATTAATGTGGGAGGTATTCACTTGTGGTAAAATGCCCTACGGACGACTTAAAAATACAGAAGTTGTTGATCGTGTACAACGAGGAATAGTATTAGAAAAACCAAAAGCCTGTTTCAAAGAAGTTTATGAGGTAAATTTATGAATGCCATTCAATTATCAATTGAAAAAAATTCTTCATTCACAATACATAATCTTAAAGTTGAACATTTGCTGATGTTATAGTCAATTTATATAAATTTAAGAATGCATTTGCAATGATCCAATTTTAAATATATTTTTTAACAGACGTCATATCACACATCCGCTAGAAAAGGTTTACATTTCAATAATTATTACATTACAGAAATCACATTTATAATTTGTCAGCACCACTATGAAACTCCTCTTCCAAAGAGGATTACTAGCAAACCTACTCTTACGATAAGATACTGATATAACGTTTATGTGAATTCTGCATCATGAATCTTCTAGCAATATATTCTGGTAATTACTTTTAATATACAGTAAATTTAAGTGACAATGATTTTTCGTTAATTTGTAGATTATGAGAAAGTGTTGGTCACATAATCCTGAAGAGAGACCATCCTTCAGAGTATTGAAAGATCAATTATTAACAGTGTCACAAGGTCTGCTCGCTGACTGACTGGCGTCAACATCTTCCACTATCACAGTACTGTGTGGGGGACACAGTCAGACACCTCTAAAGCACAAAGACGAGCCGTCGCCTTTTTCCCACGATATTCTCAATAATATAAAACTACCGCTGATACTCAACAAGCGGGAAGGAGAGACGCAGTCACACGATAACCTATTTTCCACAAAGAAGCTGCCGCTGGGTAAGCAAAGGGAGGAAAGTCACTCGCTGAATGCTCTGCCTCCCAATTCCAAAGATAAAATGTTTAAGTTAAAAGAAAATGAGCCATCACCTCTGGACACCATGTCCAGGAGTCATAGAGAAACTTTACTTCGTTTGCTTGCCCAGTACTCTAAGGAGTCCGTTCTGTTGAAGGAATTGGTTACACATTGCCTTGTGGAGAGAGACAACGAGAATAAGTCACATCCCAGTGGACACTCTCCGGAGACTAGTAAGTGTGTCACAAATAGATCCAACAATACAAAGCAACCTTCACCTCCAAGAACTACGTTACCAAGAACAAAGAGAAATTCAACTCTTTCGAAGGACTCTTGCGATGCGTGTGTCTCCAATAACTCTCGTCAGCCTTCGTGGCTGATGGATATTTGTAAGTTAATTGAGGAAAATGCTAAAAAGAAATGATGTTTTGTAATTTGTTTAAATAATCATATGTACTACTTACTTTGAATTACCTAGTTCTTTTATGATCTAACTAGGTTTTCACTGAATTATATTGCATAATATACTTATATATTTTTACTTTTGGATATAATATCATCAATAAAATTTTAGGTTTTGTAATTTTACAAAAAAATATATATATAAAAACATTTTTGTATTAACTATGTCATTATCTTATCATAAGTCATTTATTTTCAAACAAATGCCTGTTGGTATAAGTTTCTTTTATTTCTTTAGCATTAAGACGGTCATCGAACTGATAACTTATTTAATTTTAATATTATTCCAATGTTGACTGTGTCACACACATATATGTGTTTAGGGAATCTCATACATAAATGTATATAATATAATTGTTAGATTGAATGCAATTATTATTTTTAGTTTATAAAGCGAAATGGTGATAATTTGAATATTAATTTTATGGTAAATATTATTACCTGCAATTGTTAACAACACACTTCTATTTAGTAGAGATTTGTGTCTTACATTACTTGTGTACATTTATTAAACATCATACTACTTAACTAAATATATTCTTTTTTTATAAAATGATAAGAAAGACATTTTTTGTCTTTATTTATAAACCAATTATTAAAAGTGTATATTTGTGTTTAAAGTATGTGCATATGTACTTTTTTATGTAATACTGTATACTTTTGACATTTCATTTGGGTTATTTTTAATTGTTAGTCGCTCTGTGTTTTGGAATGTACACTTCATTGTTTTAATAAGTTTTGTTGATTATGACTCACATTATAAATTGATCACATTCAAATAAATTTTTTTATACTTATAAGTTTGCTATTGATTGTGGTTACAAAAAGTCCGAATCTCCTATATTGGAAAGTAGAAAATACTGACAAGGTCTTGCGTGCATTTATTTGCAGGCATTATTGATTTTTTGATTTGAAGAACACTATAAATTTTTATTTGAATTCACAAAGCTCCCATTGTATACAAGTACCTTCATTTGTTTGAATATTATGTTTTTCGCCATAATATTTCTAATATTAATTTATACTACTATTTATTTATTTTTTTTATTGATACTGAATTCCCTAAATATCTATTTAATGATAATAAATATTTCTTCTTTTGACAACAAAATGATATATTTATTGGTATCAAATGATTTGTAATCTCTAAAGCAAATTTAGTAGACTAATGATAGAATCTTAACTTTTTATATTATGTTATTTAATACTGTTTAACGCATTGTATGTTTGAGCGTAGACGCTAGTGCTATTTTGGCTTTTATAAAGTACATATTTGTAAGCTTTAGCAATATAACGATACTCTGTTGAAACTGTTTTAAGACATTTCTCATAGTAGTCAATACACAAAATAATTATTGATTTACACTTTAAATACCTACCTACTACTGTGTTCACACAAAATTTATGTGAATGAGTTTATGAAGGATTTGTTTTATATATATCAATTAAGTGACATTAGTATACTCCAAACATAATTTGCTACAATTTTTATTTAACACACTGTCTGTTTATTAATATAATATGTATTTGTTTGTGCACTTGAGTAAAGTTTAGAAACTTATGTCCTAAGGATATGAAGAAAGATAATAATTATGTATACCTATTAATTAATTATGTAAACTGTGTTTCATGGAAACATCGTTGAACTTTTAAATTGGCGTTTAGAAATAAAATGGCCACTTGTGCAGGGTACAAGGAAATAATTTTGTTTTTAATTGTACATATATTTTTTTCATTTATGAATGAAAGAAAAAAATTTAGATACTTACCATGAAAATCTCGAATTGAATTGCTGGCACAATAAATTAATTGTTTTAATATGTAATAATGATTATCATGTTATTAATAAATTATACATTAATTAATTATTTATTAGCATTGATGTATATATTTTATAATTTGCACATATTTTTGTTGTTGTTATTTCTATGTTATTCAAAATATGTGTATAAAATGTATCTATGATTTTATAATTCGAACATTCAATTATTCACCATTAGAATTGTTAGAATTTTTTACCTCGGGTACATAAATAGTAAGTAATAGGGACTAGAAGTATCAAAACCATAACAAAATACTATACATAACTCTCAAACATATCAAAATATGAATCAAAAAGAATCTCATGACCATGCAAAATAATAAATTGCATTATGTGGTCAAAATATTTACCATGTGAAAACTCTTTATACATAATAATGTGATGAAATTTGTAGTGTGAACTTTGTGTTGTAGGAAAAAAAAATCTTTTAATTTGAAATATTGTATGAATCCAATAGAATAACATAATAGAAATTTTATAATATATCAGATGAAATGTCACTTTATGATATCCTGATTTCAATTTAATATTATTGGAAAAGTTTGTATTTAATTATTATTCTTTGTTTTTCTAAATGAAACATTTTATCTCAATAATCTCATTTTTCCTGTTATTGGGGTACTGCATGAATATTTATTAGTATTTAAATTTCCCTATTGGATTTTATCTGTAATAGATAATGTGAAGCAGCTCAGCTCTAACATGAGTAGATCAGCAGGGCAAGTCCCGTTCCATGGTAACCCATGTTATGTTGTAAACCAATGTAGCAAAAGTATTCTATGTAGAAAATTCTAAAATTGAATACCCAAATGGAGAATTTCATTCCACCGTTTGACCGGAATTTCCCCCTGAAAGACAGCTCACACGTAAATGGGAGTCATATGAGAAGCTGTGATGTATAACTATTTCATAGGCTGCAATTTTTGTATAAGATTAAATTTATATAAGATTACTCTGGTAGTCTTTTCTACATACTAATAGTATTTTTTTGTACCTAACGATTTCCACATTTTTTTTGGTGCAATATTTTCGTCGTATAATTTTTTATACATGTTTTTTAGCTAACGTAATTTTTTACTGTAAAAATCTTCAGCATTTAATCAAAACATGGAATGCATTCCAACTAGTGGTAGCTAGTAGCAACTTCAAAATTTACTTTCCATATACTACAATGAAATTTATTGTGATTTTGAATGTTCCCACTATAACAAAAAATTGGTCATTATTATTTAGCTTGTATTTTTTATGTTACCTCTTCAAATAATATTTATTTAATTTCGTTAAATATTGTGTTAATTTTAATATCAGCTTAGCAAATGATAGACTTTTGTGCTTTGCATTGTTTCTTCCACTTCACATGTAGGCAATAATATTTTTATTTTTTTATATGTTCAAGGTTGATGACTATTTGTTAATTTCAAATACTTTAATATTGTGAAATATTTCAAAATGTATGTAAGCATAAGACAGGGTAATATAATATTGGGCCAAGCCAGTCTTATTTGACATGCATGGCCATATGTAGTTTACTTATATGATTTTGTATTGGCAATTTTTTTTGTTAGAAAAAACATTGTTCGTTCTCTGCGAGAGTAAATTATTACAGTTTATATATACAGATGGGTCAGTGGTCCGGGTTTGATATATAATATATAATAATATGCTTGTGTTTTTATATTATATATAAAAAACTCAAGCATTTTTGCTTAATTTAGGGAATATACAAGAATGGTTATGTACTTGGTTATTAATTTGGTTTTAATAAAACTATTATTTTTCTTTGCTTTTATTAAGTTGAGCCATTTAATTGCATACATTTGTTTTTCTTGTTTCATCAGAATGCAACACGGTTCACAATACAATTTGAAAACAATAGATCCTAATATATTGGAATTGCATAGTACTATACAAAAACACATTTATCAATAAAGAATTATGTTTTATGATACATATTGTGTAATATTTAGAGAATACCAAGTTTAGCCTTGATGCATTATTTATAATTATATATTTATTGATAACTATTACCAAGTACTTAGTGGTTAGTTCAGATTGATGCATTTATATAATTATTATAGTATTTGTATATGTGAATTTTTTAATGAGCATATTAATCTGTGAACACCCCAATTATAGTTTTATAATCAGTCGCTTTATATCCTATAGTCTCGTAATATTATAAAAAGAAAATGTATTGTAAGCTTAGTAAGCTTTTAATATTTGTCCTCGAGATGTCTCGAAGCTATGTTTTATTACACGAGAATGAAAGACCAATCTTTGATTGAATAATAATTAATAAAAATTTGAACTCATTGGGAGCTTAGTAATATTCCCAGAATTTATAAAAATTGTGCGGAATATGGATGATTGTTTGTGATTTAGTTAATAATTTTTATATTTACTTAAATGTATGATCATTATCAAGTAGAAATTCTTCATCAACTCATGTATTTTAATATTAGTTTAAAATTTATTTTATAAAATGTTATTATAATTGTCATTCTATTAGGTATATTAATAAACAAATTGATTTTAACAATATTATATATATTTAGATATTGCTCTGAAATTATTTAATGTGTATTAGTTGAGTATGTATAATGAAAGTGTTATGTTTATCATGTATAAAGTCAATATTTTATTCCATTATTCATTGTAAACATTGAATATGAGAGAATAAACTCATTCCTGAAAAATATTTAACTCCTTTTATTTTCCATTAATGTTAATAGTACACTTATTTATTTGTACATATTATAATTTGTACACTGGCAGGTTCATTGCCAACAGCAATTTCTTCCAACCAACCAGAGTTAATGTTAACACACAATACAATGTGTATAATTTTCGCCAAACATCTTAAATGAGATTCCGGTTGTGCAGAGCAAATTTGTGTCTTTTAGCTTTGTTGGTTTACGTGCAAATCGCCCTCCTTCTCGGCTAAAAGTTGAAGATATTTGGCTACAACTCTACTATCATGAAGGTATAATAGACTACTATGGCAATAAGGTAATGACATGAAAAAAAAATAAAGGTATCAGAAGAAAATGTAAAAGACAAAAAAAGATTGAATATAAGAACAATTTATAGCAATTACAGGAAAACAAGGATAAGCTTAATTGGTCCTCTAATGGATTGTTATATTATTCACTAGCTTTTATGTCCCGCCGTTGGCCAAGAATGTAAAATTGTGAAAGAAAAAGCAATCGTTTTTATAATATTGTCACCCAATTATTTTGCAATATCAGACTATAAAAAGTGGTTTGAAATTTGATTGAGTTTAAGTATTGTAAAATGTTCAAGTGATGGCCACAACCCATTCTTTTTTATATATTGCTATAAAGTGTGAATGAAGTATAATATTCATACAATTTCTGCTCGCATGGACTATGCGTAATGGTTTTAAATATGACTGTTTATCAACGTTGTAAAGAGATTGGTTTGGCCACAACCCCCATTTTTAAATATTATCATCGAAAACAAATTGTAATGTGTACCTATTGAAAATTTAGTAATTTTCGATGTTGGGATGTGGTTAAAATTTGATTAAACAAACGTAGGTACTGAAAAGATCTAGTATTGGTCACATCCCATTCGTTTTTATATTTTTTCATCAAGTGTGCATTATATTTTTGCTCAATTTGACTGAAAGTCTTCATTAACGAAGAAGAAGAAGACTTGAACTATAGTAAATAGTTTTTAATTTGAATATAAATGTTGTGAAGAGTTCAGTAATGGCCACAACCCCCATTCTTTAAATATTAGGTGTTGAAAATTATTCAAAATAGGATGATATAAATGGTTTAAATTTAATTAAACAAAAGTATTGAAAAGATTCTAGTGCAGGTTATATCGTCACATCCCATATCCAATTCATTTCATATGTATTTTCATCAAGTGTGCATATCGTTAATAATATTTCTGCACAATAGACTATTAGACTTAAAACTAACCCAAAAGACTAAATAAAAAAGAGAAAAATAAGTATAAGACTATAAGAAATAGTTTGTATAAAAAACTATTCCAATGGTCTACATAAAATAAGTAAAAATACATATACCTAATAGAAGAATTAGACTATTGGAAATAGATTGTATAAAAGCTCACCCAAAGGTCTACAAAAAAGAAGAAGAAGAATATTTAGACTATTGGAAATAGTTTGTATAAATACTGACCAAAAGGTCTACATAAAAGAAAATGAATAAGACTATTGGAAATAGTTTGTATTAAAACTCTCCCAAAAGTCTACGTACTTAAATGAAGAAGAATAATAATTAGACTAAAGGAAATAATTTTTATAAAAAAATGACCCAAATGTATACATAAAAAAAGAAGAAGATGATTTAGACAATAGGAAATAGTTTGTATAAAAACTGCCCTAAAGGTCTACATAAAATTAAGAAGAAAAAGAATTAGACTCCAGGACCCGCCGCTTCAGGCCCTTCAGTACCTCCCGTCCCTTTAATCCCTCATTACGTCCCTTCCCATCAGGCCCTTCAGTACCTTCCGTCCCTTCAGGCAGTTTTATACCTCCCGTCCCTTCAGGCCCTTTAGTGCCTCCCTTCCCTTCATTACATCCCGTCCCATCAGTCGGTTAAGAAAAGTTTAAATCCAGAAACCATCCTGGAAGAACCGCGAAGAGATGAAAGAACCTTCTTTTCCCAGGATGCTCTACTTAATAGGTAAAATGACTAAATACACGAAGAAGAAGAAAAAAGTTTAAACCCAGATACCTGCGAAGAGATGGAAGGACAGTTGGACCTTCTTCTCCCAGGATTCTCCAACTTCATAGGTAAAATGACCAAAAATACACGATGAAGAAGAAGAAGAAGAAATAAGTTTAAATCCAGATACCTGCGAAGAGATGGAAGGAAAATTGGACATTCTTCTCCCAGGTTAGTCCACCTTCAAAGGTAAAATGACCAAATAGACGATGAAGAAGAAGAAGAAAAAAGTTTAAATCCAGAAACCTGCGAAGAGATGGAAGGAAAATTGGACCTTCATCTCCCAGGATAGTTCATCTTCATAGGTAAGATGACCAAGTACACGTTGAAGAAAAAGAAGAAAAAAGTTTATATGCAGAACCCGTCCTGGAAGACCTGTGAAGAGATGGAGGGACAGTCGGACCTTCTTTTCCCAGGATATTCCCCCTTCATAGGTAAAACGACCAAATACATGAAGAAGAAGAAGAATAAGAAAAAAGTTTAAATCCAAAAACCATCCTGGGCATACGCTCGACAATTCACCAAAGTTTCATTATAATCGGACAAACGGTTGATAAATAAATAAATAAAATAATTTTCCTATAGGAAATCAGTATAGGTATATTATTGTTGATTTGTAAGTAAATAGTATTAGGTAGGTACCTACCTACAACAACCTTCTAAATAAATTCGATTCCTAACAAATTTTATTTGAATATCACATTCTTTCTGTAGCCATGGAAACGATTCGAACACGTAAGTAATATCGAATGGTTCGGATACATTTTTTGAATATGTAGGTACCTACATTGGTTTGTTCGATGCCATAAAAATGAAAATTGTCAGAAAAATCAAATATTATTTACAAATTATGCAATTTTATTATGCCTATATCTTTACTAATAAATAACACATTTTTACAATATATGTCTTAAAACTTGCCGTAATGTCTTGTGTTTCATTTTATTATTTCATAATTACATTTATTTCAAAGGTTTATTATTTTCAAGAACATATTCATTCGGTGGGAAAATGAAATATTGTATGAAAAGATATTAAAATGGCGGCGTTTATGTACAAAAGGCTTACTTTAAAAATAAGTTAAACATTATAATTATACCAAATATTCACCATGTTTTTCACTTAAACGCTAAGTTATACTTCAAAATATATTTTTTTTGTGTAAATACCTACTTCTAACTTTTAAACTAACAGATATTTGCGTGCAAAATGTACACTTTTTTGACAGATATGACTTGGAAAATTTTGTATGAAAAAAATAATTATTTAAATATTTTTAAAATTCAGCATTTTTATCGCATTCTTTTTAGCGTGACACTGCATCAGGTATACTGGTACATGTTCGCACTTAAATTAGATTTTTAGATGCTCTTGGTTTTTCAGAAGGCGTGAGACAAACACACACACACACACACACATACACACACACATACACTAACATTTTGATTGCTTTATTACTTTAGATGTATACTATTCTATATGTTTACAAAATAAAATAAGCAGATGAAGAATTCAGGAATCATCAGATAGATATACTTGCCTTTTTTGAATATGTTTGGTGAGATATGACAAGACTAAGTCCTGATATTACGTCCCAACATGTCTGGTTTGTTTTTTATTTATGACAAAAAAAAAACAAGTATTAACCATTTTTTTAATTTTATTATCCATTATATTTTATAATTACTATTATAAAAAAAATACAAAGAATGAATCGGTGATGGTATCAAATATTCTTATTAACATTGCATAATATTAAAATATATACATTTGCTGGAGCAGGTACGTGCTTGCATATTATTTACTAAATATTGATTTAATGCGTTAATAGGATTCCCCTATAGATATGATAAAATTTATTTATAAAGCCAACAAAACATAAAAATTCTTTAGCAGGTAACAAAATCTACATAAGTATGTTATTTAACATTTGTAAATTAAATTGACCACATTTCTTATATTAAATAGAACCAATTTCGGTAAAATCACTTATAGCAATTTCATACCAAATCAGTCACATTTGATAAATAGGTAATTTGTATTTATAAATTACAAAATTTACTTGAATGACGTACAATACAATACATATAATTTCACATCCATACACTTAATAAATACACCCTTACATTTTCTTACAAATTTAATTTGTTGAAAATTGAAAAACAAAATAATAGAAGTAATTAAGGAGAAGAATTACATTGTGCAAAATAAACATTTTTTAATAATTTCATTATGGTTATTAAAATTAATAAATCATATTGATTCATGGTAGGTTTTTATTTTTACATGGGTTCAAATCAAGTTTACCTCTATCTATATGTTGTTTTTTGAAAAAAAAAAGATTTAATAAATTTGGATCAATATTCAATACATTAAATAAAGAATCTTATAATGCAAGCAGTAAAGAAGATGGAAATAGTCCTAATGATTGCCAACCTCGAGATGGGACATGAAAAGAAGAATACTGCAAGGATACTACTGTAAGTCAAGCTTTCTTTATTTATTTATCCATTTCTTCAATTCACATTCAAATGTTGTCACATGATGTTCATAATAAATTGAGTTTAAAATTACAACTTTTGTTTTCACCATTAAAGAGTACTTCATGTTTACTGGTTTTGGAGAGCTGAAAGTTGACATCCCTCATCTAAACAAAGTTATAGTTTGTTCCCATAAACTTATTTGGTTTGTATAAAATTATAAGTTTGTTCGAATGATGGAGTGGGTCAGCTCTCAAACCGGTAAACATAAATACTCTGTAGTTGTAAAAACAAAGAAGTAGTAATTTGAGTTTATTAGTTGAAATGTGCCACAAATGAATAACTGTCAAGTATGAACAGAAATGAATTCAAGTTTGTTTACTTTTTAACAGTTAAAAAAAAACATGCATTTATTTACTTTATTTTTCTATTTCTAAATTTAGGTCCAAAATTCAGATTAAAAACTTGTTACATATTCCTATTAATTATAAAATGTCATAAATGGGGATGAGAAATGGAGATAATACATAAAAACCACACAACAATTAACAGATATCTAATAGGATCTGTAAATATAATAAATAAATTGCAAATAGTGCTAGAACCAGTTAGAACATAGGTCAGATTTTAGCCGAAGTTGAATGTTCGGCCCTAGCCACGACCTTCGGCCTAAGTCGAAGCTGAAGATTTGACTTCAATAATGTTCAGTCAGACACTAATTACAATTAGAATTAAATTGAAACATAAATAAAAATTTCACAACACTAATGGAAAAACATGTATTTTATAAAAAATAACTCCCATGTACAAATGACAGTGAAAATTTTTTTTTTAACAAAAACAACTATAAATACATACCCTGAAGGATTATTATAATTTAATTAATTTGTTTAGAACTTCATTTTGCTTAATAATAATATAAAATAAAGTTCCAATTGCAGTAAACATTTCATTTTAAGTGTCCTATTAAAATTTCAAAGAGAAAGAATGTTGATAGTTGTAAGAATAAGAAAGTTGCAACAAATGTTATAAATTATAAGAATAAAGTTTAGGATATGAATACCTACAAAAGGATAATTAATTTTTTAAACACCTCTAAAGTTTTTACACGAACATACAATTTTATAATGACTTCAATTCATATCAAAAAATAAATTCTTTTGTCTATTTCAACTCATTCAAACATTCATATTTGTCAAGTTCTGATTTTTTTACTATAATGATGGGATAAAATCAAATGTAAAAAAAACATTTTAGAATGAAAAGAAAAATTTACTTTACTGTGCAAATATAATGATTAAAACCATTAATTTAGCAAATATCATTCATTATCTACCAAATATAAATAGATAAGCAAAATAAAGTCTATTATAAAGAAAACATTTCATTTCATGTCTAGGTATTAGTGTTTACAAACTGAGATATTAAAATGAAATTTGCAATATTGAATCACAGACATATTATCAATTGGAATGTATTAGACATACAAACATAAAATAATATCTCCCGCTTCAATTTTTGATTTGTAAGCATTATTTATCTGTTGAAAAAATATATATCATGCCTTAAATAGGGTAGACAGAGAGAACAGAATGCTATATCAGATCAAATTTATACATCATCTTATACAAGCTCACCAATTATTTAATCATACAAATATAATTTATAACTAAAAAAATGATTTTGTTTCCATTATGATGCAGTTTTACCACCTTTCCAGAATGGTCATTCTCACGTTTTTTTTAGTTATAATTCAGATTTGAAATGATTTTCTTAAATGTTGTCTCTCTTGGTTCATAAAACGTACTCTGACTTTGGTTCAAAGGCATACTTACAGAAGATATGTATATAATAATCAATAAAAATATATTTGTCAAAAATAATACATAAAATTTACTCACAATGAATCAGACTAAATACTGATATTTTAAATATTTAACTCGATATTATATTAATATCTGAGTCAAAAGCTGCCTACAATAATAAAAAAGCATATTTAATAATATTTGTTAAGAATCAATAAAATTGAGACAAATTCCCAGCAGCTACAAACATTTAAAGTACTTTTAAATTTTGTAAGCGTTGGTTAATTAATAATAATGCATATTGGAAAATTATTACAAAATTTAATTCTTAAGTACAATTCAACCTTAACATTAACACTTAAATGCACTACTCACCGATATTAATTATACAACATTATGTATATTATTTGATTAAAAATTTTATCTCTAATTTAGGTACTCATATTTTATATATGTAAGGAAATACGTCACATTTTATACAATTGCTTATTAATAGGATAATAATAGTATAGAATACTCTTAGCCCATAGAATAATAATAGTATAGAATACTCTTTAGCCTGCAGTAAACGCGACTGCTTTATGTTGAATAATTTGGTCAAAATTTTGTTACGAACATTCAGTAATCATTTGGAAGTCTGGTTGATACGTTCTCCAAATAGGGAATTTTTTAACTGCTTGTAAAATTATTTACGCAGTCATAACGAGTAGTACTATACGAACAATGTCTACCAGCAGAGTCATACATATATTGACACCAGTTAGCCAATAAAACGGCTTCACTTTTTCAGCGAGGTATTGTATGGGAATGAGTATTCTATAGTTTTATTATTATTCTATGGTTCATACATATAAAACAAATATTATGACAGAAAATAAACTAGACTGTAAATATTTTGTTCTACTGAACAATAATAATTAATTGACGAGTAAACATATCTTCCTTTCTCACACAATTTTTATTCAAAATGCTTATTGAGTGAAAAAGTCAACCTTTGAGGTATCGCTTCTCAAGTTCATGCACAATACAAGTAAATTCGATTAGATAATAATGTTCAGTTTGCATGTGCCACAATGAGTTTGCATTTTAAACAAACCTGACAAGACAAAATTCGTTACAGTTGATTTTTTGTTCAACGAGTGTTTTTATTTTTTGAACCGAACATATAGAAAAGAAGACTATGCCAATGAAACAATAAATAAATTTTTGTTGAGAAATTTCAACAATTCAATATGGTACACATAGGTACACTTAATATAGTATATAAATTAACAATCTACACATATCTAAAATGTATAATGACACATTATGATACATGGAATTGAACGAGGTAATGGTGAATGGCAGAAGAAAAGTTCTTAAAAGATTTGTACATAATATATGAAAATTGAATTATAACCTACATGTCGGTCGGTAATATATCAGGTATCAAGTAAGAACATAACTCTACTTCTGATCCCACAAAGAAAACCTTGCTAGATGTATTTTCGTCTAACCTGGAAATACAAAAAAATATTATTGAGCACAAGTAAATTAAATAAAACAGTATTTTTCCATGGAATTTTCAATAAACAAACATTTTTTTAAGACAACAAAAAATTATAAGTGTTGACAAAAATTGGATTTTTTTGTCGACTTTGTAAATGACTGTATAGCATTTTGAAATACATATTTGTTTTCAATAGTTTCCAATTTCTTAAACCATTGTTTTAGATGTTTCAAACATTTAAAATGAGGTAAGACATTTAGTATGTTGTGCATCAACCATACATAAAGTGAAAGTACTTGTACGTAATAAGGTATGTACATATTTTTTTAATGAACACAACATTAACATAAAAATGATAATTTATTTTCTTGAATACCGATAAAACATGGAAGTGTTGTACAAGTATACATAAATAATTATCAATGTTATTTATACAAGTGTAGATTTTTTTGTATTTAAAGTATCTACAAGTTCATTGGACAGTTTTTTTTTCTCTTTCTGATAAAAGAAGATCTTTTTTTGATAACATATTTTGCAAGACCCATTATGAAGATGAAATTTGAGTAAATAAGTGTTTAATAGACTAATATTAATTACCATCCTTTGATGACACTCCAACAGCCAGTGAAGATGGTAGGTGAATTGATTATAACACAGACTCCTAACCTTTCAGGATAATGTCGACTGAGGAGCCATATCAAGTTCTTTATGACTTGATAATCCATGCAACTCATACTGAAGTTGGCCAGATCAAATACGATACACAAGTTATCAACAACTTCTTCGAAACACTTCTTACAAGCTTCCTCCTGTTACCAAAACAACATTATTACTTATTATTGTAATAATATTAAATTTCATTTTATTTGTATTTCAATACAGAACAAAGCATTTTTTTTATAATCGCATAAAAAATTATAAAAAATTATGTGAAAAAGAACTTGGAAAATTCCAAAAACAAAAATATTTTTAATTTTGAATTTTAAATTATATAATAAAACATTATTATCAAATGTGGATAAAAAATGATTTTATTATATTTGAGTTATTTTAACGATACAATCTTTTCTTTTTCTTTTTTTTTAACATCTTCATTTTCTTTATATTCTTTGAAAATATTTCAAGAATTTATTAAATTTGAAACAAGAATCATTATTCAATTTTTAACATAATAAAATACACCTTTCAATATTAATTTATCCATATTATTAACAATATTTTTTTATAATATAAATATTTCAATAATATTAAACCAAACATAGACTTACCAAGCAATATACAATGAATTTGGTTAGCTCATCTAAATCTCTCTCATTAGCATTATGGTTTCTTGCTGGAATATATATTACAGGTCTTCCATTCATATCTCTATGTTTCAATACTCTTCCTTTATTACCCAACGCATGCTTTTTTACTTCTTCCGTTTCTGCTGTTAAATTAGCCACTCCATATTCTTGCCTCCATTTGTTTGTCTTTAATATAGCCTGGAATTAAAAACAGAGCTTAAAAATAAAAGTTTTCATAAACTAAATAAACAGGAAAACTTTGTTTATCTCTACATAACTATGGTGCTGGAAAGTAATCAAGGAAGAAGTAGTAATAAATAACGAGTCCCAATACAGAAACTCTTCATAATAATGCTTATCTAATATGTAATCAATCAATGGATAACATACTCAAATAATGATAGGTATATAGTTTACGGCAAATAACTTGAGAACTTTGGTCATGGAGCGAGGGGGTTAGCACATTTACCAACCAAACCAAAATAACATAACTTTGAGCTCTGCGCACCCCACGTCACATTTTTGAGATATTTGCCGCTAACTGTATGATATCTTAAATGTTCATTTTTTAATGTGTAGGAACAGGTAGCAATATTTAATTGATGTACCAATAAAACATGATTATTTAATATTATGTACTCTTTGACAATATTTAAATGAGTGCTATATGACAATTTTATATTATATTGTAGAGTAAAATAACTCCAAGCACCACCATATGTTTAAAAATACTAAAATAATTGAAAAATAAACAAATAACAATGAGAAAAGTGGGAAAAAAATGTTGAAAAGTTCACTGTAACTTACTTGAAATGCTTTGTCGACGTCTTTGAATGCTCTCAAATACCTTTTTAATGAAAATTCGTTATGATATTGTGCAGGATCAGCGTCCGATATCAATTTCATCCGAGATTTCAAATCTTTCAGATCATTTTCGTTGATGGGTTTCGCTTCATTGATTGACATTTTGGAAAATTGTTTACGAAACAGAACAATAATTAAATTTAAATAACTGTTATAATATCACCATAACCTCTCCAAAACTATTTATTAGAAATTAAACGTTTGGAAAGTGGAAACTGAATACGAATGCGCTGTCACTTTTGGCATTTATCGGTCGGTTTACTTTTTAGTTATATTATGTTGGCTATATTGTTGACACTGTAATATTGTAAAATAAACAATTCTTATAAATCTTTTGAAATAGAGATGTCACTAAACAATTATTAATTATTTCATAATTATTTACAAGTCCTGTTGATTTATTTATTTTGATTTATTTTCTAATTGATTTATTTTCTTTAGAATATGATGGTAAATTTGTATAATATTTATTCTGTTTTTGTTTTTTGCCATCTATATTTGAGTAGCATAAGATTTATTATTCCAGTTGCAAACCAAAGAAGGTATGGGTCGAAACACAGATAATATGGAAGAAACTTTCAGTACCTATACTTGGTCGAAACATTAAGTTTCCGATTTTGAACAAATTGAACTAAAGTTATCATTATCAATTTATTTTCATCTACTTTATTTATATGCAGATAAAGTAGTTTTCTGCATATAAATAATGAAGGATGAAGATTCAAGATTCCTTATCTACAGCTGCTGTAGCGCAGATGATTCTAAAAAGGAGTATGAATGCTTAAATGTATTAATTAATTATTGTAAGTAAGTATTGGATTGAAAAGTATTATCCAAACAGTAAATATGACCAATTTCGTGGTCATATTTACACATCACTGTCGGAAATTTATTTTTTGTCAAACCATTTTAATATGCCTCATTAAAAATAGATAACTGCTGTCCAACTAAGTAGGTATACCTGTTCTAGCGTGTCCGGACAATTGACCGTAGCCGATTGACCGTGGACAATTTACCGTACGCCCCTTTTACCGTATGGACAATTTACCGTGAGGACAATTTACCGTGGGGACAATTTACCGTATGGACAGTTGACCGTCGGGACAATTTACCGTACGGACAATTGACCGTGAGGACAATTTATCGTATGGACAATTGACCGTATGGACAATTGACCGTATGGACAATTCACTGTGCGGAAACTATTTTTAGTATCAGAAAAAATTCTTTTCCTTTTTTCGTTTGAGTTAAATAAATTGCGTGAGTAAAAAAATGTTCGTTTAAGGCGACGGACCGATTGCCTATTTTTTTTTTATTTCAAAATACTACGAGAAATCCAATATGTCGACAGTTATTAAAAGGAAATTTTACAAAATAAGCGGTTATTATGTAGTTGTAATTTACTACATTTTGAGAATTAAGAAGACGTCTGTTCTTAAACTTCTTATTGTTCTTCTTTTGATTTTTCGATTTGGATATCGATTTATACTAATTAGAAGGTGTAGATTTCGAAATAATTGAAGCTTCTTTGTTTTCCTTTTGAAATTATGTGAAAACAATATAGCGGCCGTTATTTAAAGATGAGTTTTTCAAAATTAATGATTATGTTGGGTTTATCGAGTTATAATTTGCTAAATTTTGAGATTTAAGAAGACGTCTGTTCTTAAACTTCTTCTTGTTCTTTTTTTGATTTTTCGAGATGGATTTAAATCAATATTTTTATTAATTAGAAGGTGTAGATTTCGAAATAATTGAAACTCAAAAGAAAACAAAGAAGATTTATACTAATTAGAAGGTGTAGATTTCGAAATAATTGACACTCAAAAGAAAACAAAGAAGATTTAGGTATACTAATTAGAAGGTGTAGATTTCGAAATAATTGAAACTCAAAAGAAAACAAAGAAGTTTGATTCAAAGAAGAGATTGGGAACTGACAGCAGAGCATAGATGTGATCCACCAGTCAGTCGAGTCTCATTAAGGTCAAATTTTCAATTTTTCTACTTTTGTTCTTTTTTCCTATAATAGGTATGGAGGCTTAGGGTCGAATTACAGGAGTTATTTAAGAACAATGTAAGAAAAAGTTGAGGTCCCGTAAGCAGTATTCTCGTAGTACGGGACCTTACCTTTTTCTTACATTTTTCTCAAATACTTAACTCTTGTAATACGACCCTTAATAAGTACCTACATACACTTAAAATAATACATTTGATTGCCCTCATGTTTCTAAAAACTGTAAAAAAAATGGCATTAAACCTTAAGGTGGCCATATTCGACCCGGGTATTTATTGTTAAATTTATTATATTATTATTATAAAAAAAAAACAAATTCGTCAATAAGTAGCTACCTACCTATTTGTAACACAAATATTTCTACACAATTCTGTCATTCTATTTTAAACGTATTACATGTCCTTAAGATATAGCCACAAGAAACCACCATATTGTAGGTACAAGGATTCCACCATCTTGAATGAAATAAAAATCGGAAGATTCAGATGGACCGGACACATACAGAGAATGAGCGAAGAGGACGTCCCAAGAGGAATGTTGCATGAAGAAGAATTTAGACCAAAGCTTCGACGGAGTAATGAAGGATGCAAACAACATTGGCATCCATAACTGACGTAGGTACCTATCTAATACATCACAAGACCGACAGACATGGAGACGGGTTCTGCAGGAGGCTAAGACCCGACTTGGGTTGTACAGCCACAGATACGTAGGTATGTATACCTAAGGGTGCCACATCAATAAAATACATTCTTAATTATTTCTTTATGGAAACCATATAATTTCGCCATTAGCCATTATACATTTATTGTTATTATTTAGATTAAGAAACAAGTGGCGTAGTGGTATTATATAGGTAGGTATGAGTTAGCGATTAATTTCATTGTCTGCATGTTTCACTCCCCATTTATAAGTACCTACCTACTGACATCGAATTTTTATAGGCACAAGCAAACACATTCGGCAAAGTTATTGGTCCCCGAGGGACGCTTAGCGGTTCCTACCACGTGATTTAGGGGACAAGGGTAGCGCATTCAAATATTAAACTGCCCTACTCTCAGATCAACATCAATCACTAACAATTCAACATCATTTATACGGACATTTAACTACCCGCAAAACCGATATATTTCTTGAGTCGTGTCCAAATGTCACGAATCTTGAGAATTATGTACATTTTGGTAAAAGAAAATTCGAAAATCGAAACACACGCGACTGTTTATTGCAATAGAAAAATTGGAATTTATCTTTGTCAATAAATTTGAAAAAGGGAACTTTTAATATTTAACTTCTGAGGTCTTCTTCTTCTTTCGTGTCAGCAACGCATTTAAATAATTTTCTGCCAGTGCCTAGCAACGTCAATAGCACAATCATTGCCCACCATAAGATCGTGCATGGTGCAGTTTATACTGGACTTGAAGGGCAGCTGCACAGATGTGCGGTGGTCTGCTGCTCTCCACAGTCACATGTCGTTGGTAATCCCTGTTGCAGGAAGCCCCATGTAGACAGGTTATCCAACGTTCTCCCAACGCCCGTCCTCAGTCTGTTTAGTGACTTCCACGTACGCCACTCCACGTTGTGGCCCGGGGGAAGACTCTCCTTAGGGCGGATGAAGTTATCGGGGGCTTCTTGCTGCCATAGACGGAGCTTTTCCTGCTCAGGGTGAGATGGAAGTGGTTGCGTTGATGTCAGGAAACTTTTGCGTGATCTTAGTTTTATGTCAGGGGGGGCGTGGTCATATAGAGAGTGAGTAGAAAGGGTATCTTAACATTGCGCCTTATGTGTGGTGAAGCGATACCCGCAAGAGGATAGGTACAGTCATACAACGTCTGAGATAAGAAAGTAACTAGAATCATTCATAAAAAGAAAACTGCAAGCATATTGGAATGTGTTTTAAATCCACAGTATACAATTATGTGTAGGTACATAGAATTATAATGTACAGAAGCCGCGTCTAGTACAAATTTCGAATTCAAATGTATGCCAAGTTTTTTTTACATGTGTGTGTGAGGCGGTAGATCGGTTGGTCTACGTATTATGTAGGTGTGCGTATCGGTAGGTGTACGTATACTAGAAATTCTTCTGTTTCCTCGTAGTTTTAGTTGGCATACATTCATTGCGCTGACTAGGTATCTGTAGGTATCTATAAATATATTTTTGTTTATTTTATGTTACCAATAAATGACACGAATATTTCAATAATGACAACAATGCTATGATATATTAAGTACATAATACCTACATACAACATACACATGGTATACAATACATTTTAATATAGCGGAACACAGTAGAGAAATAAGCATAGGTATTAGGCCCCCAAGTCAAATTGAAAACGCTGTTCGTTTTCGCCAAGCGCTAATTTTTTTTGTATGGGATTTGACGTTTGTTGTTTGTTATTGTAGAAAAAATTTCTACAACAAACGTCAAATCCCATACAAAAAAAATTAGCGCTTGGCGAAAACGAACAGCGTTTTCAATTTGACTTGGGGGCCTGTATGCCTTTGTGGGTTTTGCATATTGGACGGGTACATTCGCATTATTTAAAATCATAATATTATAATGGAACTCGGTAGACAAATAAAAATCAAGGGGGTATCTACATCGAGACATTGGTAGCTACCAATTTACCTGTTTATTAATACGAGTAAGTTCCAATTAGATTAATACTAGTTGCATGTAACACATGAGATCCAACTGTCGATAGCGATAGTATGTATAGTTGAAGAAAAAGTACCTAACTCTAAACCCATAAATACAAATTATTAAATATTTTAAGATATTTGGTTTTCTATACAACATGTGTACCTAGGTATGTATGTCAAGATAGGATAGTATGGAGGTCAGTCCTTTGATACTACCCAGAATATGAAAACAGCATGATGGTATGAACCTATGTATGTTAGGAGATTAGTATCAAACAATTAAGTCTTCTTAGATATTGTGTGTAGGCGACTGCCATACAAATTGTATGAAGCAATGTCGTCACTAAATTCAATTTTTATAAAAATTGTTAAAAAAAATTGAGATATGCTGATACAATGTTCATATTTTATATAGAAAATTAAAATATCTAGTTGGGGTGTTTCGGCAAAATATCAAATTTTTTGACATTTTAAAAAAAATTGGAAATATAGGCAGTTATACTCATAAATTTATCATAAAAAATATTTTTCTTAATAAAAAATGTTTGAAAAACTCTGGATTTTTTTTGAAAAAACGAATTTGAGATTTAGTATTTGTCTATGTTTATACCAATTTTCAGCGTTCTAGCTTTTATGGTTTCTGAGATATATGGAAAAATGAACCAAAATTTCAAATGTTGATAACCCCTGACTGAAACAAAAATTCACAATTCTGAGAATAAAAGTTTTGTAGGCCTATAACTATTCATATATTCTGAAATTTCGGGCTCTGTAAATTGAGCGGATCAAAAGTTATAAGGGGGGGGGGGACACACAGACACACACACACAGACACACGAAATGTTCTACTCCGAATTCTGAGTAAATCCGTGTATGGAACATATATGCTGCGAAGCCTCTAAGAAAAGCCGTGAAAAAAGTAGACCTCTGCATACAATTCTCGCGTATCCTGGCTTGAAACATTGTCGATATGTTAAGAGAACAAAGTTATCCTGAACAAATCGACAGTTGGATAATACATTTAAAATGGATACCATAGAAAATATTTTTCTGTATGAAAAATCTATAAAAGAGAACCTATTTATTTTTCATCGAATTTACCCAGTGGCGAAACTATCGTTCGGGAAAAAGTCCCAAGGCCCGCTATCCAAGGGTCATCGTAGGGTAGGCTTTCTTTGACATATTGATGTGTCAAAGAAACTAAACCTATTACCATTCGAATATGTGTTTTCTTGAAAAAAGGGAATATTTTATTAATGACAAAATGGGTGGTGGCAGAGCGGTTAGCGCGCTGGGTTAGTTAGTAATCCAGCTGTCGTGAGTTCGAATCCTGCCATGATCGATTTCGTTCACCTATAGCACAAGCATTACTGCTTAGTTTAGGGAATGTACGAGGATATATATGTACTTACTTGTTACAGGGATATATAAAAACGAGTGGGTTGTAGCCAACACTTAACTGTCCACTACATAGTAAGCAGTGGCGTGCAAGGGGTCTTTCAGCTGAGTCTGCCCAAAAAAAACTACATCCTCTGTTTAGTCAACCTCCATATCTTTTCACCTTATATTTTTTCTTTAACTCCTGTATTATACTATGCACACAGCACCATTTACACGCATTGCGTGAAGGTAGGAGAAAATAATCCAAATTGCATAATATTATAAATATTTCAATTCTATTAATGAATATTTTTTAAATATTTTGAATTCAGCCCTTTAATAACTAAAAGTTTTTAATAACTAACTGTAAATATCATGAATATTGTTAGTTAAAATATAATTTCTCAGAATTATTCAGAGACATCTATGAAGTCAAACCATTATCACAACAAATTTATAAACGGCAATTGTTTTCATTCATTATTTGTTCATACTTGTAGACTTCATGATATATTTATCGATATATTACTCAGACATATTATTTTTTTGGATTTTGATAGTCATGTCAGTCATAGAGGCATGTATGGCTTGCAGGCCATTGATAGTACATTTTTTCTTCTTGAAAGGTTGAGAATCTCTGAATGCATTTTCATGAAGTACATTTCTATTAGATTCTTAAACAAATATAAGCTTCCCAGAGGACAAAAGTTTTCACAATACACCATACATATAAAAACATTGTCACGAAACTCACAGTATGCACTTTCAACATGATACCTGTTGAGACATTTATGTTGAAAAATTGGATTACAAGCAAGATGAGCATTTATGAGACAGTGTGTATTAATGTTGATGAGGCAATGCATATGTGTCAAGATAGAAGGATGCGGTGTTCGGTTCTCACTGCCTACCCCTTGAGGAAGATAGAAGTGGACAGTAAAAAATTACACTTGTCTATAGAGACACATACAATATCAATATGAAGTTCATCACTCAATTTTCCCATACAGAAGCTATAAGTTGTTATATACATTTTTCATACAAATAGGTATGAAATTTATATCATACTAGTAAAACCCGGCAGACGTTGTCCTGCCTGTTTAATTATTTACCTCCAAATATATAAAAATGGTTGTTCGGTATGTTTCCTTTTTATCAATTAACATTCTTATCTAGATTCGCTAATTATAATTCCATATGTTTTTCCCTTCCATCCCTACAGTCCCTTCGTCCTTATTCATTCATTCATTTAAATTTTATTTAATTATTCAAACAAATATAGGTAAGTACTTGAACCTTTAGCATTATTCCAGTTTTATATAATATACCATTTTGTGTATGGGTATATAGGATTTTTGCTGAACAAATCCACAAAGTGTCAATTCAATACCAACTTTTTTTTTTTTTTGTGAGATATCGAATAAATAAATAAATAAATAATAATGCATAAACCTTCTCCGGAATGAGCTGAACAAATTCCCAAAGTTTCATCGCAATCGGATGGTTGGTTTGGGAGTTCATCGGACACATACAAATATACGTAGGTACATCCATTTTTATATATATGGTTGGATAATTTATATAGCGCCGTTTTCGTGAAAACTCACCTCAAGGGCGATATAGCAGACCAAAGATTTTTTTCTTTAAATTATGGCAATCCTTGAATGCATTTTTGAAGAGTGTATTTTTATTGTATCTAAAGTTCAAAGAATATAAAAATACACCGATTTTACAGACCGTGATTTTCAGATTTGAACGATATCCTATGAAGAGAGAAGCTTGGACAACAGACGAACTTGTACGATACGATTCATGAACGTTGATGAGGCGATGGGTGGATGTCAAAAAAGATAAATGTGGCATTCGGTTCTCTCTGCCTGCCCCGCGAGGGATATGGCATGACGGTATAGTATTGTTTTGTTTCACAAACTTCTAATTAAGGTACATATGCCATTTCTGTTTCTGCGCCGGGTTCTATTCCCAGCAGTTGAAAAATTTAGGTAAACAAGTTAATTTCTCATAATGTTTTGTTTCTTCTTGGACAGGAAACACTGGTTGCATGAAAAAAGTTTGGTAACAAACTCGCACAATGTATGGAAGCGCCTAGTAAATACCTACTAAGTAAAATGAAGTACCTACCAGAGTAACAGTCAAAAGCATAAATTAAAATTAGTATAGCACATATTTCTAAAATTTACTTATTATTTTTTTTTTATTTACATAATTAAACTGCTCACAAACTTAATATATACCTAATTGTTGAATGATCCCTACCTAGTGTCAATTACTTGAGACAAACCAATTCATATAGCTAAGTACCTACCTAATAACGTAGGTACTGGAATGTGGGTAAAAATGTGTAATGAGTAGAGACAAATTTTCGCGAATGCGATAAACCCGTTATTATTCGCGAATTTCGAGCTTTTTTCGTGAATAACGCGAATTTTACACGTTTTTTTTCTCAAATCACGCGAAAATATCACCGAAATTTGGCTCTTTTAGGGCATTTCCGTAAAAAAAAATACACAGCAATTATCCACCGAAAAGGCAGAATTAAAAAATAATTTTGATTTCTGGGGGTAAAATATACACAGACAATGCATATAGTAAAATTAAAATGACTAAGTATAATAATTTGTTGACAAAATATGCTATACGTATACCTAATATGGATGCCTTATGCCTTAGACAGAAGAACAAACCACAAAAAAAAACATCCTGGCTACGATGGCGATTCTTAATTTTGAATCTAATTAAAATTTGATGAAATAAATTTTGTTGTTTTTTTTACATATTATACCTAAATAAATGTGATATAAAAAGAATATTTGGTAACGCTTTTCTACAAAAAAATAACGCGAATAATTCAGATCACTAGTAATGAGGTGTTATCTTGCTAAGCTGATTTTAAATTGGACAGTAAGTTTTTATATTGGCAAGGCGAGTTATTATAAGGTACTTTGATGCTTATTGTAAGTGGTGAGTTAGTTCTATAGCAATAATTATGGAATAGTGGCGTGTCTCGTAGGTACGTCCAGTCGGTACATGCAAATTTATATATGAAACAAGGTCTGGACAGTCAATAGTGTTATTTAGTATATTATACAGGAAAAGTAAATCGTTAATGGTTCGTCGTACTGATAGGCATGGGATGTGGATAAGCAAATGCAAGACCAAGACTATAACTGAGATGGTATTAGCTTTGCATTCACATGTGTGGTCTTGGTCTTTCATAATCGTTCGAGTCTTGGTCTTGGAATTGCATACCCAGTCTTGGTCTCGGTCTTACAAGTTTATCAAAAAAAAATCTTTTAAAATTCAGTTATTGAGTACCTACAATGAAATAAGACATAAAACAGCAATTTATTTATTATTATGTAGATATTATAGAATGAAACAAAATTGATTACTTTTTTATTAAAAATAGATATTTTTATAAAAGTTTTGCGAGACCGCCAGTCTTGTAAAGCCTGGTCTTGGTCTTGCACCCACTGCTCTGACAGATACCTACACATAGTCTTGATCTTGCAAGTCTCGCAAGACCAAGACTTGCAAGAATTTTGCTCTAAGGTAGTCCCTTAAAATATTAAATTAATACTTACCGCTGTAATTTTATACTCAGAGGTACCATATTAAAAACGCATTTATTTTAATTTAGAATAAATGATGTTTACAAATATCACAATAATTATTATTGTTGTTAATATTCTCATTTGAAACATTATTTCAGTATCAGGTAAATTACATATAATAGTCTTATTATGGTATATTTTGGTTTTTCCTTCCTCATTTAGTTGCAAGTAACAATGGATAGGCTTTGCGACAGACGACTAAGAGTTTAAAAAATTATCTTAGACACTGGTAAAAGGAAGGGACGGTATGCAGATACTAATGTAAGCAAATTGTAAATAGACAAAGACACAAAGTCGGGTTGTCTATGATAAAGAGAACCGCCAATTAACGGCAAATGGGATTAACTCAGGTAAGAAAACATACAAACTGTCATACCCAATGAGCTATAGACATTCAGCTCATTGGTCATACCACAATAATATAATATATATTTTTACACAAAAAAATGTCTCCAGTTTGACAAATTATTAGAATCATTTTCTGTGTTGATTCAGTTTCAATTTGAGAAAGATGGAATATTATAGGAGAACCGGAAAACCAAGGCACCTACAGGGCTTACGACCTGCCATCGGTTGGTTTACGTGATCACTTTAAGCGCTAGCGCAACGTTTATAAATTATGCCTTTATATTGAATTTCCGTCAGTCTAATTTTTGAAGGTTATATATGTCTCAGTATATTCGTTCGTCTGAACACACCATCGCCAAAGTAACGAAAAACTAGGCAGAGAGAACCGAGCACCGTAGGCACTTACATCTTTATTCTAGCAAACAGTCATGGTTTCTTTACATTCATGTATCATCGTTTCATACATGCTCGTCAGTATGTTTCCTTCTTTCTAAATATGTAGGTACCTATGCAACATTCCTTTCTTCTTCCTTTCATTCTTTTCCCTTGTATATTTTTTTGGTCACCTGGTCATTGTTCATTCTTTCAATTTGCCCAAACTACCTCACGAAATTCGCTTATAATTTACTTATATGTATTGGGTATCCTTCTTTATTTTGCCTTTGGGTCTACATTTTTTTTATTCTTTCACAATTCTTAACTATCTCGTTTCTGCAGCATTTATTCAACTTTCGTACGTCCTTTGCCATGTCCAAGTTTCACTGGCAACCTTCTTAATTTATTATGCTGTGATTAATAACGCCGCAGATGTTACGGTCACATCTTGAGACAGCCGACTGAAAACATTATGAAGAGATTATTGGACATCGAGACTACAGTCATAAGTTCGGGCATACCACCAGCAACATGCTGTCAAGCAAAAAAAACCCATCTGCGAGAGAGGGATCCGAATCCTGAAAAAATGTCTCTTTTTATACAGGATATTCCATTCTACACGTCATAGGGAGGTATATAATTTAGTTGTAAATCGAGAAACTTTCAGGAAAAATAAACATTTAACAAAAAAAAAATGATAAATCATAAAAAAAATGTAAAAAACTAACTAAAAGTGATAATACTTTTGTAAGTATGAGGTTACTAGAAAATAAATCAAGGATCATTATTGTATACGTTTTTGTTTGAATCTGAAAATGTGGGATTTGGGACCTTTGGGGAGTGCGGGAATGGTGCGCGGAAATGATATACTAGAATAAGCCAACAAACAAAACGGATTCATTCAACGCGTTTCAAAACCATTCGCCTTCCAATTATTATATACCGAATATTTGCCAAACATCTTGAACGAGCTTCCACTTGCGCAGAGCGCAAATATGTGTATTTTGCTTCGTTGGTTTACGAGCGAATCGCCCCCCTTTTCGGTTAAAAGTTCAAGTTATCTGGCGACTATAAATGGCATGTCAGATCACACATTGAGTTCGTTTTCATCATATTGAATACTTAATATCGAACATAATATATTTATGGCATTGAGAAAGTTAAAGACAATTTTTTCAATTATTTATTTGGGAAAACCTATGAACTTTTATGAGCGTAGAAAGGTGTTTCATTTGATATTTTTATTCAAAACAGTGAGCTGCCTAGTGGATTCAGCGTATCTGCTGGAGAAAATTGCCCTTCGTTGCCCTTAACGAGTAGGTACCCACCAGATCGAATAAATTATTTGCGATTTCAATGTGTAAAACAAATTATGAGCAAAACTCTTTAGTAGGTACCTACCTAAGACATGGTTGTAAATTATATACATAACTCTATCGATAAATCTGCAAACGATATTCAATACAACAATAACAATCTTGCCGCTTTTAAAATAGAACTTTTTTATGTTGTTTGAGTTTATACCTATAAAGGTCACGTAGACCACGTAGGCCACGAGTTTATACCTATAAAGGTCACGTAGACCACGTAGGCCACGAGTTTATACCTATAAAGGTAAGTACCTACGTATTTATTTACTTATTTTTATTTCGCTCTTATTTATTCTTTCTTTTGTTACAACTAATGTTTTGTTATTGACTTGTTGTTAACCATTTATTGAAACTTTGCTGGTTTATTTGATTTTTCGTAATATTAGGTACAACGTACTCAACTGTATATATATATTTCCTTAATAAATAAAATAAAATAAATTAAGAAATGTACATACTGTATAGCTGTCGTCAAATATCTTGAAAGTTTCTGGACCTGGCTTCCAAAAAAAGGCTTCGCCATTCCGATCTGTCAGCGGCTCCTTATTGTCTTCAATTGACCACGCTCAATGAGTCCAGGTCCCCCTGCGGACTCTTTGGGCGTGGACTCTTTGGTCCATCCATCTCAACTTGGGTCTCCCCCTACGCCTCACACTCTCTGGTCTATGGCGAAGAAATCTTCTGGCGGGCAGTTGCTCATTCATCCTCTCCACATGTCCAAGCCATCTGAGTCTCCCAATCCTTACAAATACCCTAACGTCTATATCATCATAAAGCTGGTACAGCTCGTGATTGTATCTGATTCTCCACACACCACCCTCAAAAACAGCTCCGTAGTTTCGCTGCAGGATCTTTCTTTCAAAAATACTAAGTTGGTCCTCGTTTTTTTTTAGTTAAGAGTCCGGGTCTCAGAGGCATATGTCAACGGTCTGACAATAGTTTTATACAGTGTTAGCTTTGTCTTTCTCGATAACAACCTGGACTTCATGTATCTCTGAAGGCCAAAGTAGCATCTGTTAGCAGTTAGCAGCAACAATTCTTCTGTTCACTTCTTCACTGATATTATTCTTACTGGTAATTAGTGAACCGAGGTACGTGAACTGCTCTGCAGATTTGAAGGTATTGGTGGAGAAGTATGATGGACAGTTGGGCGTGACAACAGGTATTTAGTTTTTTGTTCGTTGACTGTCAGACCCATACTCCTTGCCTTTTCTGGGCTGGAAACACTGGTTAGTTGGAAGAAATTGCCATACGGCAATAAACTCGCCACTTGCGCAGGGTGCAAGGATGTGTTCATTTAAGTAGGTATAAAATAAAATGGTCGTTAAACTATATTTTTAGTTTTTCCCCTGCTGGGAATCGAGCCCAGAACGCCAGCACAAAAGTCTAATGAATTTTGTGCTGTTATGTAGAATTATTTCCGTAGGTAGGTATGTCTTTAAATATTTTAGCACATTTCAAACTGCGCAATCATTTCCTGTCATATCATGTTGAGTTTCTTCAGTTATAGTCTTCTCTGAAAAAATGATTCATGTTTAAGAAATCTGATTAATAAAAAGTATTATCACAGTTTTCAGTCATCTACTCTACTGAACCCACTTTATATATCTACATATCAATACAATGTAGGTACCTACGTTTGTATAATGTAGGTACACGCAATAAAAGTATTATCACAGTTTTCAGTCATCTACTCTACTGAACCCACTTTATATATCTACATATCAATACAATGTAGGTACCTACGTTTGTATAATGTAGGTACACGCAATAAAAGTATTATCACAGTTTTCAGTCATCTACTCTACTGAACCCACTTTATATATCTACATATCAATACAATGTAGGTACCTACGTTTGTATAATGTAGGTACACGCAATAAAAGTATTATCACAGTTTTCAGTCATCTACTCTACTGAACCCACTTTATATATCTACATATCAATACAATGTAGGTACCTACGTTTGTATAATGTAGGTACACGCAATAAAAGTATTATCACAGTTTTCAGTCATCTACTCTACTGAACCCACTTTATATATCTACATATCAATACAATGTAGGTACCTACGTTTGTATAATGTAGGTACACGCAATAAAAGTATTATCACAGTTTTCAGTCATCTACTCTACTGAACCCACTTTATATATCTACATATCAATACAATGTAGGTACCTACGTTTGTATAATGTAGGTACACGCAATAAAAATATTATCTTAGGTTCAAAGAAAAATGCCGACAAACTTCTGCCAACAATCGAAGCGATGATTCCCTATTCTGGGAATAAGACCAAAAATAAGTTGTGGATAGATACTAGGTAAGACCCCATCATAAAACGGAAAACAAAAAATATAATATTTTTGTATCCATCGTCCTGGTTTTAAGATTTTCTTAGTTACCATTAAATTTCTTCTGTACATACCTACTATCGGTAATTCGCCCTCCGGCATGAGTTGAATATGTCTAAGCAAAATAGCTCATCCGTTTTTTTCATTTAGGTATTTTAATCAACATTATTTAGGATCACACATGAAAACATCTTTTAGTCAAAGAAAATTTTCATTTATTGCCCCTCGACCCTACAACAGTTTACCTTCCTCTCTTAGAGAAATAACATCATAAAGAATATTCAAAATACATATTAAAAAAATACATCATAAGTTATGGGCGGACAGTACTAACACAAATACTTAATATTCAACGATTACTACTTAAATAATTCAATATTGAAATTATTAACAACATTTGTAACTATGCCGTATTGTGTTTGCGATGCTCTTTGAGTAACACATAAAAATATTTGATTTGGGAAGCATGAGATTCATATTAATTATACCAACATAATTAACTAGTCTCTTTGTATGGTTTTGAAATAAAAATCGCGTCAGAGATTGGATTTATGACAGGTATGACAGTAGACATTAGGACCTGGTTGATCTGTTTTGTGTGAGCCCATATGTTTGTTGAGGTAATGATTCTGAGTGTAGAAAGTTGAGATTGTGTACATATTTAGTGTGGAACGGGAACAATCACTTGGTTCATAATTTCATATAATTGTCAATAAAAATTGTAAACTGCTAGCCCTGGAACAGGATTTCCTAGTTGGGCAGCAGTAATCTACTTATTGTTGTCATTATAAATATGGTGTGATAAAAGGTAAATAAATAAATAAATAAATATTATACGATGGAGTAGAGACAGAAGAAGAATTTGGACGTCGAGGGACAATTGGACGTCGGTTTACCAGGAGTAACTTTCAGAGGAAGAACAGATCCACGATCTATATAAAGAATAAGAAAAACATTGTTTAAATCATGATTGAGCTATTGTACGACTGCTTTCAAAGCGACTGCTTCTTCTTCAGGAGGGTCATTATCCTATAAAAATTATAGGATAATGACCCTCTATGTATTTTCTGAAAGTATTAATAATACCAAATTTTAGGAATAAATAAGAAATTTTAGGATTTACACAATTTCAAACGGTTGTCTCAGCTAGTGAATTAGTTTGAGCGAACTGTGATATGACATGAAAAAAAAAATAGTGATACCTTATAACTTGATTAGTTACATAGTTATAGATATGTAAGTTAGTGCAGTACCTGAATTATTCGCGTTTGCGATAAAAACCGATTGTACTCGCGAATTGTCACTTTTTTCGCGAATGACGCGAATTATGACTAAATTAGCACAAAAATTTGGCTCTTTTGTGACATTTTCGTAAAAAATACATCGAATTGACAAAATTAAAAAAAAAATATCGTAACTCGATTTCTGCGGGTGAAATCTACATAATGTATTAAATATAATTAAATTAAAATACATAAGAAAACATTGTTAACAAAATAGATAAAACTATAATATCATATGGATGCCTTACGCTAATATAGATTTACACAGGTTTCTATCCTCCTATAATTCTGTTTTGGCAGACAGAAGAAAAAAACCTTAAAAAACAACTTCTTTATATTTGATCGAATTAAAATTTAATGAAATGAAGTTTGCTGTTTTTTTACATAAAAATATAAATAAATGTGTTTTGAATGGAAAATGATGTATAAATATTATTTTTTATGCCATATAAATATTATTTTTAAATTAAATCCAATTATTGAGGATTTAGGATGACAAAGTTCTAACTGTTTGAAACTTTCAATGGAAATTATGAAAATTATTAAATCATAAAATCAGGGGGGCAAGTCTGGTCCAACCGGTGAATTCAAAACCCTCACGATTACCCATATTATGGATATAATTATTATATCGTGTCCGGACAATTGAATCGGCTACGGCCAATTGTCCGGGAATCTTATTATATGGAGTTCTATAATATTTTTAGATGTCATAGAACTCCATATGATAATTATATCCATGATATGGGTAATCACGAGGGTTTTGATTTCGCCGGAAGGACCAGACCTTCCCCCCCATGTATAGTTAAAAAAGAACATGCAAATCTAAACCATTTGTATAAAATAACATCGATTTCTTAAAATGTCACAATTTAACCTAAAAGAAACATCACATTTCTGAAAAATGTTGCGAATAATAACCGCTTTTCTACAATTACTAACATCCATTTTCCAAAAAAATACTGACGGTGTTGAATATGTAGATCTAGTTATAGGATTTCACAACTTTTGCGACCAGTCATATTATTACAGTTCGCTCATAGGAAGGTACTAATCCTCCTAGCTAAGGCTCTCGGGTTGTTGTTTTACTTTTTGTTTAGATCTAACAGAAAAATACCAAATCCAGAGAACGCTACCCTTGACCTGACTTGACGTGTTGGTATATATGGTAGGTATGGGTTATTTAGCAAATGTACTTAGATATATCAAAAGTAGAGTTTAGCGTTGGCCACTAAATAAATCAAACCTATATTTTTTTACTAATAACTATTATAATAAGTTAACATAATATATTAACTAAGACATGGTGCGCTTTTGACAATTAAACATTTATTTGTATAAGGTACTTACAAGATACAAATAGGTACTTACCTACTTATACAAATTTATGAAGTCACCTTTTATGATTTATGTTCTTGTCTGTAGCATTTTGATATTTGACGGAATATTCACGGAGCTTATTGACATTAAATTATGATTAAGTACCTACATTGTAAAATTTTATTCTCACTCAATATTTACGGCTCAACATATCTTATCTAAGATATATTAGTACTTAAGTACCTACATACCTACGTGTGCTTAAAGATTAACGTTTTTTTAAGTTTTGTGTCGTATATCATCTTACATGTGTATGTCTATTAATAATTGGTATTTTAAATCAAACAAATGATTTGGTCTACATATATATTTTTTCCTGAATCCAGGACGACCGTTTCAGCTTATTAGGCCCTTATCAACTGGCTGATAAGGGCCCAATAATCTGAAACGGTCGTCCTGGATTCAGGAAAAAAATATATATGTAGACCAAATCATTTGCTTGATTTAAAATACCTATTATTATGGAATTCTACATATTCAACACCGTCAAAAATAATGACAAAATTAAAAAATAATGTATGTCTATTGTCTACGTCTATTCTAATGCATTTTATAATTAGACAGTGAAACAAAACTTTTTTAAACATCATTTATTTATTATGTAGGTAGGTACCTCTTCGCAGTCTTCGCTGATACGATTATGAAATTCCCTTCCTTAGGAGGAAAAAGGAAACATCGTTACCGTAATATCTAGAGGTTTGATATTATAAATAAGTTGTGTTTAACAAGATACAATCAGATACAATCATGAGCTATACCAGCTTTATGATGATATAGACGTTGGAGTATTTATAAGGATTGGGAGACTCAAGTGGCTTGGACATGTGGAGAGGATGAGTGAGCAGCTGCCCGCCAGAAGAGTCCTTCACCATAGACCAGAGGGTGTGAGGCGTAGGGGGAGACCCAAGTTGAGATGGATGGACTGCGTCCAGGGGGACCTGGACTCTTTGGGCGTGGTCAATTGGAGACAAGGAGCCGCTGACAGATTGGAATGGCGAAGACTTCTTTTGGAAGCCAGGTCCCACCTTGGAATGTGGAGCTGATGATGATGATGATGTGTTTAACAACTCATTGTTTAAGTATTTCATTTAGAATATGTTACTACAAAGTATTGATTAGTTTGTTCAAGAATTAATGCATTTTAGTTTGTGTAAACAGGTAACCAGCAAAGCAGATATTAATTGCTTGTTGATTATAGGGGTAAAACCAAACAACCTTCATGGGTATGGATAATGGATAACTTAATTTTATATTATAGCTATCATATTCATTAAGTTTGTGGATAGATAATTCTTGATGAAGCTCTATTATATAACTAACATAGAAAGAAAAACTACAATTATTTTAGGTATTAATATTATTAAAATTATGCGATATAAAGCGGAAATAACAATGCGGAAAAAAGCGGAAATGACGGTGTTTGACTTTTGATGACGATAATTAACAGCAAATTTACGAAATTAGAAACATATATAATCTGTTTTATTTTAAATTGAACCTGACGTAGATACGTAGATATGCGAAAAAGAGAGAACGTAATGCGAAAATACAATTTCCTCTATTTTAATAATCAGCTGTGAATCTATAAGGTCCATTGATTATTGAATCAAAAGCTAGATTGGAATATTTAACAAAATATATTGATGATTGAAAATATAATGATGGCTGAAAATATAAGTAGGTACTTATTCAATTAATATTTGTAATATATTTCTATAGAATAGCACAAATTTATTTATTTATTTATTTTAATCTTCTTGTACATATAATTAGTACACTAGCGGGTAAAACACGACAGTTCAATTGAACTAAGAATATTTTTTTTATTTATTTATTTATTTATTTTATAAGAGTATTACACAATATTTTGACCAAGTTACAATATATGACAAAAATTACCGTATTGATACTCTCTCGATAGAGTTAAAAACTCGTGTTCGAGAGAGGAGTATCGTAATTACATAAAGAAAGAAAAATTCAACATATAGGATTATGTATTGCCAAAAATATGCCCTTTTAATGCTATTTTAAATTTATTTAGATCTTTTATTTCTCTAATGGAAGTGGGCAGGTCATTGTAAAATAATATTCCCCTATATTGTACAATAATTTGTATAATTAGATACCTAATATTGCCAGGGCAAGATTAATCCAGGGGGTAAAGTCAGTTGAAATCAAAACCCTCATGAGGGTTTTGATTTCACTGTTTGACCGAATTTGCCCCCTGCTCGGTTATTTTAGACTAACATCTAAAAGGACACAATGTTGTAAGTTCAAAGTGTGGGTATTTAAAAATTAATTAAAACAACAAAACGAGTGGGTTGTGGCCAACGCTATACTCCTTACTATCAAGTCACTCCACAAAGTAAGTATATAAATTTGTATGGAAAATTTTCAGCATTTTCATGAAATGGGTTAGGTATATAAATTATTTTTGATTTAAATATTTTATTATAAAAACTTCTTATAATTCTTCATTGACATTTTATTAAAGTGTTGTGCATTTTTATCAATTCGAAAACAAATACCTGTATCAAATTTTTAGTTTCCTGAGTTTGGGATCCCTTGAAATATTTGACAGTTCAAAAAAATGAGAAGCACTATACAGATATCCTTCAAAATGTAATGGGGTCTAAGCGAGTATTATAATACATATATAGGTATAGGTAAATTTGCAAAATAAAGAATCGATTTTGTATGTACTTTAGTCTATAATCGATAAAGTAGAAAAAATATGACGTTCATAGCACATAGTAGGTACACAGCACACAGATACATTGTCATGAAACTTTCAGAATACAATCTCAGCATGATACTAGTTGATAATCTGCAATAAAAAAATAATCTTTTAAAATAGTGAATTCACTACTCCCCACTATATCTCCTTGAGGTAGTGAGGAGTAAAAATTGTGAATTCACTACTCCCCACTATATCTCCTTGGGGTAGTGAGGAGTAAAAATTGTGAATTCACTACTCCCCACTATATCTCCTTGGGGTAGTGAGGAGTAAAAAACCACAAAAGAGTGCCAGAATAATATTATTTGGAATTGGTTTTATACCACTGCTCAATTATTTATATTACCTATATAATTTATTTAAATATTATATTTTTACATAATATTCATTCACAAATAAGTAGGTAAGAATCGGGAATATTCTTCGAGCAGAATAAAATATGGGATTTTAAATTGTATAAAAAATCATATGTAATATTTCAAATGTCGGCCTTCGTGGCCCAATTGGTTACATATCTGACTGATAATCCATAGGTCCCGGGTTCGATTCCCGGTGGAGCCATAGTTTATAATTGTTTTCAGTCTGGATCTACGAGACGATTAATATCGCTCCTATATAATAATAAGTCTCCAGAATGTGGCAACTTGTTATTCGGTGCGTATTCAATTAATATTTGACAAAGAAGGTACATGTTAGTTGCCCTCGAAGTAATCCAACTGTTGATTCGTTCAAGAGAATATATTTAAGAATATAGATAGTTATAGGCCTACAAAACTTTTATTTGTAGGTACTCTGAATTTCGAATTTTTGTAAAGTCAGGGTTTATCAACGAATTTTTACTTTATTTTTCCATAGGTACATCTCAAAAACCACAAAAGCTAGAACGCTGAAAATTGGTATAAATAGTTATAGAAAAATACAAAAACTCAATTGTTTTTTTTAATTGCAAAATATATAAAACATATTTTATTAAGGGGAGACTGCTGCCAACGTACCTATTTTTCAATTTGATATAGGTACCAGCATTATTTCTAATCGAATAGTTTTGAAAAAATAAATTAGATTGTTTGGGTAGGTACTAATAAAGAAAAATATACCTTAACTTTTTGATAATATTCTGTACAAATTACTGTAGAAAAATAATGGCATACCCCGATTTTCAACGTTTTCCTTATATTTTTAATAAACTATAAGGCGTAGAGTAATATATTTTTTTAAATTAAAGAAGACAAAAATATCTGGAAAAATATGTCGTGACGTTGCATTAATGCTTCAGGCTTAGTAAATAAACCTAAAAAACATTTATTTTCCACTCAGCGCCATTGCGAAATCAAAGTTTTTTTTGGTTTATTAACTTAACCTGATGCATTAATGCAACGTTACATCGTATTTTTCCAGATATTTTGATATTCTTTAATTTATAAAAAAATATTTTTATTTTTTTATTTTATTTTTATTTGGGACACTTACAGACATTGACAATCACATACAAGAAAGTATATCATAATAATTTTATATAATGCCAATATCCAATTGGAAGTGAACACAACATGCGAAGTTTATAAATAATTCACACAAATATTAAAATATCCAAGATAAAAACAGTAATAAAAAAAAACTTTACAAATAGAACATAATTATACAAAACCTATAAAAGCATAAAGAAGCAACAATAAAAAGTACAAAGTAAATATAGAGAAGCATATATAAAACAATGAAAAGTAATTAAAATTGTGCATATAACAACAAAAAGCGATGAAAACATCAACATAAATTCTCCTCTCTACTCAGAATCAATAGCATTCTTTTTTTAAATACCTCTCTTGTGTTGCAGAAGATATCAACTATGTTGGAGTTGCTATGACTATTGTAAATACGGCACATGCGATACAATGGATTAAAAAATGATATGTTAGATATACAGAACCCTATGTGAAAAATATTTGGGTTTCTTAGTGATTTAATGTTGACGTTATATTTTAAGTCATTGACCAGCTGTGTATCCATCACATTATTTATTATATTATATAAACATGCCACGTCCGCCTCTTTTCGTCGAGTACTCAGCTTAGAAATATTGAAAAAAATCAATCTTTGATTATATGTAAACATGTAACGACCTATACCGGCTCTATAAGACAGAATTTTTACAAACTTCCTTTGGACAGATTCTAACATTTCAGTGTATACATTATAATATGGACACCATACAGGTGACCCGTATTCCAGAACACTAATGATTGATAAAGATATTTTAAGCTTTGAGTATTTGTGAAGTTTACAGTGAGTCGAGTTATGAACCCTAGCATCTTCAGTGATTTTTTAACAGTATTTTCAATGTGTGGGCGAAAAGTGAGTTGGGAGTCAAAAGTCACTCCAAGATCTTTAATGGCATTTACACGTTTGAGAGGTTTATCAGAGAGTGAATATACATTTTCAATTTTCTTATGATTTCTAGTAAATGTGATTACGTGACATTTATCAATGTGTAGCTCCATTTCGTTTTTAATGCACCACAAATTTAAAGTGTCGAGGTCTTTTTGTAATGTTAGACAGTCAAACATGCATTTAATGACATGAAAATTTTTTAGATAATCTGCATACAACAAGAATCTACATTTTAAAAGATGAGAAAGATCGTTAATGAAGATGTTGAATAACAGTGGTCCCAAGTGGGATCCTTGAGGTACCCCGGAGGTCACGGATACAGGAAGGGACTTGAAACCATTTATTATTACGAGTTGACTTCTATTTGATATATATGATTCTAACCAACGTAACAAATTCCCATGTATTCCAATGTTCTGAAGTTTAACTAAGAGGATTAAATGACTCACTTTGTCGAAAGCCTTACGAAAATCGGTGTATATGGCATCGACCTGAGTGCGAACATTAAATGAGTTACAAACGAAGTTACTGTATTCTAAAAGATTTGAGGTTGTGGATTTCTTACGTACAAAACCATGTTGGTGTGGAGAGAGTATATGGTGAAATTGATGAAAAATATGCTCATAAACAAGAGACTCAAAAACTTTACCGAAGCAGGATAAGATGCTTATTGGTCTGTAGTTCTTAGTGTCATTTTTATTACCTGACTTCAAGATCGGAGTGATGTGAGCTACTTTCCACATTTTGGGAAATGTGCCTTCTTGTAAAGATTTACTGTATATGATGTGTAAAGGAGTGGAGAGTTGCTCGTAACATTTTTGTATGAAAAATGGCGGAATACCATCAGGACCTGCACCCTTATCAGAATCAAGAGATTTGAGCTTTAGTTTAACATCTAATAAGGAAATATTCACGCAGCTTAATGAATAATTATTACAATGATTTATATGAATAGAGGTGTCACTGGGATTAGGTGGATTAAAAACAGAAGCAAAGTATTCAGAGAATAGTTCAGCTATTTCCGGACCAGCATTATCATTTTTATCATTTAAGTGCATACATTTTGGAAGACAATTAGATGTGAGCATGGCTTTGGCGAAACCAAAGAATTTTTTCGTTCCTCTTGGCAATGATTCCTCGACATCTCTTATGTAAGATTGATAACAATCTTTCATCATAGCTTTAGATCTTTTTCTAAGGCAAGAGAATGTTTCATAATCCCCAGGATTACCAAATTTTTTTGCCTTTTTATGAAATTTGTCTTTTTCTTTCAAGATTTTAATAAGTGGTCGACTAAACCAAATTGGGTGACCACTGGTTCTAATTCGCTTAGTAGGCGTGTGATTGAAAATGACAGACCCAATTATAGAGTAGAATAGTTTCAGTGAGTCATTACAGTTGAGGTTATCTATGATTTTCCAATCAATATTTGATAGTTCTTGACAGCAATTTGAATAATTTGTTTTTTTGAAGTCATATTGTAATAAGTAAGGATTAGTTTGAAAGTATTGTGTTTTATCAAATATAATTTCAAGTTCAAATGGGGGGTGATGATTATCAACTTTACTAAGTGGTAATGTTGAATTGACTTTTATATGATGAGAATCAGAGAGAACCAAGTCAAGAATTCGCGAGTTGACATTAGTGATAGAATTGAATTGGGAGAGATTTGAGAGTAAAATGAATTCGGTTAGAATATTAGCTTTAGCCCCGCTTATATCGATAGGAATAAGATTGCGACAATCGAGTTTTTGAAGCCATTTGACTGTGGGAATGTTAAAGTCTCCCAGTATTATATTTGTGTGAGAATCAACGTTAGAGGATATGTGGTTCCGTTTATCATAGTTGTTAATATAGTCGTTTAGGATCTCTAATGGTGCATCGGGTGGAAAATAAACTAATCCAAGGTTAATTGATTTTCTACTGAATTCGTTTACCCTTATGTTGACCCACAAATCTTCAGCTTTAGTTTGCCATTGCGTTTTTTGAAGTGCTGCGTATTTTTTATTGATAGCTATAATAATGCCACCTCCATCTTTTTTTTAGAATTAACGAAGTCACGGTCCCGTCGGAACACAACATATCTATTGTCGAAAATTTCTTCGTCAAAAATGGATGGATCTAACCAAGTTTCTACAAAACATAGTATATCGTAGTTGCTCTATACCTTATAGTTTTTTAGAAATTTAAGATAAATGTCAAAAATCGGGGTACCTATGGTTATTATTTTCCTACAAGAATATATACAGAACATAATTAAAAAGTTAAGGTATATTTTTCTTCATTAATATCAAATCTAACTATCATTAGGTTATTTTTTCAAAATGATTCGTTTTGTAGTAATGATGCAAATTCAAATTGAAAAAATAGGTTCGTTGCGTTGGCAGCAGTCACCCTCTTAAGACAAACATTTTTTTATAATAAATGTATGTAAAGTTTTGTGTTTAATTTAAATAATTGATTAAATGTATATGTTTAACCGCCTATATTTCCATTTTTTTCCTTTCCCTTTAGCGCTTTTGTCCCGTTTCTATCGGGGTACGCTTTGACCATGATCCTTGAATTGGCGAGTCTGGTTATTACATTGAAGCGACTGTCATCTGACCTTCGTAACCCTTAGAAAGGGGAACCAGACAAATTGGATCATGGCTACACATAGCTAGTGATAAAAATCCGCACATAGATTTTTTTAAAATTCCAGAGGTGCGTGCCTCGTTCGGATTCGAACAAAATTTCGAATTATAGTAGGTAGTACCTACTTCTCTAGGTAGGAAAAAAGGACTTACCTCCATACTATCCTATCCTTACATACAAACCTATATGTTTTGTATAGAAAACAAAATATCTTATAATATTCAATAATTTGTATTTATGGGTTACTATCGCTATCGACAGTTGGATCTCATGTGTTACATGCAACTAGTACCTATATTTGAAAATAATAGGTCGGTATCTTGTGCTTAAAGTTGTCATTTCCGATGAAAACATAAAAAAGGTACAGATATCGTTGAAATGCGTATTTTGGTGGCATTTGTTGTCCAAATCTCGGAAATGAGGGTTAAAAATTAGACGGAAAAACATGAGAGGAATATGCCGACAAAGGACGCAGCAGATGCAGAAAAAATCAGCATTGAACTTCTCTCGTTATCTAGCTAGAGGTAGGTACCTACGACATCTTGTTTACTGTATAATGTAATAACAAATTGTTACACGTGCCGACAGTTAGAAACATGAAAACAATGCGCTACATGGTTAAAACTACTCAAAATATTTTCATTCATAACAGACAGACTGGACCATTTATTTATCACAATACAAATGGATCTTTAGAAATACTTATTCAAGAAAATAATTCAGTTATATTTAATTAATAATTCTTTAATTTATTTATTATACCTATCGGTACCGATGTCGTGAAGAAATTTATTTAAAATTATTTCTCAAACAAATTTTGCTTTAATGGATCGGAAACACTGTTTAGTTGGAAGAAATTGCCGTATGGTAATAAAATCGTAGCTACTTGTAGCTACAGGGTGCAAGGAGAGTTTATTATTATTTGTATTAATGATACAGTTTATAATTATAGTTTATTATTTTTAACAATTTTAAGGTTTTTTCGTTAACACAGTGTAAGTTCATAATTATAAAATAGAAGGTTTTATTTTAATAATTAAAAACACAAAGTTTTAATCCACAATGAGTTTTTATTTTTAAAGCCTAAGAGCTTTCACTGGACTCAGCCAGCATCCTCAGAGATGGATCTCATGTGTTACATGCAACTAGTAGCTTAGGCTTTAAAAATAAAAACTCATTGTGGATTAAAACTTTGTGATTTAATTATTAAAAATAAAACCTTCTATTTTATTATTATTTTTATTTAGTTTATTATTTATTAGTTTAGTTTATTTATTTAGTTGAGTTTTTATTTAGATTATTATTTTTATTATTATTTTTTTATAGTTTATTATTTTTATAACTATTATTATTTGATATAGTTTATTATTATTTATATTAATGATATTTATGATTGAAAGAGATATCGTAAGATGAAAATAAATGCTATAAGGCGGTTTGGCCACATAGAAAGAATGAGTGATGATCGTCTGGCTTATAAGGCTGAAAGGGAAACGAAAATTAAATTGAATTTTGAAAGACGGAAACTTTAGAAGTAAGAATAATAGTACCTAGATCGTGTATGACACGATGTATGGACGAGAATGAAGTGAAAATGTATATCAAGCAAGAGGAGTCTGGCATTCGGTTCTCTCTGTCTACCCCAAATATGATAATGGCGCTTAGTAGTATGGTATTAATGATATTTATAATATATGTAATGCAAACCCGCTCACCTGTCGCTGGTTACCCCACATCGTGGGATATGCCGTGATGGTATGAACGAATGAATGAATATCCTGATATCAAGAAAAAGAGAATTGTACCACTGGACATATCATTATCCTTTTGGACGATCTTTGGTCCGTCTACTCTTCTGCAGTCTCAGAAGCAAACGTACCTAAAAACGTTCAATAACGATTTATACCATAAATATAGGTACTTAGGTATGCGTGATTGTGTAGGCAAAAATGTATTGCTGAGCAGGTATTTATTTAAATTTGATGACATTTCATCCAACTATCGATTTATTCATGAGAATTTATTTCTCTTAATATATCGACAAAGTATCAAGCCTAGATAGGTACGCTAGATTTGTATGACAGGTCTATAATATTGTTTCACGGTTTTTCCAACTTCGAAGTCAAAAAACACGAACTTAGAGGCTTCGCAGCATATATGTTCCAAGTATGGATTTACTTAGAATTCGGAGTAGAGTGTGTCTGTGTGCGTGTCCGTCCTCCCCTTATAACTATTGATCTGCTCAATGTACAGAGCCAAAAATTTCAGAATATATAGAAAGTTACAGAGAGTTTCATATTTTTTATAGAAAATTAAATTATCCAGTGTGGATGTTTCGGCTTTTTTCGATATTTGTATAACTTAGGAAATATAGGCAGTTAAATACATAAATTTATCATAAAAAATGTATTTCATAAGAGGGTGACTGCTGCCAACGTACCTATTTATTCAATTTGAATTTGCATCATTACTACAACGAATCATTTTGAAAAAAAAACCTATTTAATTTACCCGATAGAAACGGGACAAAAGCGCTAAAGGGAAAGAAAAAAAAATGGAAATATAGGCGGTTAAACATATACATTTAATCAATTATTTAAATTAAACACAAAACTTTACATACATTTATTATAAAAAAATGTTTGTCTTAAGAGGATGACTGCTGCCAACGCAACGAACCTATTTTTTCAATTTGAATTTGCATCATTACTACAAAACGAATCATTTTGAAAAAATAACCTACTGATAGTTAGTTTTGATATTAATAAAGAAAAATATACCTTAACTTTTTAATTATGTTCTGTATATATTCTTGTAGGAAAATAATAAGCACACCCCAATTTTTGACATTTATCTTATATTTCTAAAAAACTATAAGGTTTAGAGAATTAAATTTTGTTATAAATCAAAGAAGATCAAAATATCTGGAAAAATACGATGTAACGTTGCATTAATGCATCAGGTTAAGTTAATAAACCAAAAAAACTTTTATTTCGCAATGACGCTGAGTGGAAAATAAATGTTTTTTTAGGTTTATTTACTAAACCTGAAGCAATAATGCAACGTCACATCATATTTTTCTAGATATTTTCGTCTTCTTGAATTAAAAAAAAATATGTTGAACTACGCCTTATATTTTATTAAAAATATAAGATAAAAGTTGAAAATCGGGGTATGCCATTATTTTTACGCAAGAATTTATACAGAACATTATCTAAAAGTAAATATATATTTTGCTTTATTAATACCCAAAGGATCTAAATTATTTTTTTCAAAACGATTTGACAAGAAATAATGATGGTATATCAAATTGAAAAATAGGTACGTTGGCAGCAGTCCCCCCCCCTTAATAAATAATTATATGAATTTGATATTTTGTATTTTTCTATATTTATACCAATTTTCAGCGTTCTAGCTCTATGGTTTTTGAGATATTTGAAAAATAAAGTAAAATTTCAATAGTTGATAACCCCTAACAAAAATAAAACTTTAAAATTCTATGTAAGAAAGTTTTGTGGGCCTATAATTATCTATATATTCTGAAATTTTGGGTTCTATGCATTGGGCGGGTCAAATGTTATAAGGGGACACACACAGACACAGACACACTAAATGTTCTACTACGAATTCTGAGTAAATCCATATATAGAGCATATTATATGCTGCGAAGCCTCTAAGTTGGTGTTTTTATACTTTAAAATTGAAAAAAACGTGAAAAATGTAGACCTGGCATACAAATCTCGCGTATCTTGGCTTGAAACTTTGTCGATATGTTGAGAAAAATAAATTCTCTTGAATAAATCGATAGTTGGATTATGTAAGTATTATAATTACGAGCTCTTTAACAAAAAATCAGCTAAATAATTAAAAAACAGAAAGGATTTGGCTGTGAAAAAATATTTGTACTTACCTAATTCAACTGATTATGAAGTTATTGAATCCGAAAATAACGTATTGCTTTTTTTATAAATTCTATTTTATTCAAGATCTTTGAGGAAAAATATTCAATATCTTTGGCCTGGTCTAACGAAAATGATAATTATTGGAGAATGAGTACCTATTTATTTAGTTGTCTAGATCTATTTTGATGCAAAATTTTGTTTTTTTTTTATTGAATGGTTTCTTAAAACACCTTATGTACACATTTTTACAACTTGAAAATGTTCATTTCACTATACTGTCTCATTAAATTAATCGAAGTAGGTATATGTAAATGTGAATTTTGTATGTAAAAGATACGGTTTTTGTAGTATTGTACCCCCCTGCTCACAGACTGGAATAAAAGCTATTAATATTTTTATTATTACCTATATTAAAAAAAACATTTCTTTGTGTAGAGTTTTTAAAGCAATATCAATTAAATTAGATGTTTTGGAAATATGGAATCTAAAATGTTAATAAAAATGGGTTTTTTAATAATACTAAGTTTTGATTCTACATTTTTATTCAGCGTTATCGATTGATCTTACGAGGACCAATTATTTTGCTTGCTTATGTTATTTTATAATAGAATTCTACCAAATAAATAATAAGGCAATTCTAAATTAACCAGAATTCAATTAAAAAATGAATTCGGTTTTGTTTTGGTAGGGCATTAAAACAAAATATTTTACTCATTGTCAACAGGTCTGCTTTTCTTCGTCTAGGAAAATAGAATTACTATAATGACTATCTTAATTAGTATCTATATTGAATGTAGTATGATGGTACCTTCATACAAGTCTTTATACCTATGTCTTTGAATCTCTTATATTAGGAAGGTAATCAGAAGAGATTAATTGTGTATTTGTGTAAATATAGATATCTAGAACCTTCGATAGGTAGGTTTATACTCCACAATGGAGGCAGGTTCCTCAGGACAAAGACACCGCTCGGTCTTGGGTGTTATTTACTTCGTGATAGCCGACATTATGGTCCCAGTGCTAATGCCTTGTGTCCTCATATACCTATAGATACCTACACATACATGTAGAGATACATCCTGACATTTTTATCCTATCTTAATCCAACTTAGCACTTATAACTACACAGGGTTGTCTTAAACCATCCATTAAATTTATATTTTACATCACACCGATCGACGATAGTAGGTAGGTACCTACACTGGTAAAAAATTTTTTTTTTAAAACGACCCGTTTGAAATATCAAGAATAACTATTTATTTGAAAAAGAACCGGATTATCGTACTTTATTCTTGATTTTGTAAACGGAGTTCTGGTTTTTTAATCAGTATTGAAGGAATTAAAAAAATATTTATTAGAATTTCGATTGAAAAATCGATAAAAATGATATTTAAAACGGAATTCTGTTTTTAAAATCAATATATTTTCTTAGCAAAGGAATTCTTAAGCCACATATTTCCGTTCTACATACTGTCGATTTTTTCAAGAGAATTTATTTCGCTTAACATATCAACAAAGTATCAAGCCAAGATACGCGAGATTTGTATGTCAGGTCTATATTTTTCATAGCTTTTTCAACTTTGAAGTAAAAAAATACCAACTTAAAGGCTTCGCAGCATATATGTTCTGTATATGGATATACTCAGAATTCGACCTAGAACATTTAGTGTGTTTGTGTGTGTGTCTCTTATAACTTTTGATCCGCTCAATGCACAGAGCTCAAAATTTTAGAATATATAGATAAGCCTACCAAACTTTTATACTCAGTACTTATTATGAATTTTTGTTTCAGTCAGGGGACATCAAATTTTGTATATTTACTTTATTTTTCTATATATCGCAAAAACCATAAAAGCTAGCACGCTGAAAATTAGTATAAATATAAAAAAATACAATATCTCGAGTTCATGTTTATAAAAAAGTTCCTGAGTTTCTCAATCATTTTTTATTTAAATAATATTTTTTTATAACAAGTTTACATCTGTGTTTAACTGCCCAGCATATTTCCAAAGTTTTTAAAAATATCGAAAAACACCGAAACACCCCAACTAGATAATTTAATTTTAAATAAAAAAAAACATTGTAGTAGTAGGTAGGTACATCTCAAACTTTTCTTAACAATTTTTATAAAATTTGAATTTAGTGACGACATCATTTCATACGATTTGTAAGGCAGTATAAACTACATGACACTACACAATATCTACAGGGACTCAATAGTTTGATACTTAATCTCCATCGTACATACATACCATCATGTTGTTTTTATATCCTGGGCAGAAAAAAAGACTGACCTCCATACTATCCTATCCTGACATGTTTTATATGTAAAACAAAATATCAAAATATTTATTAATTTGTGTTTAAGTTTTTACAGTTTGGTACGTATTCTTCAATTATGTATAGGTACCAACATACTATCGCCATTGAAACTTGGATCTCATGTATTACATGCAACTAGCGATATAATATTTCCGGTAATAAAACATGTTTTACCCTTTCAAATCTTAATTGAACTCCGTCTATTATCAAATGACAATGTTTTTAAGATTCTTCATTTAATAATAATAATAATAATAGTAACTTTTATTTAGACGTAAAAAATATAAAATTAATAGATACATCTAGCATAAACAAAAAGTACCTACCTATATAATTTTAATGAAACAATAATTAGATATGGTACAGAGTATGACACTAAATTATTAAAACATGTAAAAGTATGGAGAACCTAACTAACTAAATGTATTTTTATATCTTATTAAAGAAAATAAAGTATCATTCTTATTTTCATAATATATTTGAATAATTAAGATGATATGTAGGTACAAGTAGGTACTTTCCTATTATTTTATTTGATTATTTCTTGTTTCTGGTAGAGTGGATACATGATATAAATATAATTCTACCTTCACAGTACCTACGTGATAGAAATATCTTGGTATATATTATGACAGTTACATATATACTTACCTATATGTATAAGTATAATACCTGTATTCTATTCAACGATTATTTCACTTATATACATTTGCCTACCTATGTATCACGGCATATCGCTATACCAAAAAGAAAAAATATATAAAACGGAGCGTGCATTAAATTAAGATATGTTTATCCATACTACGATCAATAATCATAAATTATTATTCCACTGGGCATTTTAATTTTACCCATAATAATAATACTAAGGTTGAAATCAGTTAAATTACTTTAAACATGCAGGTGAACTTTATTATAATATCCTCTCATTGGTGTAGAGTGTATGCTAATGGTGGGGGCTAGACGCCATGTTGGGCCGCTATTGGTGGAACGGGGTGTAGGCCACGCCCCCCTGAAACGGAGGCCTGAAAACCAGGGGAGAGATAAGATTTCTATGTACAGACAGCTCACAAAGGAACACTGAGTCGAGCCGTGCGGGTCATGACAGATAGTTTTTTTGTTTTTTCTTCGTTCCGTTGAAACGTAATTAATATATATATTCATTTAGCGCTCAGAATCGTGTGTATTATTTATTAATTCGGTTGTGTGCCATAATTCGTGTTATTTCAGCAAAATTTCATGTCTGTGCAACAATAGTATTGTGACATTTTTTTGTGATGTTGACAGCTGTAATAGATTTGCGATATGATAATAATATCATCTCATCGCCAACGAACATAACTAACTCTGTGGCTTCTGTGTTTCCTTTTTGAAATGTGATGTGATTTTTGTGTGATCGTCGAGATTCAAATGATTTCGTAAAACTTTGTTTCTGACAAGATTTGATGTAATACCAAATCGCTAATACACGACCCGCTAATGTGTCTGACATTGACGGTATAATTTTATACATAGTGAACGATATTAAACTGTGAAACTTTAAAATAAATATTGTGTATTTAAGTGCTGTGCATTTAATGAATGGATTTAGAATCGAGATCTAATTTTTGACGTATTTAATCCGCCGCGGTTTTAGTGTAATATTTGAATGCTTAAAGTGGTCGCTGATTTTCTGACCTTCAATAGTTATTTCTTACCTCGTCGGTAGTGTGTAGGTCTCGCGCTGTCCGGAAAGCAGGACCCTCGATTGTGGTGTCGTGAAGAAGTGTCTGTCTTTGGTCACCCCCTCGATCGCTATAGCATCGTCGCCGAGAGAGGTCCGTCGCGAGCCGTGGCCCAAGTCACGGTAAAGAACGAGGCGGCGGATCACTTCGAGCTGGACTACGGCCACGGCATGGTGTCATACTACAACCCCCTGGGGGTCTACCAGAAGGGCGGGGGGGGCCAGTGCGGCCACGGCGGGTGGTACCAGCCGCCGATGCTCGAGGAGGGGGGTGCGCCGTGGCACACGCACGCGGCGCACCCTCACGCCTGGCAGGGCGCCGAGTGGGTAGTGCCGGACCGCCCCAGCAGCACCCCGACCAGCCCCCGCCCGGGCTCACCTGCCCATAGGCCTCCGCCACCGAGGAGCCCGTACGAGTGGATGAAGAAGCCGAGTTACCAGAGTCAACCGAATCCAGGTAATTTCTTTTAATTCTTATTTGATGTTGCTGTTGTAGATGTGCACCAATTTTCACATTCTTTCTTGTGTTATTTTATGATCTTTTGAAGAGTTTATTTTAATTACTATACCTATATGGGTGTGTAGCGCTTGATGTAATTTGTTTCTTACTATGATCGCCTTGTGATATGATGTGTCACAAAAAATTATTATAGGTAACCTATAACTTGCCATAGGATTAGTTATAAGGTTCTAATGTCATACCTGTCATATCATAGGTACCTATATTGGACAGTTTCGTACAAATTTTCATGCTCACCCAAGATGGTTGATGTATTTGATTCGTTGTAAAAACTTGAACATTGGTTCTACAAAAATTTTATCCATAAAATATATGTTCACTTATTTCCTACTTTTCGATCAAATGCTTCTGAAATTATTTTTTTACAATGGATGAATACCAATGAAACAAGACGATATATGGATAGGGTATAGAAATGAGGACTTTATGAAAGAATGTAAAATAATAAAATATATCATATCAATAGAATGATAGTGAATACATTGAGGTTTGACCATTTGGAGAGATTGAACGAGGATCGGCTGACGAAGAAAATACACAATATAACAGTAATGGAATGAGAGACGTCTGGACCGTCCAAGAAAAGGATGGCTCGATCATGTGGACGACATTCTGAAAGAGGGCAAATTAAGAAACTTGAACAGGCGAACATTAGCATGAAACGATGTATGAATGTTGATGAAGCGATGGATGCGTGCCAGGATAGAAAAATGAGGCGTTAGGTTCTCTCTGCCAACCCCGTTAGGGACGTGGTGTGATGGTATGTAGGTACCTGCATGTAGTTACACTATAAACCCAGTGTAACCCAGTGTTTTACTATAAACCCAGTGTAATTCTACAATAAACAAGTTATAATTGAATCAATTAGAATCCTAATTTGACCAATTAATTTAGCTATTTCGATTAAAGGACACCTATTAGGATAAAATCATTTTACTTGCTGCATTTTTTTTTATATACGAGGGATGATGTAAGTACCTACAAAGTACTGAAATTTTTCAGTGAAGTAGGTACATTATTTCACTGTTATTTTTTTTAAGGAATATGTACCTACATACATATGCTAAAATTTTCACTTACTGCACATAGAGATAACATAGAGTTAAAAAATAGAGAGAGAACCTACCCACTAGTATTCATTATGTACAAAATATGACTAAATTTTCGTCTTCATTATAGATTCATTTGCGTTATTTCGTGGAAGTAAATGGCTAATTGTTTGTGTAACTATTATTCATGTTGCTTTTATTATCTAGTTCTTCATTTGACAATGATTCAGTTCAAAATTAGCCTGTTATATTCTGGTCCAAGAAACTTTTCATATTCAAGATTATTCTTTTAATGCCATGCTCTTTTGTGTTGTTCTAATAATTTTACTTATTTTGTCTGTAAAATACCCACAAGCCTGTATAGATCATCCTATTTATATTGAGGTTTGTTTTGTTCTATAGTTGGTGGTGTTTTCCCAGATTAAATATTTTCACAATAGAGCCAAGAATTGAAAAGTATGACCTAGCAACAGTAGGTACTGCGCCGGTAAGCCTTCTGACCTTTTTTAAATTTCTTTAAAGGAAAACAATAATGGTAGTTCTAGGAAGCTAAACTATAAATAGTAAATATTAAAATTGTAAAGAATATTTTGGGAGTAGAGTAAACAAAGATTATGTACAATGGGTAAATGGAATAACCGTTATTTTTGTATAGAAGTAATCGTATCTTCTACCTATCATTCACAATCTACAAAGATACCTATATTATAGGCACCGTCTAACCGTTTCCTATACTTACAGACATATTGAAATACCTGGTCGTCTGATTTGTAACATATTACAATAGGTACATATAATATCATAAAATCAAACTATTATTTTGTTTAACGTATTATGTGAACAATATTTAGTTGTCTAGGTAAGTATAGCACATTCAGTAGATAGGTATGTATTCAGTCTTGATTTTTCTGTCTGAAATGTTTACGGCCTACGAACGGCTTATTTTTTCATTAAATAACGATTGTTTTTTTATAGACATTCTTTTCCATAGTGTGTGTTCATAGTTTTGTGTGTTTAAAATTATGTACCTATAATAATTCCCATAGTAAATATTAATATGATGACGGTACTATAGCCAAAACGACAATTTTGATCATCCCTAACACCCCTTTGTTAGTGGTGAGTTTATTGTTAAATAGTTCATCTTCCAACTTACGAGAGTTTCCATCTCTAGGGAGCGAGAATTTTGTAAGAAATATTGTTTGAATAAATTCTCCGGTGTTGAAAATCAAACCAAGGACGCTGGCACGGAAGTCAAATGAAATACTACTATGAAATTGCCTTTGCAAGACTAAGACTAGCGAAGTGCCTAAAAAATTAACTACGTACAATCGGCTGAATACTGTAAATTGGCGTTTATTGTCATTTTTCATTATAACTAAAAAAAATGTAAAAGATGCAAAACCAGCAATACTTGCAAGACCAAGACTCGATCAAGAATGCGAGACCAAAACCACACCTATTTATGCAAAGACCATCAAGACTATGCATTTGCTCATATGTAACTACCACTCTTACAGTGGTCGACGTGGTCTTTATGATATTGGGTCTGTTACTGGCATTAGCAGTCTTGCAATTAATTGTATTTCATACTAAACTATGACTGTATTTTTGCTTCTCACTATAACAACTTACAATAGCTTGTCCTCTAACAAACAGAAAATATGTATTTATTCTAATACGTTATGGCAAGAAACCCGCATTTGTACACCTGTACATAAATTATATAAATAAATGCATATTTCAATTATATGTAGGTACTTTTTTAATTTCTTTCATTGTTTAATTTTTTAGATAGGTTTAGGTCTCTAGATAATAAAAAAAACAAGCAGTGAAGAACTGTGCCGGCCACACAGTTGGTAAGCCGTTTGCCTCTTGCGCGGGAGTCCTGGGTTCGATTGCTTTTCTGGGATGTAAACATTGGTTAGTTGGAAGAAATTGACTTATGGCAATAAACTCGCCACTTGCGCAGAAGTGCAACGAAGTGTTTATTGTTATTATTAACTTTTAAAAAAATGTTTCAAGCGCTTTTCGGTTGATATTGTTGAATAGAAGTAGCATTATTCCAATGACATGAGTTCACTATGTCAAATTCATAATGATCGTCCTCCAATGCAACTTAACTGTTTTGTTCAATCTATTTTACGGAAAATGTGGCGTTCGATTCTCTCAGACTACCCTGTGAAGGGAATGGCGTGATGGTATTTATGATACCTAATATTTTATTTACACTACGACCGGTTTCGTGCAAGCACTTTACATAATTTTGTGTAGTCGAGTTGATTGGTAGTAAGTAGTCAAGGGAATACCTACTTAAATATGGATTTTTTAAATATCAACCTTAAAATTTGAAATGGTCCTTTCTTAAAATATGAATTTTTGTTTCTTCTTATCTCTTTCTTTTTAGTTCTGCGTCAACTTCGCTCCTGTGGCGTGGATTGATAGCTGTCCTTCCATCTCTTGGAAGGACGTACTGGAGGTCTGCTTTCCCGGGGAACATTATCCCAGATTATCTAATTTTAGTTCGATTTTATTAATAAAAATAATTATACTATTCTACAGTTGCCACATTGTACGCATAGAGAACCATAATATCCCTCCATATAAATATAGGTTGATTTAATAGTTAGATATTATGTACTAAATTTTTAGGGAAAGATACTAAATTAACGTATAGATAATATTTGATATCATTTGATGATGTCGTGGCGATGTTCTGTTATCTCGACTAATATTTGTTTAGGATTCAGAACACAATGCTGTGAGAGTAAACCTATCCAATAATTACTTAGAACACGTTATCTTTCAAAAATGTTACATGTGTTCTCAACTTTGTTTACCATTTTGAACATTTTATTTTACGCGGATATGGTAAAGACGAACACTTCCTCAAAATAGGGCAATGCATCACAATGTATTGTTTGTTAATTATTTTGTAACAATATTACATAATTCTAGTTATATGCAATAGGTACAATGCTTGACTTCAAATGGGAATATTTTATTTGTTCATATACCTACTTGTTCAATAACATACCTATAAGAAAAAAAAAACATAGGTATGATTAAAAATAATAAAAACTAGAAACAAGCGTCTGGTTTTTATTTGTTTTTCAGTTTAGATAGGTACATACTTATTTTTGTGATATTTCCCATACAAACATATTTCCCATACTCATCGAGTCTATTGATCATTACGTATTTAATAGACTTGGTTAACTATGCTAAAAATATATAAATAGAAATAAAAAAAATATTCTGCTTATTTGCGAATAAATTTCATGATGTAGATATTGACGTAATTACGATGATATTAAGTACTGAATAATTTATATTCGATAAATATGTGCTTAAGAATTTATCATCGTTAAGTTAGTATAACATAAATGGAATTTTGAAATATGAAGACGTTAGAAGTGAGAATAATATAATAGTGTATGAGACGATGCATGGACGTGAATGTAGCGGGAAATGTAAGTCAATAGAGGTTCTATCTGTCTACCTCAAATAGGAAAATGGCGTGAGGGTCTCCCATTCTCTTCTGGGTCACAATCCTAGGATTGGTCTGCACCAAACACTCGATGTTTCCACTTAACTCTATCGTCCGCCAATCTCTTCATCTCTTTGTAGCTGCTACAGCGCACGTCACCGATTATCTGGTCTATATAGTTGTTTCTGGGTCGACCTCTACAGTTACCCCCATCAATCATTCCTTCGACGATGGTAAAAAGCAAGCCTGGGTGCCGGATGTTGTGGCCTATCCAAGTTGTTCTCTGTTGGGCAATTCTTTTCATAATTTGCCTTGTCTCTCCAACCCTACTTAGTACCTCGTCGTTGCTGATGTGTTCTGACCAGTGAACTTTAGCCATGCGTATGTAGCACCACATCTCAAACGCAGACAGACGTCCCGTTTCGCGTTGGCTGATGGTCCATGTTTCACAGCCATATAGCAGTACACTCCAGACAAGAGTCTTGATCAAATTTTTCCTAATTTTGATGGAAATATTAGGGGATTCAAAAATTGTTGATCTTTTGTTGAAGGCGACTCTTGCTTGGTGGATTCTGCTTTTGATGTCTGCTGTTGAACGTCCGTCTTGAGATATTCTGCTTCCCAGATATATAAACTCTTTCACCTGCTTAATTTCGATGCCACTCAGAACAATATTTAGGGTGCATTCCTCCCTTCTAGCAACCATGCATTTTGTTTTGTCCTTATTTATCCTCATGTTATAATCGCTTGTTAGGATGCCTTCCATCTTCCTGAGAGCCTCATGAAGATGGAAGTGAGAGCCTCATGAAGATGGATGGGCTAGAGGATATGGTAGTAAATATAGTTAATATCGATGCACTTCTATCTGTTCGACTCCATGTTTAAAACATGAATCCAGATTTTATTAAATTTCTTTTAAGTGTGAGCAACAGACGAACATGTATGAGACGATGCATGCATGTGGACGAGGCGAGAAATGCGTGCCAGGATAGAAAAATGTGGCGTTCGGTTCTCTCTGCCTACCCCGCAAGGGACATGGCGTGATGGTATGTATGTATGTATCTTTTAAGTCCTAACCATATAGCAACCGTTTTAGGAACTCTTTAAAACTCTAGATCTAGATCTCTGACTCTAACATCTCTGGCCTGGAAATTCGTTTCAAAATCGATTGAAAAATTTCAGTATAGACAAGTGAAGAAAAGTGTGTAAAAAACAATAAACCAGCCGATGACAGCCCTGTAGATGCCTTGAGTTCCTGTTTCCTCTGTAATATTCTAACTTCGTCTCTATTGAGATGTTAAAAATTTGTCAAAAAACAATAAATTTTATTTCAACATAGTGATTTCACACGATTACAAAAGCTTGGATATTGATTCACTTTCATAATTTATACAGAAAAATTCCCTCAATGCATTGTCATTTATAGAGTTCTGTTAAAATTCGTGAAATATTGTCGTTCGATAGAAAAGATTAGTTTATAATACCTACCTACTTCTATTAAAAATTTCAGGAATGCTCAACATATTTAGAGGACATATAAAAGCTAAATCTAGTGACTGAAAACATGATATATTAAAACCGCCTAATGCACTATGAAGTGACGTGTTAGTAAGGGTAACTATCGCGTGCGTTAAAAGGGTGCGTTAAAGGGGATACCCAACATTTGTTGATTTTTTCGCATTTTAAGAACAAACCTGACCTAAAAACATTCACTTTGATTTTGTGCACTCTAAGCATATAAAAGGTTATTTCTCAACGTCACATGTTGTGAAAAGGATATTTTAAATATCATTTTAAGAGGAATTCAGACTGAATATTAAAATTATGTGACGAAAATTCACTAGAGAAATGTTGAAAATACATACTTATGGTATTTTTTCTTGAAACACACTGTATTTACTGATATTTACATAAGGAAATTGATTTGAAATTGGGGTGTTTAGGTTTATATGCCCCCTTAATACTGCTTCTGTCTTTTCAGGATATGATTATACTTGACATATTTTACTTTTGTTGTGTCACTTCCACTGCAACACACAAAAAAATAAGATTGCAATGTTTCACAGAATCCCTGTTTCGTCAAATAGCGAAATATCAATAAATCAAACGACCATCTCATTAGCATGTAGGTACATATATATAATATATATTTTGATATTGTCTAAGACAATAAACAATTTTGTTTTAACACACACATAATAAACTTTTATGAACTACTGTGCCAATGTAAGTATACCTCTAATGTTGTTAAACAAACAAACCAGCGGGTGATGAAATATGGACCCATTGTCTCGTAGTGGTTTTGAGTTGATAAAATCGTATAATATTATGGACTCTCCTACATTTTAGTAATTTAGTATCGCTTGTAAAATTAATATTTACCTTCACATATCATAATTCACACTGTTTTACAATTTATTTCTTTAAAATTGTGTTACAAATATAACTTTTTTGCTATCGTTGACAATTTAGATGTAAAATTTCTTCATATTCTGGATCTGATAATTTATTTTATTTTCATCAATTGTTTCATAAACCTTTTCTAAATACGATACATATCTACTGTTCGGATATTACTTTTGGCGCATTTACAAACAGATCGTATTAAGAGGACATACCTATAAACCTAAACAATCTCATTTAAAAATCAAATTTCTCGCACCTACCTATATGTTAAACAGCGTGTTTCTAAAAATATACCAATAGTATTTTTCAATATTTCGCTAGTGAATGTTCGTCACACAATTTTAAAATTTGGCATAAGATGAAGAAAATGTTGAAAATATCCTTTGTACACCATTTTTTTATAAATTACTCCATAATTATGTGTCTTGGAGAATTAAATATTTTATGTGATCAAAGAGTGAATGAAATCAATGTGAATATTTGTGATAGTTTTATTCATTTCATGTCAGTTTTGTTCTCAAATGCTAAAAAATAGGTTTCCGATCATTTAAATCGCGTATTAACCTTTTTTGATGCACGCGATAGTTACCTTTACTAAGACGTAACATATTAGTGCATTAGGCGGTTGTAATATAGGTATCAGTCACTAGATTTAGCGTTATTGTCATGACCGAAACATAATCACCATTTTCACAAACCGTATTACAACATGGATTGACAATTTTTCTCTTTATTAGGAATAAATAATATATTATCATTAAAAATAACAATGATTTTTGCAAAATCATTCAAATCACAATTATACGTCGTCCTCGTTTATTTTGTGGCATTTGATATTTCATATCACTTACATACTGACTTCCGATGGCCATACAACTCCGGTAAAGCTGTAGCCTCCTGAACAATAACTTTCCAATCCTTCCTGTCAGCTGCAGTGGACTCCCAGTCATCACAAGCATTCAGCACGTTCAGATCTCGGGTAACATTGTCCATCAATCTCTGCCTTGGTCTTCCCAGGGGTCTCTTGCCCACAGGGCTATTTTGCAGGATATGTTTTGTGGCTCTTTCTTCCCCTGATCTGAAAACATGTCCAATCCAAGCTAATCTTCTGGACCTGATTTCGCTGGTGATTATAGGTTGTCCTGTGAATGCACGAATTTCCTCATTGCTTCGTGGTCTCCAGGTACCTGTCATTCATTCAATTTAATTTAAAATCAAAGAGTTACATTTCTTTTGGCTTGTGGAGTTAACTTTAAAAGCTTCATTAAATAAAAAATTCAGTTGGTTTCGTACCCAATACTCGCTTATTAGATTTATGAGGTAAGCGTGGGTATATTTTAATGATTTTTTTTTATATATGTATAATTGAATTTTCATTTTAAATTGCTTTAAAAAATGTGTTACTTATCATATTCAACAAGTATTTTTATAATAATAAGACGCAGAAAGAATTTAGTATTATCTTATTCGAGTAATCCACCAAAGACTATGGTTATCTTTATTTAAACACATCCAAGTTGATTCAGGCAAGTATATTTGAATACCATTTTTCGCCTCAAAAATAGTCTCAAACAAACACAGTGTGTCTGGAGGTGACTGTTATATCGGAGAATATAAGTAAAAAATATTTATTTATTCATACCATCATGGCATACCCCACAATGTGGAATTACCAGCCACAGGTGTGTGGGTGTGCATTACCTTATAAAATGAAGCCCAACATGTGCGTGTATTTCCACACACCAGGCTCGTCTTACCTACATAAAATTACAACATTCAAAATGGGTGATGAACCTCATAATATAAAATAAGTAATAATACCTACTTACTATTTTACATAAACATTATGTAGGTACTTACTTAATAATTAAAAAAAAAATCAAAATGGTTTTTTTTATCGCCAAATTTTTATCTCAATAGAGACGTAGTTGGAATATTTTATTTATTTTATTTTTATTTTATTTACGGCAAATTGCCTTTTACACACATGAACAGCAATTAAGTAGGTACACACATTGAATTACAAAAGACAAAATAAAACGATTATAAACACACTTAACAAGAAAAAAAAGGTAGGTACTATTACAAAAACAGTAAATATAAAAAATAATATTAGATAATTAAGTGGAAAAAAATACAATTTAAAATAAAATATAAAGGGACTTAGGTATACATATTGAAACATAAAAAACATTAAAATATACAAAAATAATATACACACTTAGAAAGAAAGAAAAAATAATAATTATCATAAAAAAATAGAAACTATAATAATAGAACAACAAAAAGTTGATATAAAAAATAATAATGTAAAAAATAAATAAAAGAAATATATTGTAGGAGAACCAGGAACTCAAGACACCCACAGGGCTTACAACATGTCATGGCTGGTTTACTCGATCACTTTATGCGCTTGCGCAACGTTCACCCATTATGCCTTCTTATTGAGTTCCCTTATCTATGCAATTTTGAAATTTCTGTATATTTTAACAATGATAAACTGATGGTTTGAAAATAAACTGAAAAAACCATCGCCATCTATTTATTTATTTATTTAAGGCCCTACTATACCCTGGGTATACGGATGTACGCAAAAATGCACACTAAATTAGCTTCTAATGTATGAAACACGAGAAAATATTGTATATCACCAGATATGTGATATACAACATTTTATCGTGCGAAAATGGTAAAATTTAGAGGTTTTTTTTAAAAAGCAAGAAGAGTTATTGAAATTTTTTAATAATAAAAAACTCAGCCGGTAGATTTTCATATTCTCTATCGAATAAAGTAAAAATATACTTCATAGGCCTTGTAGTGTTTTAGTTACTTACAGTAAAAAAATAAAGGGTTTTATTAAAACTAATTTTACAAGAAAAGTATTAAACAAATTCAAAATTCAAAAAAATCATGCAATAGATTAAAGATGTACATACAAAATGTTCCTTATTTCAAAGACGTATATTTTGAGGGTATTAGAGAAATTATTTTCAAAATATACTATATAACCTACTATAGCCTCTTAATATTGCTTCTCGGGTAATTAACAGGTACTATTTCAAATATTAATTTAACATGCACCCAGTAAGAAGTTGCCACATTCTGGAGACTTACGATATTAATCGTCTCACAGTGATCCAGACTGAAAACACAATTAAAAACTGTGTCTCCACCGGGAATCGAACCCGGGACCTTTGGATCAGCAGTCAGATATCTAACCAACTGAGCCACGAAGGCCGACAAATCTATGAAGTAACGAAGAAACCTTTTTGTAACGCCATCTACTTATTGGGAAATTGTTTTTTTTTTGTAAACAATGAAAGCATGAGGTGACATTGCTCTCGCACAAATGTCACCTCTGAACTGCGCCAGAATTTTAAGTTACGTGAACGACATTTTGAATGAAGGGTATTTTTGAAGCTTCACTAATTGAAAAACATTTATGGGACAATGCGTGAATGTTGATAAGGTGATGGATACGCGCAAGAGGGAAACATGTGGTGATCGGTTCTCCCTGAGGCAGGGAGGCGTTATAGTTTTTATATAATTATGGGGGTTTACAGTAAAAAGGAAACACTTTAATATCAATAGTTATTTGTAGTAACAAGAAAGCTGTCTCTCTCTTTATACAGAGTCATACTTCAAACGGTTTTATAAGTTATGAAATGAAAATATAAGAAGACAATTCTCTTTGTTCTAGTATCTGCACTAACATCCTCCCCATCTCTTCTTGACTTTACACACCTGGACTCAAGTGGTATGATAATAATAATAATAAATAAGTACAGTTGTCTTAAACTTGATTTTTATGACCTTATTAATGATTGCGTAGATAATTCTTTCATTTCAATAATTTGTCTTTGAATGCTAAGCGTTGAATGTTGTAGATTGAAGATGAATTTATGACAATAAATATTTTTGATTCCAGTACTTATATTTTATTCATTTTCTATTGTTCTATTTAAAGAATCATTTTTTATTATTATTATTGTATGTATTGTAAGCATGCCGCATTTTATCATTAGGATTTGTTTTATGCTGCTTTATCGAATGTCGCTTGTGCTTACTTTAATTAGGAAGGTTTTTCGCTTCCACATTCATATCTACCTGTAGTAATATATGATTTTAATGCATATGTTATGTTATTTCATTAGGTATAGCATGGTCATGAATTTATTTGTGAAGATTTCGAATTTCAGTTAATTCTGATTTTACACTATTACGCGAAGTGAGGGCCTACCTTAACGAGGGCCCCAAATTTATAAACTCTGTAAAATTACAATTAAGTACCTTTTATCAATCATGTATTGCAATCATATAGGCAATACACAAATGAAATGAATTTTCAATGTTTAATCTTAAAAAAGTTAAAAGTGATTTTTTAGTTATTCAATAATTATGTATTATAGTCATATATACCTTGTTGGAAGATTTATATAGCGCCGTTTTCGTGAATATCTCACCTTAGGTATTCTTGCTCGATATTCAATAATTATGTATTATAGTCATATATACCTTGTTTTTAGTTATTCAATAATTATGTATTATAGTCATATATACCTTGTTGGAAGATTTATATAGCGCCGTTTTCGTGAATATCTCACCTTAGGTATTCTTGCTCGATATTCAATAATTATGTATTATAGTCATATATACCTTGTTTTTAGTTATTCAATAATTATGTATTATAGTCATATATACCTTGTTGGAAGATTTATATAGCGCCGTTTTCGTGAATATCTCACCTTAGGTATTCTTGCTCGATATTCAATAATTATGTATTATAGTCATATATACCTTGTTTTTAGTTATTCAATAATTATGTATTATAGTCATATATACCTTGTTGGAAGATTTATATAGCGCCGTTTTCGTGAATATCTCACCTTAGGTATTCTTGCTCGATACTTTTGAACCATACAAAATACTCTACGCCAGTGGATAAGTATTCATTCTTTCAATATGGCGATTCACCTAAACTCATCAATTAATTTAATACTTTCAATACGTTTTCTTTATATCGCATTTACATCTTTTTTCACATTTTTTTGTTATACATCGTTACACATTCATCTCAGTGATCTCATTTCTACAGCATATTTTAGTATTGATATTTTGCTGAAAGTGAATTCCTTGAGGTAGTTTGGACATATTGAAAGAATGAATGATGAACGACTGACCAAAAAAATATACATGGGTGTAAGAGATGGAGTAAATAGCAGGGGCCGCCCGCGAAAGGGATGGCATGACCATGTGAATGATATTTTGAAAGAAGGAAATATAAGAAGCTTGAATAATCGACGAGCATGTATGAGACGATGCATGGATATAAAGGAAGCTAGGAATGTGTGCAAAAATATAAAAGTAGGTATGGCGCTCGGTTTTCTCTGCTTATCCCAATAGTTAGGGATATGGCGTGATGGTATGTATGTATGATATTTTGCTGTACCTAAGGCAACGGCTTTGAATACTGTTTCTACTCTGTTCTATTATCATCGTTTTCGGGTGTACCGTAAGAGCCGAGTACCTGATCGAAAATACAACAGGCAACAATAACATCACACAAAGTTCAGCAATGAGGTTCACCATCCATTCTGAACGTAGCCTTTTTAGGTGAAACGAGACAAGTGCATGGGAATATACGTACGTGTCGTACTTCATTTTATAAGGTTATGAACACCCGTACACATGTCGCTGGTTTCCCCTGCACATTGTGTTATATATGTTGTGATGGTATGAATGAATATTTTCAACATTACTTTAGATATTCCTTGTATGAAAATTCGGTAATTTAAGGCCAAAAACAATCTACCGAATAGCAATTTTCATAAGTACTCTATCTTCACTATCAGTGAACAGTGAGCCAGTTGTTTCCACATGATTAGCTCTCTTTGGCACATTAAGTGCAGTGTCTGCAAGGTTTTAGAGTTCTCCGGACTCTTCGTATGTTCTTTGTGTGTACTTTCAGAGTTTTCCAAGGGGCCGTTATTAGTCCCCATAAGTAGAACGGGTGGTGATGGGGGAAGAAGATTAAAACACAGGCCTGTAAATATCCAAATTTTTATCCTAAACATTCTGAAATTCTTGGTTCATTTATGAATTAAATATTTGGAAAATTACTTTGCTGAATCTTGTTTATTGGAGATATGTTTTGGACATTGAATCACATGTAAGGAAATAATTCAAATTTCGAGAGAGTATTTGCAAGAGTTTACACTACAACATGTCCCAATTATCAATTATAAAACGGCTCTATAATTTAGTATTTAAACGCACATAATGGTATTTGTCTTGTTTCAAGGATACCCATAAAAACTAAGGGCAAAGTATATAAGACAGCTGTCCGCCCGGCTATGCTATACGGATCAGAATGCTGGACCATGAAGAAAAAGCACGAGCAAAAAATGCACACAGCAGAAATGAAAATGCTCAGGTGGTCCGCAGGTGTTACAAGGGAGGATAGAATTAGAAACGAATACGTCCGAGGAAGTTTTGGGGTCGCGCCTATTCCGGAGAAATTAAAAGAAACAAGACTCCGATGGTACGGACACGTAAGCAGACGAAGTGATGATCACGTGGTCAAACTCGCACTGGACATACACACACAGCAGTCCAGAACTAGAGGTCGTCCACAGGCCACCTGGTGGACAAATATTGAAAGGGAGCTGAGGAAGGAGCAGCTAAACAGAGAGATGACACAAGATCGAAAGGTCTGGCGATTACGTACCAGAAGGGCCGACCCCAGATGAACTGGGAAGAGGCAAGGAAGAAGAAGAAGAAGAAGAATGGTATCTGTCTTGTTAATTTGTGCATTTTCACTTTATGTACCTAAACTTTGAATTTTATACGTGTTTGCTAAGTTTAAGCACTAGTAATTTGCCAAGTTAATGATTGTGGTGCGGCGTAGTGTGTTCTTCCTCATTGCCTCGCGTCGATGCTTCTAGAACTTCTTTCTCTTCCATACTATTCGTCCAAACGATGCGGATCTGCGTGGAAGGTGTTATTATGGACTATAAAATAATGCATGCCATCCGTCTGGTGCCATAAACCTGCCACAGTCACGCAACCATCATTAAAAGCCGCCATTTTTAATTTCATTCCCTCGCTTTCGTGGCGGCCAATCAAACGAGGGTATTTGTTTTTTTTTTTTTTATATTTTTTGTCCCGCTCTCGCCTGTGAGGCTCAGTCGGTTGCATTTGCATACGAGGTTTTCCAGTTCGATCGAACTTAATTTAAACATACTAGGTAGATACCTATCTGTATACTTTCCAACCTTCCGTTGGTATCTAATGATATCGAACTGTTCTCTTAATGAGCCAGCCGCCTTGGCAGTTTACTTTTTTATCGACGTACATTTTCGTGTTGACGTGACCAAAAAACAAAATGGCCTCCAACGTTACAACTAATCATTGATCTCAATTTACGTTTAAATTAGGGTGACCATAGTATAATTTTGTGACGGTTAAAAAATATTGATCTATTTACATACTCTGAATTTTTGATCCATTTCAATCGCTGAACAACATTATTATAATAAATATAGATCCATGGAAGCGGCTAGTTTATGGTCATTTGGCAGTTTATTCTAGCCAAACCAGTATTTCATAAATTGTACAAAACTTCGTCTTCCACTTGTTTTTGGTCATATGACCTGTTTGTGAACAACTTTTCCTCCATTCGTTCGGTTAAATTAAACTTTAATAATACTTTAAAATAAATAAAACTCTGCCAACGCTTTCTTCTATCACTGACAAGTAGATCTTATGATCTTATGAAGCATTCCAGTAGAAGCCATGATTTGTTGGTAAATTTGTTATTTCGTCTCTTCGTTTGGTTCATAATTAAATAAACAAAAAATAAATACGTACAATTTTCAACCAATTTCGGTGTCTCATTAAGGTTCGTCACTATAGTCTCCCAAATTCTCCCACAACTCTCATTATCACCAAATTTTGCTGGCTTAAAATTCCCGAAACGAGTTCCTATAGATACCGTGTTATTATATTTGGAAAGCTTTTTGTGGTTTAACTCCAAATTATCTTTCCGAGCTTTGGGTTCCATTGCGAGAGACTGCAAAAATTTGGTTATAAATAATTCTTCATCCATGATAGGAAAATCAGTCGTAATTAACATAATATAGTCGCATACAGCTTAATTTGGTCTTCGTGTTGCCTCTTATGTAATAGAAAAAAATCCTCAGAAAAAATAACAAAACCAATGATTTATAAAAATAAATGTCATTGACCAAAACACATAAGGTAATGTTTATCCACAGCTTCCGAACCAATAATGATTGTTTCGTGTGCATCTATGTCTGTTATTGTTTTGAATTGTGTTTTAATTTTTATGTAAACTGAATATTGTACTTAAATCGACAATAATGTATATTTCTAAAGTAATTGTTACAATATTCAGCGGTAATGGTACACCTTTTTGCATTTTTTTCAGACATTATTACAATTTAACCCATTATTTGAGTATAGTTGTAGCCAAACATCTTGAACTTTTAGCCGAGAAGCGGGGCGATTTGCACGTAAACCAAATGACACAAATTTGCGCTCTGGTGTAAATTATAAAATTAAAAAAAATTGAAAATGGCGTTTTCATCAGATTAGATGTCCATATTTTATGAAAATTTAAAAGCGTTTTTGAAATATTATTAATACCAGTACCTATCTACCTAGTGTACCTAAATAAGGCTATAAAAATATGTATGACTATATTATGTTGTTTTGGTTAGACTTTATTAGCATTGCTATTGAGTAATATTGCCCCTAAAACATTTAATATACTCGCTCTAAATATTAGAGACAAAAAATAGTAATTCCCAAGTAAAATAAAAGAATGGCAAAGTATCGATATCGGCTTGACACTATGCAGAATAATGTTCATCCACAGCTTCCGAACCCATAATGATTATTTCGTGTGCATCTATGTATGTCTGTAATTGTATTGAATTCTGTTTTAATTTTTAATGAAAACTGAATATTGTACATAAATCGACAATAATGTATATTTCTAAAGTAATTGTAATGACTAATGACATACAGCCATTTATTTTGTAAATTAAAAATATTATCACCATCATTATTTTGCCTATTGATAAATATTTACTGGTCTAGTTGTTGTATAATTATCGTAATGGTCAACACAGACATTTTCGTTTCATTGTTAGTTGCCAGTCTGTTGTTATTGTATTAAACCGTCTCGAAAATTTGTATTTGAGAAAAAACCTTTAAATGCTCAGAAATATTTTGGCATAATTGCCCCCCCCAATAAAACAAAACGCCGACACTTTATGACTCCGTAAGCCCCTTCCTCACATTGTTTAAACTTAGGTAGGTACCCCACAGACGTCATACATCAGACACGTACTATTTGAACCCAAAAAATATATTCAGACAGTTTTACTGTTTTAAGGCCGTGGGTTTGGGAGTAAATTTAACTTACCTGAAATTGTACCTAAAATGTATTTTTAGGTATCTTGTTATTTTTAAGAGTGAGAAAGAATTCAATAATTTTAAGAAAGAGTAGATATTTAGGTATAGGTATTACCAAATATCTTTCAAAAATCAATTGTTTAGGTACAACAACGATATGTGAATTAAAAATATAATTAAAATGAACATTCATTGCACGTTGAAATCACAGATTAATCATAATAACAATAATAATAAACTTTTATTGATTTATACAACATGGCGGACTTATTGCCCGCAGGCAATCTCTACCAGTCAACCACCATGGTAAATTCAGCCAGTAACAGCGATAGAAGAATACAAATAGAGAAATAGAAAAAAAAGTAAAAAAAATAAATAAATCAATCATAAATTAAAAATACAAAATTAATATAAGAAACAAAAAATAATATGTATAAATAAGAACAAAAATAAGAATAATAAAAAATACATCAGATAGATACACTATGTTTATTGGATGGAGGATAGGAGAGGAAAAAGGAAGAGGGAAAAAGACGTGAATTTGTGTTTATGTGGATAGAAAGTGTGACTTCAGACGCTTTTTGAATGCTATTAAATTAGTGGCATCTCTGGATACATACTTAAGTTTAGTTTCATTGTTTAGCTTTATCTAACTTCTCAGCGAACAATTATTGATATACCTACCTAACTCCATAGCAAAGTAGTAAATCAAAAATCTTTTAGTAGGTACTTAAATAAAACAGTTCCCTTTCTGTCTACCCCAAATCGCAAATGGTATGTTGGTATTATAATGTAATTTACATACATACATACCATCACGCCATGTCGCTTGCGGAGTAGGCAGAGAGAACCGAACGCCACATTTTTCTATCCTGGCACGCATCTCTCGCCTCGTCCACATTCATGCATCGTCTCATACATGTTCGTCTATTGCTCACACTTCTAACATTTCCGTCTTTCAAAATTTCGTTCACATGGTCGTGCCATCCCATTCTTGGGCGTCCCCAACCTCTCATTCCATTCCTTTCCGCTCTGTATATTTTCTTCGTCAGTCGCTCCTCATTCATTCTCCCCATGTGATCAAACGATCTCAATGTGTTCACTTTCATTCTAGTACTGACATCTTTCTTCATCTTACATTCTTTCCTTATTTCCTCATTTCTTACCCGGTCATACATCGTTCTATTACAAATCCTTCTTAACGATCTCATTTCAACTGCATTTATTCTACTTTCATGCGTCTTCTGCCATGTCCAGGTTTCACTTGCATACGTCAACGTTGGCACTAAGATGGCGTTATGAATGGCAACTTTGGCAGCCTTTGATATGTTGCGATCATTCATAACTGGTCTCAGTGCTCCATTCACTCTGTTTCCTTTTTTACTCAGAATTTTAAATTTTCGTTACAGTCAGGAGTTATCAATTTTTGATTTTTTTCTTTATTTTTCCACATATCTCAAAAACCATATAAGCATGAACCATGAAAATTGGTAGGTATAAATATAGACAAATACAAAATCTCAAATTTGTTTGTTCAAAAAAATCCAAGTGTTCAAGTTTCTCAAACATTATGATAAATTTATGTGTTTAACTGCCTATATTTTTAAAGTTTTAAAAATATCGAAAAAAAAACCGAAACACCCCATCTAGACAATATAGTTTTTATATAAAATATTAGCATTGTAGTAGTACCTACATCTCAAACTATTTTTAACAATTTTGATAAAAATTTAATTTAATGACGACATCGTTTCAAATAATTTGTAAGGCAGTAAACACTACACAACATCTCACTCAATAATTTGATACCTACTTTATCTACAAACATACATCATGATGTTTTCATATTCTGGGTAGGAAAAACAGACTGACCTCCATACTATCCTATCCTGTCTACATTTTTTATATAGAAAACAAAATACTTATTTATTTGTGTTTATAGTTTGGTACGTATTCTTCAATTATGCATACTATCGCCATCAACAGTTGGATCGCAATGTGTTACATCCAACTAGTAATACTTTATATAAATTATAAAAAATATCTTTGCAAGCTGTAGAGGAGCTATTTATTATATAATATATGTATGCAGTAGGAAGTAGGAAGTAGTACCTAATACATACATAAGTTAAATGTTTGAAGAATAACAACTATCCAGGTCACGGTGACATACCAGCAGAAATGTTAAATTATGGTGGTAGTAAAGATATCTCAACTCTGTATGAAATTATCACCAACATTTGGGAATCGGAAGAAACACCAAAAGATTGGGAAACTGGCTTTATCTGTCCACTACATAAAAATGGAGAAGTATTGAACCTTTATCACCCTTTGCATCACCCTTTTAAGCACAGCATATGAGGTCTTCGCAGGAATTTTGTTTATGTGACTTTTACCGTTCGGCCAGGCAGATCAAATATTCACCCTTCGACAGATCCTTGTGAATTCAACTCATCATCTTTTTGTGGACTTCAAGACTGCCTAAAATTGAACGAAGCAATGTTAGAGGTTTCCCTCCAAAGTTCATACTCCTGGTTCGAGCAAAAAATTCCAGCACCAACTGCCGCATAATAATATAGTCAACCACATTAGAACATACAATACATGTATTACCTAATACGCCAAGGCGACACACTGGCATGCCTGCTGTTCAATTAAGTGCTAGGAAAAGCCATCAGTGACTCAAATATAAAGAGAACTGTTACTATCTTTAGAAAGTCAAGTGAATCACTGGCTTACGCAGATAACGTTGATAATGGCTAGAACCCTGTATGAAGGATAATTTCGTTAGACTTGAGCGTGCGGCAAATGATAGGTATTGTACTTAAGATCAATGCCTCCAAGACCAAATATATGTCAGCGAAGAAAGCTCCCTGAAAGAAAGAGAGGAAATGAGGAGATATTGGTGGGTGTACATCGGGTTGATTCTTCACCTACCTGGGATCATCGGTCACATCATACTATAATATCAGCATGGGAATAAAAGCGAGGCTCGTAGTAGCTAATAGATGTTACTATTAACTACCAAACACCTCAAGTCAAGACTAATCTCGCGAAATACTAAAACCTTATATGCAATACTCTTCTCAAAAAAGATGAAAAAATGTTTTTGGTGTTTGAAAGGAATATCTTTGGGCCCAACTAACGACGCGTCGTTGGCCCAACTAACGACGGAGGGGCCTGGAGAATACGGTATAATCATGAGCTAGAGGCAATGAAAAATTAAACTAATGTAGTCCACTTTTTAAAAATAATGCGCCTACGTTGAGTTGGACATGTATGCTGGATAGATGATGACCGTACACCAAAAAAGGTTTTTGACACCTGTCCTGAAGGGAGAAGAAGTTGATGCAGACCTAGATTGAGATGGCTGGACGACGTGCTGTGCGATATCAGAGAAATGGATCTGATAAATTGGAGAAGACTGGGAGTCGATAGGGAGCGATGGAGACGATTTCTGGAAGAGTCCAGGGTCCAGGGAAATATAGTGTTAATCAATGAAATTTAGCCAGCTTGAACTGTTTTAGTGGCTGGTAGAAAACTTTGGGTTCGATCTTTTTTTTTGGCTGAAGGTAGCCAAAGCCGAATTTATTATAATACGAATTATAATTCGGACATTATTATAATCATTTAGGTAAATTATATTCTGAAACAGAAAAACTTGACATTTGAAAAATAGGCAAATAAATAATTTAAATCAAATTAAGAAGAATGTAAACACAGATGAAATACGGGGAATAAAATTCAATTTTGTGGATAGCTATTACATGAGATATAACTAATGCGGGGAATCTGTAAGCACATACCTACTAACAAGTATTTTAAATTAGTAGATATAGATATAACAATTTATTGTAACTGAAATATTTTCTGATAGTGTTGCTTGTCTATACACTGTTTACATTTTGTAACAAAAATCCTCCCAGCCCTTTGTCAAAACAGCCACCGGACCAGACTTCGCCCGCCGCTTTGAAGATTAACTTTATGACGCCTAGTGGTTCTCCTTTCAACACTGACAAACAAGATTATTTGAAATAAATATGTTAAAATTTTCCAAACCATTCAACTTTCGGGGCTGTAAATGATATTTTGAAGCCTTGAAATCCCCTTTGAAAGCGGCTTACTTTTTAGTTGATATGACTTCATTGTGAGCTGTCTCTGTCAGAGACATCAGGTAGGTACCGTTGAGTATCCATCTTGCCGACACTGTTCCCACAGCACTAATAATGTTATCTGTCTTGCGGAGTCAATGCGGAGCAGACTAATTGAAGTCATTGTGTTATCATTAGAAAATAATCGTCTGAACTCCTATACCTACGGGAGAAAAATATAAGAAAAAGGTGAGATCCCGAAAGCAGTCATCTCACAATATTAATGTGTAATGAGATCACGACATTTGATTTTAAAAATCTAGAACCATAGAATGAGAATTTTTGGTATAAATATTTGAATAAAAAGACTTGGGAAATTGGTCTGAAATTATATAACTACATATTTCATGACAATGATATTGTAAAATCAGATAATCTGGTTTTTGATATCTAAAACTGTGATTTACATCATCAATATTGTGGCAGAATTATTATCTCAAAAATGAGACATTTTCACTTACTTCAGTTTTATACTCAGGTACGATCATAACGAAAAGTTTCTGTATTAATTTTATAATTATTTTATACATGTCATATTTTTCTATACATTCTTCTTGAAAATTTCAATTCGACTGTCTATAATTTATTCTGCTTTAGTTCGTTTTCTGGAAAGCTTCGCAGGTTTATTCAAAAGTGTTTTTATTTAGGTAACCCAACCCAAACTAAACTAAACCCAAGCCTGTCTAATTTCTGCGAAGAGAAACCCCAATGAATTGCAAGTGTCTTTCAACGGAAGCACCCTACCTAACAGCAGCTCTATCGACCTGCTTGGAGTATCTATAACGAACCAATTACACTACAAGGGCTCCATCGAAGCTAAGGTGAAACTCGCCTCCAAAAAATTGAGCGTACTATATAGAGCGCGCAGATATTTTACTAAGACCCAGATCTGTATACTCTACAAAGCGCAAATACGCCCAATTATTGAATATGGCAGTCACCTCTGGAGTGGCGCCCCCCAATACCTACTGAATACCCTCGACGCTGTCCAAAGGCGTGCTATACGTCTGATTGATGATCCATCACTGACTGATGGATTGCAATCACTAGAACACAGACGCAGAGTCGGTATTTTAAGTTTATTCTATAGATACTACCACGGGAATTGCTCAGAAGAACTTGCATCTTTGGTCCCTCCTCCACCCACTCGCAACAGAGTCACTCGCTTCACTCAATCGCAGCATCCATTCACAGTGGACCTTCAACATATACGAACAAGTCGCTTCTCGAACTCCTTTATTAACTCAGCAGCCCGACTGTGGAACGATCTTCCGAATTCTGTGTTTCCATCTTCGTACAACCCGGGTCTTTTTAAAATCCGAATTAATAAACTCTTTTCTAGATTGCAAACCCCTCCCAACGCTACGTAGTGCGCTTCTTCGGAAGAGTAAAATGGACCCAAATCCTAATAGCTGGCGTCCCCTACGTAGACATGTTAAAAAAAAAAAAAAAAAAGGTAACGACTTTAACGTGTGGTCGACTGGTTGAGAAATTGCCTACGGGCAATAACTCCGCCACATTATGTGAAAATTATTATTTTTTGAAAGTATTTTTTTATTATTATAAAAAACAAACCTACATTTCTCTTTTTGAACAAACTAGTAAAACAACAAACTAGAATCCGCCATAATTTAATAGTATTTTTTATCAAATATATGGCATTTATATAAATAGCTGTAGATGTTCTATTGCTTATTTTTATAATGTCTATATAATACCCAGGTGTAAGACCCCAGTATTTTTTTTCTAAAACCTGCATAGTATACCTACATAATCTTAGCAATTGACTTAACAATCCTTCTGAGAATAAAATATTTGACTAGTATTCCTTGATCATAGGGAATTCCCATAATAATAAAGGGTTGTAAGCCTAATATGTTCAAATCTTATTTCGACCTACTTTATTCATCTATAGCACAAGTCTATAGCTATAGGTATAGTTTATAAATATCTACCTTAGTATGAATGCTTTGTTTCTTCTTCTTCTCTTCACTGCTGGAGATAGGCCTCTTCCATTTCCTTCCACCTTTGTCTCTTTGATGACATCTGCATCCATTTTCTCCCTGCCGTCCTGATAATATCATCGGTCCATCTTTTTTGGGGCCTGCCGATTCTTCTTTTATTTTCCCATGGTCTCCGTTTATGCTTTCGATTTGTTTACTTGTTATTACCTAATCACGAATCGTATTTATTTTTTTATATAGGTTATGAATCGGTGTTCATTACAAAACATATAATGTTTAGATATATTCCCTAAACTGAATAAAATCCGTCGAAATAATTAATTGAAATAAAAATAGACACAAACAAGTAGGTAGAAAGAGATTATTATCTATTTATATAGAGAATACTTTGTGGTTAGTAGTTTTATAGCTAACCCCTACCTACATTCAAAATTTTCAAAGATATTTGATATTCATTGCGATGTGTTAATAATAAACCTAAACACCCCAATCTCAAATCAACTTTCTCAAATATATGTAGCAGTGTGTTTCTAAAAAAATTGTCATTAGTATTCTACATTTCTCTAGTGAATGGTTGTCACAAAATTTTAAAATTCAGCGTTAATTCTCCTAAACTAATTTTTCAAAATATCCTTTTTTACAACATTTTTTTTTTATGTAAATTACTCCATAACTATGTGTCGTAGAGAAATAAATCTTGTATATGCTTAAAGAGTACATAAAATCGAAATGAATGACCCGATATTTTTTTTCAATTCAAGTCAGGTTTGTTCTTAAATTGCAAACAATTAACAAATTTGGGGTTTCCGATATTTTGAATCACATATAAACCATTTTTAACGCACGCGACAGTTATCCTTACTAACCCGTAAATCCATAATACATTAGGCGTTTTTGATATATCATGTTTTCAGTAACTAGGTTTGCGTTATATTATGTCCTCTTAATACATCTACTTTAATAATGTTCAACAAATAGGTAGGCACCTAAATAAAATAAAAATCGAGAATATCATTTTCAAAGTTTTCTTCATGTACCTAAAAAGAATTACAAAAATAATCATAGAATCAGTTTACTTTGTATGAAATACAAAATTGTTCAATTTTATCAAAATATCAAACGAACAAAGCAGTTTAAGATGCATTGTCATCGGCAATACACAAATTCTGAAAGTTCCAGAGCTGTAACTCTTTGGTAAGTTAGTTAAAAATCGACTGCAAAATTCCAATTCAGACAGACACGTGAAGTTAATTAAAATAGTGTAAAAATATTTTTTTTAAAAATACTTGCGCGAAGAATTTGAATTAAAAGCTATGTATGAAGAAGAAAATAAATAATAAATGATCAAAAATGATTTGTTGTCGTTTTTCTTTGCAAACCCTGATGAATAAATGCAGTTAAATAAATGTGAAATTATTTGAAAATAAATGTGAAATAAACATGAACGATAGTTGATTCCATTTTATAGCACATTCGCCAAGTAAGGACTCTCTCAACTGATGTTTTTTTTTAAACTGTCCATATCACCAAAAAATTATCTTCGATTAAATAATTATTTGTAATTTTCAATTCTTATTCGTATTTTTTGTATTTTTTTTTGTTTTCTAAATTTAGTAACGTGCGCCAAATTAAAATAAATAAATGTAAAAATAAATGTGAAAAAAATCAAAGATAATTGATTCCTTTTTATAGCACCTTCGCCAGGTAAGGAATTTCTCAACTGATGAAGTATAAAATAAAAAGCCTACCACCTAAAGAAAAAAATAGAAATAGTAAATTACAGAAATAATGAAACACTTATTAGGTTGGTAAATAATATAAAGATTACAAAAATAATTAAATTTGATTTCCATTATAATTTTATCGAATATTTATTTAGATAGTATATTTTTTTATAATTATCTACTAATTTTTATTTCTGTTTATCATAATATTATAATATGAGTTCTTCAATCTAAACGTTGTCGCAAACGTTTAAATCTAATTTGAAATACCGTGGTTCGGAGGAATAATACACAAGGAGAGAAATAATATTTAAAAGGCGTAAGGCATAAGAAGCAGAGTCGCGTCAAGGGTAGAAGTGTGTATGTGATGGTGCCGAGCGACAGAGAGAGCGGGTGAGTAGGTAGCGGGGAGTTAATGCGTGATAACCGTACTATGTCACCCTGGGGACGTATCATCTCAAAAATTGCGGGACGGGATTTGTTAGGCGTTGATTTACTTAGGGGATGCAATGCCAAGTTTCTCAAATACATAACAATTACAGAATATATTAAAAGAAATACCAACACATGATAATTCCTCAAGAACATTTTGTCGACGACCATTTTAATGTCATACAGATGTAAAATGTCCACTTGAAATAGTTTTGAGAAAACAGGATTTGTTAGTTTAGGGTCACAGCCAACTTATTGGCTTATGAGATTGGATAAGATGGGAGATCTGAATAGGAAATTCTTTAGCCGCTGTAGTGTAGTGTAGTGTTTAGTGTTTAATTGTTTAGTGTTTTAACTTTATGTAAATAAAAATGGCATTTTACATCTAGGCACTTCAGAGGGTATAAAAAATTTAAAAATCCTTTCCCCATTACCTTCAAAAGATACGCCTTTGAAATAAATAACGGTTTATTTTTACATCTTTGTTCTATTGCATTTGTTTTTTGAAATTTGGATTTGTATTTTTTTTTTATTTTCCCTTGTCATTTTTTACTGTAAGTAACTAAAAAACTACAAGGCAAATGAAGTACATTATTACTTCAATCTAAAGAGAATATGAAAATCTACCGGCTGAGTTTTTTTTACCATTTTAATTACTATTCTTGCTATTTAAAAAAATCTAAATTTTTGGTTTTCTTCGCGAAAAAATATTGTACATCACAGATTTGGTGTTATATTTTTTTTGTGTTACATACATCAATAGGTAATTTAGTGTGCATATTTGTGTACATCCAATTGTATAAAAAGGCCTTAACGTCGGTTTTCAATCACGTAGCTGTAAAAGCCATATCATATTCACAGATAAATGATTAAGTATCTGTATTTTTGTGATTAGGTTCCCGATAATTTGTTATTAATTTATTACTTGTGATATTTTATTGATAATTTTTTAATATTCTATCTTTTAACATTGCTTAATTTTGAATCGTTTACATAATATTTTGAAATCCTATGGTTTTTTGTTGGAGCTCTTTAAGATGTCAGTTTCTTTTAATAAATACATTTTTTATGTATTTTGATACTTCGGTGCTATTACTTTGTGGCCCCTTTTTACCAATAAATAAAAATAATCTATAGTTGTGAAAACAACGAAGTTTTAATTGTTATTTATACAAGTTTTTTGATTTAACGTGTTTCCAGTTCTAGAACTTCGAAGAATTTTATTTAGTTGTTCGATACTAAAATATGTTTAATTTACGATAAAAAAAGTCTATTTTGCTGATCTAATTATTTTATTTTGTTATATATGAACCTGGTAAATTTACTTATTTCATTTAACTATGGATTATTATATAATATATTTTTTTCGTACATCATATTATTAAAGTTTGGAAGTCAGCGTTGTATAAATGAGTTTGTATGCGAAATGCGACTAACCAACATGTCGGTGAAACATTGTATACTTGTTGAAATTACCGGGTGAGTTGAACGTAAACTAGTGACAATTTGTAGCGTGATAAGGGGGGAGGTGTTATGTAGGGTGGGCGCCTGTCGTCGTACATGGCCCAGGCGGGAATTTATAATTGTTGAAGGGATGTTATTTTAAGGAAATGGACTATTCCATTCCTTTTACTGCTCGCTATGGTTGGGAGTCAGAACATAAATTAAAATGTCAACTGGATGGACCACTGAGGATACTAGTTACATAGATGAATAGAGTAAAATGTATTTTTGTCTTTACAACCTTTAACCTTGTATGTAAATGTAAGTTTCATTAATGATAAGTATACCATAACATTTATGCCTTATTCCAATTATGGTTAGCTTATAAAATTGATCGATGCAGTCTTCTTCTTCTGTACTTGGTTATTATTTCAAAAGAAATGCCAAAGAATTCCATATTTTTAACATTTAAATACTAAGTCCAATACTTGACTTTAGGGATTTTGACCTGAAGTTGATGAAATATTTTAGAATTAATTACCACTTTTCTTTCACAATTATTGATCGCTTTTTAAGTATGTATACTTATTTGTTTTTTATTATATAAAATATATAAGAAAAATGTTGAAATTAACAAGAAAACAAATAAAGGAATCTGAAAGAAGCCAATCCTAAAAGAGATGGAACGATCACCTCAATAATTTCTAAAAAGAAAGAAAGATGCGAGAAATTTGGAGAACATGTACCTATTAGCGGAAATTCAATTTAAATTAAATAAAATTTGTGAATTTCAGGATATGAGTTAGGTTTAGTTACTTTTATGCGTTAATGGTTTGTTTTAAAGTTATAATAACATTGCATTTAAATTTTTAAAGTTATAATAACATTGCATTTAAATTTTATTTGGTAGAATGATATTATAAATAAATAAATCTTTTTTAGTAAAAACACCATCTTTAGATTATATATCTTTGTTTATCTCGTTACATTGGGACTTCAATCAAGACTCATTAGTCCTAGTAAAACGAAATAGCTATCGAAGAAGTAAACAAAAGCGAAGAATATGTCATTGATGTCACTCAAAAAATAGATAAAAAAGATCATGGAGTTATTCCTAAGTACCTAATATAAGTCTCGAGAGTTAATGAATATAAGGTAGCTAAAGCCAAACGGTCAGGTCGAGTGTTAACAACATAGTCTGAGGATATCGAAAGAGTCCCGTCTCCTGATGTAGGCGGCGCAGACGGCTTTACGACGACGTCTGCGCAAAACGGCCATAACAATAAAAGTCTAAATAGACATAAACAAGGCGTTATACTACGGCGGCGGGAGTTGTTAAGGGCGGCACTTTATGGCGGAGTTAGGGCGGGGAGAGGGGTGAGGGGCTCTGTGGGCGGAAGAGGGGGAGTGGGAGGTTGGTCAAAGTATATAATATAGTTCCACTGTGGTGCTGCAGGAGAGAGGAATGAATCAATACTAAAAACGTGGCTTTACGTACCTACTACAACACGACAAAAAGCGCTCTGCTACGAGACGATGATAGAATGGATTATTATGTCTGTGATGTGTATTCCTTTGTGATATTTTAAGAGTCCCTGATTTAGAAGTTTCTTATTTCTATAAGTTTTTTTCAGTTGATATATAGATCGTACAAAATGAAAACGTTTTTTTATTATTTGTTAGAGTTGGTAGTATGATACGTGTAACTCGATCTCAAAACCATTTTTTTATTTCATTTAATTACATAAGTGTTCTATGCCTACTATTTCTGATATAGCAATGTCATTTGTGTGTATCTTTTTTTCACTTCTTTTTGTCGAAACACAACTAGAAATAGACTTCATAAAATAGCTGGAAAACAGTTTTGAGGCCTTCAGTAAATTGCTTAAGACATCAATGTTTCGCAGAGCTAACAATTAAGCAAAAGCGGTCTTGGAATGGTATTTTACCATGAAATGGCGCTATGAAAATATGATTAAATTTGACAAAGTGTGAAAAGAGTGTTCCTACACTCCCTCTAATGTGGTGCAGAATACTTTCAGTGTAGGTAATGGAGTGTTTTCAAAACCGATCATTTTAAAAAATAATGTCTAAACAATCAAATACAAATAGTTATGCCTAATTCAAATTTTTATCATTCGAATAACTCATTGATTTATGGATAACGACATCGTTATAAAGAAATAGAATTTTTTTTAAATGATGTTGCATTGGTTGGTTGAAGAAATTGCCTTGTGGCTTTAAATCCGCCATTGTACACATTATTGTACATGAATTAAATAAATAAATATATTCCAGCCGAAGATAAATAGTGCAGAAATGTGATGGATACATAGTATTAGATCTTTGCTGGAATTCTCTTGCTTTATTGCGACGTCGCTATATATGTACCTATCGATTTTCTGATACTTACTTATAGTATTAGATATTATTTTGACATGTCATGTTGAATTTTTTTGTTATTCTTTCTTTATTTCTTAGTCATTTATAACCACGTAGGTATTATATAAATTGGTAAGTAGATACATAGTAAGTCGTTAGAAATCGTTCATATTTAGCGTCCATTAGGTCACATAACCACAGAAATGTTATTTTATAATGGTTGATAGATTTATTATTTTGTTCGGACATTATTTTGTCCGAACCATTGACAGCAACGAAAAAGATTGTGGTTTTAAATGAAGAAAAAAATGTATTGAAAAAATATTGAAACTGTTCTATAGTCCGTGAAACAATTTTGTGGTCTATGTACCTTCTTAGTCTTTTAGATACCTCCATATCTGGGAACTTTGAAGTATTTCAAAACTGAGTACAAAACGATAGGTATCTACTGATTTTTTTACAATGGTTCATTTCATGAATATTATTTGATTCAACCACAGAAAACGAATATGGCATGTACAATTTACATAGTCTATAGCTGTCCCCATGTAATGGTGACTTAAAAAAAACCCTGGAAAATATTTATTTATTTATATAATTTATGTACATGTGTACAAAGGCAGGTTTATTGCCATAAGGCAATTTCTTCCAACCAACCCGAGCAACGTGAAGTCTCTAAGTTAAATTGGTACAATACTAATTTATTGAGAAATAAATTGATAAAATATAACATAAAAGAGTAAGAAATATAAAAAAATACAAAGAGAAAAAAAATGAAAAGAGAGTTTAAAAAAAAAGAATAATAAATATGATAGCGAAATAAATAAATAATTATTAATATGATAAATAATTATTATAGATACTTGTACTTATATCAATATTTTATACCTACTACGATTTTTTGATAATAAGAATTATATACCTACAATGAGATTTTTCCCAAAATACACAGTTTTCGATGTAAAATTGCAGGAAACGAATATGAATCCAAAATTTATAATGGGAATTCCTCGCGCGATTCGTAATAATGATTTATTAACCATTATCATAAAATAGACATGTAAATTCTTCAACACTCTTATAAAAAAAATACAAATTATTTGACTCCCAAATCGATATATTTTGTAGGTAAGGTACCTACTCAAGAACCCGTAAAATATATCAAATTGGGCTAACGACCTAATAGAAATTATTTCAGTGATCACTTACCTAACATGCCCCCCTAGACAACATGCCATTAAAGCTAAGCGTTATATCGCTAAGCGATAGAAATGTATGAAATTTGTGGCTGTCACGTGTTGTCATAGCGACCAATTTCATACATTTACTATCGCTTAGCGATATAACGCTTAGCTTAAATGACACGTTGTCTAGGCCCCCAGATCACAATAGTTTAGGGTCACCAGATGGAAATTTGATAAACGGGCACAAGTAACACTTTTTACTTCGAAAAGGAGGACAATGGCAAAATAAAAACCACCACCCATCCACCAATTCGATCTCACAAATTAGAACATACCTATCTATCGGCGAATGAACCGATAGGAGCGTTTTTGTCGTCTCTTTTCGAAAATGTCTTTTTTTGTCAGTCCCAATAAAATTTTAAATCAAGATTTTAATATATTTCTGAATAAAAAAAGTCATTTACAGTAATTTAAGGTTTACACATTAAAACAAGAGTTTATAAATTCAGTTTATTTTTATTATTAACAATACCCGTTTTTTTAAGTATATTGGTTAAGAATCAGCGAGCATGTCCTTCTTTAGGAAACAATCTGGCACTCCTAGTTTAGTTGGGGGTGGCTGCAGCCAGTACCGGAATTGCTTATAGAAGTCGAAAATCTTGGCTTGCCTAGGAATATTATGTTAAGAACACTGACACTTTTATTGAAACCATAGGTACTACAAGATTAAAAATTGAACCGTATGTAGATACGATGCTTGACAGGGCCACAAATGTATATATTATTTTGGTATGTGATTTTAAAATATTTTCATGGCCACTCAAATGAACAACGATGCTAAAAAACATTTAATTTTTTCCCAATTTTCGTTCAGGGTTTGCCTAGTCCGAAGGTTCTAGGTGCGCCCCTGGCTGCAGCCACATTCTAGGATTCTGGACAAGAGGTCGGTACCTTCTTCATTTCTTACCTATGGAAGATATAGGTACCTAAGCAGACTCCTTTTCATGTATTGCTCGACGGTCAGAATTTTCTATAAAAATAATTGTTTGGAAAATTGTTTTTACAATATTTCAAATAATTATCTGTTTTATTTTGGGCAATAATAAGGTCCTGATGTTTAGTAGGTACCTACTACAAATTATGCATTAATCTGTGTTTGAAAATACATTTGAGCGTGATATAACAACATTGTTAATTTAATAAAAAGCATGTACATTCATTTTTAGCATTTGGTTGAAATTTACTATAAAATTTCGTGTAGGTAAATAGTCAGTTTTATAACCGCATTGTGGAATAAGAGAAGAATTTCACTGTAGAATGAAACAAAAAAAACACGGTGAAATATTTAGCAATGGTCTTTGTGAACGTCATAAATCATTTCGGCGCCTCTGAAGACAAACCTTGTCTATTCATTCATGTGCAAAATTGTTGCGTTTTCATCGTTTAACACACCTGCAAAATAAACGTATCCTTTGAGTGTTAGCCAGCACGGCAGAATAATGTTGCAGATTTCAACGATTCGTTCACAACGAACGATGTAAATTATAAATATCAACAAATATTTTTTAGTTTTTATTTATTTTATTTTAGGAAGGATAACAGCTCGTATACAGTTTAATTGTTCTATTTATATGTTATACAATAACAAAACCAAAATAAGCATTTCATCAATACAGCAATAAGTAGAAAATAAAAAGCTCCTCTGTCTTTTAATCTCTTGAAACATCTCTTGAATCTCTTGAAACTTGTTCTATTTATACGTGATACAATAACAAAACCAAAATAAGCATTTCATCAATACAGCAATAAGTAGAAAATAAAAACCTCCTCTATCTTTTAATCTCTTGAAACATCTCTTGAATCTCTTGAAACTTGTTCTATTTATACGTGATACAATAACAAAACCAAAATAAGCATTTCATCAATACAGCAATAAGTAGAAAATAAAAACCTCCTCTATCTTTTAATCTCTTGAAACATCTCTTGAATCTCTTGAAACTTGTTCTATTTATACGTGATACAATAACAAAACCAAAATAAGCATTTCATCAATACAGCAATAAGTAGAAAATAAAAAACTCCTCTATCTTTCAATCTCTTGAAACATCTCTTGAAACTTGTTCTATTTATACGTGATACAATAACAAAACCAAAATAAGCATTTCATCAATACAGCAATAAGTAGAAAATAAAAAACTCCTCTATCTTTCAATCTCTTGAAACATCTCTTGAATCTCTTGAAACTTGTTCTATTTATACGTGATACAATAATAACAAAACCAAAATAAGCATTTCATCAATACAGCAATAAGTAGAAAATAAAAACCTCCTCTATCTTTTAATCTCTTGAAACATCTCTTGAATCTCTTGAAACTTGTTTTATTTATACGTGATACAATAACAAAACCAAAATAAGCATTTCATCAATACAGCAATAAGTAGAAAATAAAAACCTCCTCTATCTTTTAATCTCTTGAAACATCTCTTGAATCTCTTGAAACTTGTTCTATTTATACGTGATACAATAACAAAACCAAAATAAGCATTTCATCAATACAGCAATAAGTAGAAAATAAAAACCTCCTCTATCTTTTAATCTCTTGAAACATCTCTTGAATCTCTTGAAACTTGTTCTATTTATACGTGATACAATAACAAAACCAAAATAAGCATTTCATCAATACAGCAATAAGTAGAAAATAAAAAACTCCTCTATCTTTCAATCTCTTGAAACATCTCTTGAAACTTGTTCTATTTATACGTGATACAATAACAAAACCAAAATAAGCATTTCATCAATACAGCAATAAGTAGAAAATAAAAAACTCCTCTATCTTTTAATCTCTTGAAACATCTCTTGAATCTCTTGAAACTTGTTCTATTTATACGTGATACAATAACAAAACCAAAATAAGCATTTCATCAATACAGCAATAAGTAGAAAATAAAAAACTCCTCTATCTTTCAATCTCTTGAAACATCTCTTGAATCTCTTGAAACTTGTTCTATTTATACGTGATACAATAACAAAACCAAAATAAGCATTTCATCAATACAGCAATAAGTAGAAAATAAAAAACTCCTCTATCTTTCAATCTCTTGAAACATCTCTTGAATCTCTTGAAACTTGTTCTATTTATACGTGATACAATAACAAAACCAAAATAAGCATTTCATCAATACAGCAATAAGTAGAAAATAAAAAACTCCTCTATCTTTTAATCTCTTGAAACATCTCTTGAATCTCTTGAAACTTGTTCTATTTATACGTGATACAATAACAAAACCAAAATAAGCATTTCATCAATACAGCAATAAGTAGAAAATAAAAAACTCCTCTATCTTTTAATCTCTTGAAACATCTCTTGAATCTCTTGAAACTTGTTCTATTTATACGTGATACAATAACAAAACCAAAATAAGCATTTCATCAATACAGCAATAAGTAGAAAATAAAAAACTCCTCTATCTTTTAATCTCTTGAAACATCTCTTGAATCTCTTGAAACTTGTTCTATTTATACGTGATACAATAACAAAACCAAAATAAGCATTTCATCAATACAGCAATAAGTAGAAAATAAAAAACTCCTCTATCTTTTAATCTCTTGAAACATCTCTTGAATCTCTTGAAACTTGTTCTATTTATACGTGATACAATAACAAAACCAAAATAAGCATTTCATCAATACAGCAATAAGTAGAAAATAAAAAACTCCTCTATCTTTCAATCTCTTGAAACATCTCTTGAATCTCTTGAAACTTGTTCTATTTATACGTGATACAATAACAAAACCAAAATAAGCATTTCATCAATACAGCAATAAGTAGAAAATAAAAAACTCCTCTATCTTTTAATCTCTTGAAACATACAATAAATAACTCAAATAAAAATAAACGAAGTCTTCGGCTTATTATTTAGCAAAATAGGTATTTAAATATGTTTAACTACATATTAGAAAGCAGATTATTTATTTTAGTAGCAAAATTACCTGCCATTGGGAAAACTTTTTTACTCTCTGTGGAAGTTGGGTTCATGGGTAATAAAGCTTTGTAGAGAAAATCCAAATTAGGAGTTCTCTATTCAAGTAATTTAAAATCATTGGTTGATTTTTAACAAACGTCATAGCATCAAAATCAAATTTTGATCTTATTTTTTTCCGAAGGTCGTGGAAATTCCCGACTAATATTTCCAGGGATCGGTATCGATAGATTTCCTGGGTGTTCCCGGGTTCTGGAACCTAATTACAAAATATAAACTGAACGATTCGTATCATTGAACGAAATTCACCATTGTAACGGGTACGGTTGGTTACCTACAGATGCCGACAAAGAGGGGGCTTTCTCGTATTTCTTTTTTGTAAATCATCTCGGCGAATGGAGAGTCATTTGTCAAACTGTCATGCGCTGTTTGCATACAAATAATGAACAACCACAGGGGTGGAGAGAGAGGCTGGAAACCGCATATACCGGGAGTAAATATTAGGATATCTGACAGACAGAATGACATAATTCTCTCTGTGGGTAGGCACTACTCGGCTGAACTTAATAAATCTTTCGTCTATGGTTTTGGGTGTTCATCGTCATGGGTGTTTCTATTGTCACGATATGTGTAACCATTGTGTGTTGATAGTTATTTATCATTATCCGTTTGAAAGTCTTGACAGGATATTTGTATTATAAGTAAGTATTGACAACTGAATTAGTAGCAAACTAATGACCATACATAATTCACTCTTATGGATTTTTTTTTCTATCCGCTACCGTATTTTTGCTTGTTCTTTTTTTCTTAAAATTCTTCATCATATCAAGTGGATATTGTATACCAGTTTTTTTCAAGCTATGTTCCGCTAATTACTAATGTTTTACATAGATGGGTCGATCGCAGAGCGGTTAGCGCGCTGGGCTAGTAATCCAGTGGTCGCAAGTTCGAATCCTGCCTCGACCGATTTCGTTCACCTATAGCACAAGCATTTATACTTATTTTAGGGAACGTAGGAGGATGTATAGGTATGTACCTACTTGTTTAACAAGGACATATTCATTTTTTAAAAAAAAAGGCAAAATGTTTGGAAAATGATGAATATGTATGAGTAGAACCTAAACTTAAGTATATATAATTAGTTAAGTAATTAAGGCTATGTTTCTCGAACAAAGATTAAACTAAAAGTATAGTTAAAATACTTTGATTATTGATTTCATAAAATTGTTCAATACCTACTTTTGGTTGTTTCGTTGAAATATAATGCCGTTAAACGACGAGATTTTGGACAATTTTATGAAATCAAAGTATTTTAACTATACTATTACCGATACTTTTATTGAAACAACCCAGCCTTAGGCTGTGTTTCTCGAACAAAGATTAAAGTAAAAGTATAGTTAAAATAGGTAGGTACTTTGATTTCATAAAATTGTTCAATACTTTTGGTTGTTTCATTGAAATCTAATGCCGTCAAACGACACAATTTTGAACAACTTTATGAAATCAAAGTATTTTAACTATAGGTACTATTACTGATACTTTTGTTGAAACAACCCAGCCATATTTATTATTTATAGGTACTACATGTTTTTAAACAAAAATCTATGGTTCTTTATCTCACAGAATAATAATTGGCATAAAATTGCAATAAATTGAGACTCTCGCCTTAAAAAATGAGTTTGAATAAGTTTAAATGATATTGGGACAAATTATTAGGTACTTATAAGTAAATCGATAAGATAATTTTCCTTACAGATTTGGTTTAGCACCATAAAAATAATTTGTAAGATTCACTGTGTATACATTTTAGTTAGCCATGCATCTAAATATTGTTTTTAGAATGAGTAAATTTGTTTTATAATATTTTTAAAGGTGTCATAATTAACCACAATATATTTTTTTTATTCATTACGATGGTATGTAGGTAGAGATACTTATGTCCGTAGGTAGGTTCCAACTCATTCATTAAAATTTATAACTTAATAATTGTAGTCGTACACTTGAAGTATTTAATTTATTTAACATCATAAAAACGACTCTTGAAATGATGGATTAGTTATCCACGTTGTAACAATTCACGTGTATATTTAACTACCTACTTCAAGTAATATTTTGATTACGTCGTATGGTTCCAATGGAGAGATTTGCTTTAATTATACATTAATATTAAGACGATAATAAAATGATTCAATAACATTAATATTTCTAATTTTCCGACTGTCAATTATTGATGGAATTCCACTATCAATTATATTCTTTTTCTTCTTCAGCCTGTTTTTTTTCCATTCTTGGACATAGGCCTCCCCCTTGATCCTCCACAACTCCCTGTCTTGGGCACACTGCATCCCACCGCACATTTATTGATGTCATGCTCAGACATCAAGCTCTGACATCAAGACATCAATCTGAATGGTCTGATGACATCAAGCTCCTGGGTATTCAATTATATTAAATTACTTAAAATAAGTAAAAAAACTTTTATTTTTTAACTTAAATTCACAATATAAATATACTTGACCACTGACGCGTTTCGCTCAAAGAGCATTTACAAAATGGTAATTGTGCATTAGTGGACCTTTTATTTAGGTATATACTAAAATTCATGTTTAACCTAATGTTTTTATATTTATACTAAATTGAAAGAATGTGAACCTTCAACTAGACTTAAAAATTACTAATAATATTTTTTTAATAATTATACTTAATAAATAGAATTTATAAAGCACCGTTTAGTGATACAAGATCACTCCATGGGCGCTGTAGCTTATTTGTTGGCTCTACGAAATAAGGCAGCCATAAGAAGTCTATACCGAATGTATCAATGCTCTAAGCTCCACGTAGGTATGTCAAGGGGCAATTTATTCCACTTAAATGGCCCGTTCACACTGAAACCGCGATCAAAGTAAGCCGACTTATTGACTCTGTCCAATTCTTTTAGAGTTGATACTCTGTCAGATGTTCTCAGCGTATGCTGGCTACACCACCAGACATACCATATAGTCAACTCGTTCTGGACATTTCAACCAGTGATAGTTTGTTGTCCAAGTGGACGCATAGAAATTTGAAGGTATTTGATGATGTAAGTGCTTTTCCATTGATGTTAATCGGAATATTTTCGATGAGATGCTGTCTTCGCATTAAAGCGACCCACATAAACTCTGTTTTTGTTGTGTCTAATTTGAAATTGTAGATCAACATCCCAGCACCATTTTTTCTAATGCAACCGACGGTATCGGTTAGCTAAGTTGGAATCGGATCCAGTTTTACTACTACTAAACTTTTTACGCACGACGAACTGTCAGACAGAAATGAGCAATTGTAGGTATGTAGGTATGGCGTTTGAACTCAAAACAACAAAAGCGTTTTGGGATTTGTGTATGGCCATTGGTCATCATAGATATTGCTGGAACAAAATTTACTCAGATGTTTGATTTATGCCTTATACTTTACCGTAAAATAATCCAGACGGTAATTTTGGTGTGCAAATGAAATTTGTGTGTTTTAACAGATTTTTAATTATCTCAATAGAGACGAAGTTGGAATATTTACTGTAGGAGAACCGGAAAATCAAGGCACCTACAGGACTTACGACCTGTCATCGGCTGGTTTACGTGATCACTTTATGCACTTGCGCAACGTTCACCAATTATGCCTTTTTAATGAGATCCCTATCAATTAAATTTTGAAAGTTCTATATATTGTAATACTGAAATTCTTTTCGCTTGAAAATAAGGAATTTTTACTACAGCCATCTATGTGTGAAATTATGAACAACATTCTTATTATTTTTTATTTATTTTTTGTTGTAACGCCATCTATTGAGAGAATTGGTTTTTTGTAAATAATGAGAGCAACAATTCTTATACCTGAGGTGACTAATGCATTTTTCGCATAGAAGTCACCCCTGAATTGCGCCAGACTTATAAGGTCATTTTTGTCTTATTTACCTACTTGTACCAATGTTTAAGTAATCGAATATTTTTTTTATTATTGCATATGCGCAAACATTGGATTTTTTCCCTGTCGGGATTTTTTTTCCCGACAGGGAAAAAAAATCCAATGTTTGCGCATATGCAATAATAAAAAAAATATTCGAAATTTGTGTGGTTGAAATCCTTTGTCCTGGTTAATATTTGCATTTAAGTTCTAGCATAATTTTTTATAAACTAGATTTCTGTCGATCAAATACTTTTGCCAGAATATGTAAAATACCCAGAAGATTGATTTTCCAACATAAAACCATTTTTGACAAATTTAAGGATTGATGGCTTTTTTCCTTAACACAACGTAGAACGATAATTACGAGCTTTTGAAATATTTGATATTCTTTTGTAATACCTCATAATCGTTAGTGAGTATCATGTAACTGAAAACAGTTCGTTTTGAAATTCGTAGAATAGTCATGTAACAGTTGGGGATGTAAGGTAGGTAATCGAATTGTTGGGAATGTAAGGTAAAGAGTTATCGAGTCCACACATGAGCAATATTCGTCAATGCATCGCATTAAACTATGGATAGGAATAGAAATGAACAGAGGAAGAACAATTCGAATCATGCGTAATTAACACGCCAGTTAAAATTTTGCTAGTTATCAAATCCACATATGGCCAATATTTGTCAATGTATCACATCAAACCACGGATAGGGATAGAAATGAACAGAGCAAGAACAATTCGAATCATGAGTAATTAACACGCCAGTCAAAATCTTGAGTGTTATCAAATCCACATATAGACAATATTCGCCAATGCATCGCACCAAACTACGGATTGGAATAGAAATGAACAGTGGAAGAACAATTCGAATCATGCGTAATTAACACGCCAGTCAAAATTGGCCAATGCATCGCATAATTGCTATAGTTATGCGATGCATTGGCCAATATTCGCCAATGCATCGCATCAAACAACGAATACAAGTGAAATAAAATATTCCACATATGTCCAATATTCGCCAGTGCATCGCATCAAACAACGAATAGATACAAGTGAACAAAAATATTCAGTATCATTTTTTCAGATAAACATATGTTGTATCGAGTATAAGGTATTATTTGTTAATGTGTTGGTAGGTACGTTGTTGGCTGACGTGACTCTCTGTCGGCAAATTATAAGGCCGATTGTGATGGGCCGACAATCGCTGACGGATTAGTGTTATCGTACTACGAAGAGTTTCGATCAAAGAGCACGCCTTATTTACGACGCATTCTCTCTAAAGCCACTCCATACTGATAAAGCAATAATATGTATATGTACATACATACATATATTGTAGATTTATTATTCCTGCGGCTTCATCAGTGATCATCGCAAACTTATTTCAAACCTATATCTGACGATTGATAGGTGGGATTTGAATTAACCCAACTATTTATCTATTCCATAACATTAGATAACTACATTTAGTAATATAACACTTGCGGAAGTTAATACATTTTAGAGATTCAATTGAATTGTGATTTTGTGGCAATAATATTAAAGCGACATCAGTAGCCTTGCTCTTGACACTCAAATCCGTTCCCAATTTCGTTTAGAACTTTCATAAGTGCATTCAATTATCTGCTATTACAATTAAAACATACCTACCTTCTACATCAGTCTTCATTACAAAAGTAGGTTATTAGGAAAACTTGAAATTGAGATCGGATTTAAAATCAAGAGACCGCTGAAATTGATATCACTTCGTTTTACTAGGAAGTTTAGCTCAAATGAACAGGGTAGGTACCTAAATAATACTATTCGGCGATCGTGCGTTTTCTGTAGCAGACCTAAATACTTGGAAAAGGCAACCACATACACAAAAACAAACAGAAAATATAACTTCTTTTAGGAAGGATCTCAAAACGTACATTTTCGAAAATATTACCCGTGCCAAAATGACACGTATTGACCAGTTTTCAGCGCCCTTAGGAAAGTCACGAAAACGGCGCTATATAAATCATATCCATATAATCTGTGTTCGTTCGGATAACAGTGTAGGTACCTACCTACTGGTTGTATGATAGTAGTTTCAATGTGTTAAGTTTAAGTAATCAAATACGATATGTTTGCATTAAAAAAATGTCCGACGGCGGTATATCATGCTCTAATGCTTAAATAATGATCAAATAGTATATAATAGGTACTACGGATAATAATGATCACTATATTCCACACGTTCTTTTTGTTTCGAATATTTTTCAAACACAAATTTATCAGTGATTTCAAATATTTTATAAATTATAGTAGATTTTATTATTAAAATTACAAAGGGTTGTGTACTGTGTACCTAAGTAGGTGGATACCTACCAGAGAGAATAGTCAGTGAGAGAATATTGACGTTTGTTCTAAGCATAGAATAATAATACTTTTTAATAGAATAAATACTTTTTAAGCCTGCAGTAAACGCGACTGTATTATGTTGACTAATTTGGTCAACATTTTGCTACGAGCATTCAGTAATCATTTGGCAGTCTGCGTGATACGTTCTCCAAATAGGGAATTTTTCAACTGCTTGCAAAATTATTTACGCAGTCATAACGAGTAGTACTATACGAACAATGTCTACCAGCAGAGTCATACATATATTGACACGAGCCGGCCAATAAAAAGGCTTCACTTTTTCAGCGAGATATTGTATGGGAATGAGTATTCTATAGTTTTATTATTATTCTATGGTTCTAAGATAATATTTCTACTCAGAAAGAGATCATTTGTGACGCCCTAAAAATAAATGTATTGTATAATTATGGTTAGCTTTACCTCAGAACGGGCTTCACATAGTAAATAATTCCATTGTAATATTTAATTTAAGTAAAAAAAAAGGAAATAAATAAAATAAAAATATCATACGAAGTTGGTTGAGATTGTGATTTGGTTGGTACCTTCATAAATTTGAAAATCGAACGAACGAGTACCGAAAGGGCTCTAGCTATTTCAGGGATGCCAACTTGGATCTTTTCCCACTAAACTTGACTTTAAAATTTGTTTGACGGAGTTCAATGCTTTTAATAACCCGGTACCACAATACATTCAAGAGCTTAGAAGCATCTCACACTCAGGTCTTCTGGATCACAGAGTAACAACTCTCAAAGGGGTTTGGACCACAGGCGGTTTCTTAGTGTGTGCATAAGTGCACTGCACTGCTTACTAAAATAAAAAAGAAATATCCCAAGAAATTTATCAAAACACTTGTAAACATACATTTCAATAATAATATGTATGTAGTAAATTTCCTGTAGGTACATGGTGAATGCGCGGTGTAGTCGTGACCGTGAGTATACTGTAGTACGAAATATATTACGCGCATGCGCATTAAGGATTATGTGCACTTTCAATAATGCCCGTAAATAAATGTGAGACCTCATACAAATTCTATATTTTGTTCAAAATCGTCGGTGTTATAATGCCTCATTGGTCTACATATGCGTTAGAAAGAGATGTAATCATTCAGTAGTCGTGCACTGCCCGATCTGCCCCGCACACGCGCATTGAAGACATATTCTGTCCATAATAAGAGTTACCAAAAACATGCGTAAAAACGACCTTTTAGATTTGATTAGTAAATATTATTTTACATTTACTGACGTATAATGTTATACAACGTATAATGTTATACAAATACAACAACATTCATGTTTGACTGTTTGACCGGTTGTCCACACAGAACACAAAGTGTCATTCATCGATTTATCTGTTTTTTAAACAAAACATTTTTCTAGAGTGAATAAAGATATGAAATAATATCGACTGAATTGCGTGTTCTTTATTCTCGTGGTATTTTTTCAACGTCGATGGAGTGATAACAATTTAAAAACTATTTGAAATACCTACGATCCAGTCTTATAGTAAATTATCATACAATTATTTGTACAATCTCAATGACAACTGAGGAGTGCCATCGGTGATTTTCTACGCATTTTTTCTAATATTTTTGAGGATAATACATTATTATATTCTTATTATAACAGAAGACTGTCTCATTGCTTTATCAATGGTGTCCAAAAACAAATCCATATTTAAAACAATCGTGTAATCGAAGTGTTTATACAAATGAAAGTGTCGAAAGTTTTTTTTTTCATTTGCATCTAGATATACCCAGTGTGAGTACCTACCTAGCATTTAATGAAACTTTAATTTATAAGAAATATCCATTTTTTATACAAATAAAAAATGTTTTTATATATTTTTTTATTGTGATGTATTTGGCCAAACGATATGAAAATCTTAATTAAAATTAACTTATAAAATCTTACTGTAGTAATTTATTTGTAATACAAAAATTTTGAATTTCTCGCTTGTGTATTTAATTTTTATTAATCCCTTTGTACATAATATATGCAAATTTATTACACACTCGTAGGCTTATTGCCATTAGGCAATTCATTCCAGTCAACTTATAGAGTTATATAAAGTATCGGGTTATATTTCCAGATGAGGTATAGTTTTAATTGTGTTTTCAGTCTAGCTCTATGAGACGATAAATATCTATCCAGAAAGTGTCAATTTGTTATTGGGTACGTGTTAAATTAATATTTGAATAAGTACATTTAAATTGCTATAGAAAAAAAATACAATCGACTATTTTATGATAACATATACTATATACGCATAGATTGGACTTTTTTCCTACTAGTAATCAAATAAATTTGTCAAAAAATAAAAAATACTTCCTTGCATCCTGCATAAGTGGCGAATTAAGTGGCATTTGGCAATTCTTCCAACTTAACAGTGTTTAAAACCCACAGAAGCAAGAATTGCGTAAGAAATATAAAGATGAATGTAGGTACATATTATTATGTTTATGTAAATATGCACCGCCCATAATTTCAATCACGAGCCGCCTCTGGTTTGGACTGAGCCAAAAAATGCTTATGTGTGAGTGGTCATATAATGTGGAATCTATTTTTTTTATTTATTCCTACACGTGAATAATTAATCATGAACTAATTAATATAAAATGGTATGTATTGCATATTATGTATGCATAGTCCGTACTTTATCGAAATTATAGGTACATCAATAAACAAAGATTTTTTTTTTATCTGGGGATTCCGCTTTTTTATCTTTTTTGTATCATCCTCGCAATCAACGCTCTGCTCCTTGTGAGATAGACAGAGAAATAGAATTCCGCATATTACCCACTCATTATGTTCTGTTTTGACTTCAATTAAATACCTAATACCCAGGTCAGTTGAAAGACCATGACATGTACCTATCCTTCTCTATACTTGAAAAAAGATCCATGTTTTTACACCCTTTTCATTAACTTCACGTGTCTACTGGAATTATGTAATCGATTTTTAACTAACCTCCTGACCAGTTAGAGCTCTGAAACATTCAGAATTTGTGTATTCCCAATGACAATGTTAATACTGTTTCCAGCTTGGTTCATTTGATAAAATTATCACATTACCTACGTTTATTGTGTAAGTGAAAAAATGTAGCATTCTCACACGTCTCGTGCGAGTTTTCCAAATATCAATAGGTACCTACTTAGATTGGAAACTTTAAATTAACCTAACACCTAGGTTAATTTGCCAGTTTCGCCAGTAAATTTAACTTCTCACTAAGCCAATGGGATATACCTGTAGTGGGGAGTTATGATTTCGCAATTTTTAAGAGTATTTTTTTTATTGCAGATTATCAACTAGTATCATGCTGAGATTGTATTCTGAAAGTTTCATCACAATGTATCTGTGTGTGTGCTATGTGCTGTATGCTATGTACGGCGTGTTTATTTTACTTAAACGATTATAGACTAAAGTACTCATTCGATTATTTTCAAATTTGTATATATTATATCAAATACTCGCTTAGACCCCATTAGATTTTAAAGGATATAGAATTGTGCTTCTCAATTTTTTTAACAGTCAAATATTAAATTTCAATGTGACCCCAGCTCAGGAAACTTAAAATTTGAATTTTTTATTTACAAATTGATAAAAAGGCACATCACTTTCATAAAATGGCATTGAAGAGTCATCAAGTTTTCATAAAAAAAGTATTTAAATAAAAAATAATTTAACAAACTCATTATATGAAAATGAAAATACTGAGTATTTTCCATACATAATTGGAATACTTTATAGAATGACTTGTGAGGAGTTTAGCGTTGGCCACAACTCACTCGATTTATTATTTTTTTCCGAAACTCTACATAAGTATTTTATCACAAATTTTATTTGTCATAAAATACTTATGAATACTTCATTTCAATAGAGACGAAGTTGAAATATTATAGGAGAAGGCAGCTTCAGATAATAAAAAGGCATAGTTGTAAACGTTGGTGAACGTTGCGCAAGTACATAAAGTGATCACGTAAACTAGCCGATGACAGGTCGTTAACCCTGTAGATTGTTTCTGGTTCTCCTATAATATTCCAACTTAGTCTCTATTGAGATTTAAAAAAAAATGTCATAAATTATCATTGACTCCGGACATGGGAAAAATACAATGTTTGTGTATATGTAACTGTGAAAATACATACATACATAAATACCAATACTTTTCTTTCTGAACTAATTTTATCATACCAATAAAAACAATTATATATCTATGTATTATCTTTTTATTTTTTAGCGTAACAAATAGAGGTAGGTACCTATATCTATTATAGATATATGTACCTCTATTTGTTACGGTAACACAAGGTGACTTGTTATCGGTTTTCATATATACCTACATATGTACCTACATACATAGGTAGGTACTGTACTTACTAAGATAATTGCATATTATCTATCCAAGATACATATAAAATTAGTGGGGATTTATATTCCATAAAACAGATAGTTAGGTACCTACAGGTAGACCAATAGATAATAATATAATAAATATTTTTTGATATCAAAATCTTATGCAACAGCTAAATTTTCTATCAATGTTTACTGTCTAAAAAAAATTTACTGTCCATATTCTCATTACCAACGTCAGAAATAATTTTTATTTTTGGATATCTTCTTTTATCACCATTATCGCGAAACCTCACCTCGATAACCCTGTGTTAGATTTATTTATAAAAACCTACAACCTCAACTACATAATGTCAACAAATATCAAAAAAATAATAATAACTACATAATAATAACTACATAATATCAACCTCAACTACTACATACCACGATTTTTCAAGATGTTTTCCAAAAGCTATAGTTTTTGAGATTTTCTAACGTAGGTAGGTACCTAATTTATTTTTGGTGCGATTTCTCATGATACGCAAATATATGGCTTCTGTATTGGCTACCTATCTATGTAGGTACTTACATATTCATCGACCCGTTATTTTGTAGAAAACAATCGTTAAATATTTAAAAAATAGATTTATATCTAACTATCTATATATTATGTAATATGTTTAGGTTAACTACATATTTGAGATAGACATAACTAAGTAGATCATTTTCTGTGTGAAACCATTAACTCTGTTAAAATTCATACCAAAGTGTGAACGGAATGCCATCACAGAAAAAAATATGTTTCTCTTATCAGATGAAAGTATTCGTCCACGTCTATATCTTTTTACATGTATAATGTATAAAGATATAGCTGTCACTTGAAATTCTGAACGATTAAAAACAAGGTTTAATTGAACGTTAAAAGCATTTTACAACCGCGCTACAATTGGGTCCATATGCTTCATTAATTGGGTACGTATTTTTTTATTTTTATTGCGTAGGTAGGTGTTTGTTATTTTAATACAATAATATACATATTACATACGTCATACGCACACATATAACTGTTTATTTTATAACCCGTAATGACTGTGTGGTACGTGGCGTTCATTTTAAAACTAGCTTCTTATTAAATATTTCGGTAAATTGATTGAATGATCGCCATTCAAATTTACACACGCGTGTTCTATTCAATAGAAATAAATATTTTTACTTTTGCCAATTGAGGCCAAACATGTTGATTTTCGCACTACATGTTTGACAATAGGTAGGTACCTAATACTAAGTAAAAAGAGTAATCAGCAAACCATCTTGAATAATGGTGTTAGCTGCATACAAATTCATGCGCAAAATCCACCTTCCTCCAACACGCGGAAAATTAATTGTATAGATATTATTTGTTAATACCTAAAGGTAGGTAGATAGTTATAAGAGTTTTATTTATTTATATGCATGCAAAGTATTAAAATTACTTTTTTATAATCATTGTTAATATTTTTAAAATTCATTATAGGTACCTACCTACTATTCTTTTTGCTTCCAATTCTATCCGCTTCTTTCAATCGCTAGCGCGCTTTAATTAAGTTGAAATTTCGTATTGAGGTAATTAAACAGGGGAAATAGCTTAAATGGAGTTATTAAAAATAGTGTATTAGTGATTGTTTTATCACGCTTTAAATCCAACGTAGATTATAACGTCTATAATTTACACTTATGTTTTTGTTTCGTTTAAATATAGGTATGTAGGTATGTTTAACGTATTCTGCAATCAATCATTTTGTATACAGAGAAATTTTGAATTGATTTCTCAATATTTTGGGAACAATATTATGAACCATTTATTTTATATAATTTAGTATTTTATGGAGAAACAGGAAAAATACTGTCATTTTATTTATTTCATAAATGGTGTTTAAATCGTTTTATTCAATATAAAACATTTTACTAACAAATAAATATACCTAATCGTGGATCAACAAAAGACTGATCAATCAGTACCCTTGAAATAAACAAAAAATATCTACTTTTATATATCGAATTTGCACCAATAAGTTCGCGGCATTCCAGTGTCACAAAGTTATGCTAAAAATCAAGAGATAAGTCAGCCATTTAAATGGCTGAACGAATTTGCAGATAAAAATTATTTCTATTTTCATCTGTACAAAATGGCCGTTCAGCAAAGTATTTAAAAGTCGAACAGAGCTCAGTGGCGGTCGGTGATGAACATAATGATAATAATTGTATTATTGCCGCCATGATACTTCCAGGAGTATTGTAAAACTCCTTATTAATTGGTCATAATATCATTTGCTAGGTTAGGTTTGTTACAAATAACGGAGTGTTCTGCTCAATGCTAACTGAAGCAATGTTTTTCACGGTAAAATTTATGGTTCAATCGTGTTTTCGGATTATACAACGGCGTCTATATTTATTTTTGCAAAATGTATTTTTATCTTTTTTTAAGACCACCATGATTTAATTCATTTAAATTTGGTATGTTTCCATTATTTTCTTTTTGTTCCTTATATCTTAATACCTAATAAAATGCGTATATTTAGTAATTTGATGAAAAAAATCCTAAATTTTCATATTTTAAAACGATATTATTTTGTAGTTCGGTAGTTTAAACGATTTTGGCTATTTTTCTACATTAATTTCCAACACATTTAATATTTAGGTACTTACATTTTCTCAGATCTAGTAAATATTCAATGCAAAGTAGGCGTTCATTGCAAAACAAAAGTAATAAGTAACATTAATACATGTGGAAACGAAGCTTTTAAAATAAATTATTGATATTTAATAATTTATTTTAAAAGTCATTTTGATTAGTGTATCACTCGAGTAAATAAGTAGGTACAAGTAATATATCGATACCTGAGTTTTAAAATAGCAACAAGTCGAAAACCGTAATTTCTTTTCCTACTAATAATTTAAAGTTGTTTTTTCCTTTTATTAATTAAGAAACTTATTTAATTTATCCATTATAATTAAAAAGTTAAATTCTTCATCTCACTATTTTCAATGGATGTTTCTTTTTTTTAATTATACAGTATTACTTTTTCCGATTTCCGTGGTACCACTAACTTTTGCCTTTTTTAAAACTCAGGTATCGATATTGTGGGTGAAATTTTCTAGATCAAAAATATTACAGTTGTTATGTGTTCGTAATTTAATTGTTAATTACACATATAGTCGATTGCTCTAAATATTTTTCAAGTTGTCATACAAAATCCAAATAGGTACCTTATATAATTTAAATTCTATGAACCAAACACTATCATCATTCTATGGAAATGTATGTTCTTATTAATAGGATAATAAGCTTAGATTAAGATTTATAAACCATAAATATTTTGTATGTTTTTTGAAATGTGAATCACTTCATAACACGAGGCATTCTCTTTTTGAAGTTAGTTATACATAAAATATGAGTATTGTTGTAAAATTGTTTATATCGTAATATTGTGCAGTACCTACTTATGGTTTTTGTTTAAATTAATAAATAAATTTCTATAGATTCTATCCGTATTTTAAATGAAAATAATTTTATAATACAAGAACATTCGACTATGATTTAAGAATTTGAATTACACATGTTATTATTCATTTAAACAATTTAATATTTGATATCAATGTTTGGCGTTCCTTGCACGATTTCAGATAAACATGTTTACATTTGAATCCCTCAACGCTCAGTTTGCTTTGGGATTAGTTGTCATAGTATGACAGACAACCATTGACGTAGTATTCAGTGATTTATATATATTTTTTTATGTTTCCACTAAATCAATTTAGAAATTGCGACATTAATTGTTTGACATGAAGAATTTGTTACAAAATATATGTAGAAATATTTGTTCTTACTTTGGTTCTATACCTAGTCTAGATACCTACTGTCGGTTGGTTTCTAAGTTTAAGTTGTATTAACATTTACAATAACAGAAAATATATTAGATAAGACAAACGAAATTAAGTCTCAACGCAGAATTCTCTAATGTACAATGGGCTTAAATTATATAAAAACATGCTGAGGGACATAAAAGAGGAAAATAATTTCGGTCATTTTCAGAAAAAAATGTGTTGTAAAAATTGAAATAATTGTTTGTATGTTATGTATATATAGCATAATAAATAGTATATCATCATGCCGTTTCCATATTTGGGATAGCAGAAAGAACGCAAAACTTCAATCTTCACATGCATGTTTTGCCTCATTTAACTATATCCACACGTCGCGTCATAAATACTCTTCTGTATGTTCAAAAATATTCAAATATATTATCATTTGAATATTTTTTTAACATTTTCTTACTGGTTTTTTGTTAAAAAGAATAATTGTTGAAAAAAATATTTTCTTCCTCTGCGCTCTACGCCAATGACGAGACAAAATAAATGCGGGAAAAGTCTTTGAACTATGTATGTAATAGTGAATATTATATTATTAACTGACGGGACTTATTTTCAAAGTACTTATAGTATACATAGTTACTATGTATAGTATACTGTACTATTTACTATACAGATATAGATACCTAGGTGCATAGATAGGGTTTAGTTATACCTTGACATTATTATTTAGAAACTAATTTGCTACGTTAACACCATTTTTACATTAGATAGTTATTAACGTTTCTATAATAGACTTATCTTTGGGGCTGATAAAGATGCCACAAAACGTCTCTCCTTGGTTGAGGTTTCCAGAGTGAATAGACTACAAAATGTGCTTGATGGTTTTCAAAGTTCTGCATGACTTCACTACGCACTATATTCAATAACTGTGTCAGAGGAATGTACTATCAGAGAGACACTTAACATTGGCATTGTTAGAATCTCAGAATACTAATTATTTAAAAGAGTTGGATTGAGCCAGTAAAGCGGTTTACTTTGATCGAGGTTTCGGTGTAAACGGACCTATTAAATGGGATAAATTGCCGTCTGAAGTGCGTGGAGAGCAGAATTTTGAGGCATTCAGTAAATTACTTCTTCGTCTCACAGAGCCACCAAATAAACATAAGTTTTTTTTTCTTTAGCAAAAAAAATATTGCCATGCTAATATTAGGTATATGTAACTGTTAATCATAAATGAATTGCCGTTCTGCAATGCAATAAATTATGTATTTCTTTTTAATAAATAAACAATTTCTGTTTCAATACTTAGTTATTTTTGTAAACATATTTTTTGTATCAGTGCATTAGTTTTTTCGTGTTGTGATAATTATGTATGGCGAAGGTAGGTATCTACAGCCTTAAGTTCTATTGATTTCTTGTTTATATAGCATGCTGTATAAAATGCATTAAATTAGAGCTTAGATATTCATAGACGTCCGTCGATTTAAAGCTTATTCATAGACCAATAGCGGAATTGTTTATAGAAGCCGAAAATCTTGGCTTGCCTATGAATATTATATTAAGAAATTCAAGAACTATATTTATAATTTATTTTATCGCAACCATACTATACGATTTAAAATTGAACCGTATGAAGATACGATGATTTACAGGGACACAAATGTAAATATTATTTTGAAATGTGATTTTAAAAATATTTTTCGCGGCTACTGAAATGAACAACGATGCTAAAAAAACATTAAATTTTCGACATTTCCCAATTTTCTTTCAGGGTTTGCCTAGTCCGAAGGTTTTAGGCACGCCCCTGTCAAAGACGTCTATCGATTTAGAGCTTATTCGTAGACGTCCGTCGATTTTTTATGTACCTATGTTTTAATCTGTCGAACTTTTTTTACAGGAAAGACACGGACGAAAGACAAGTACAGAGTGGTGTATACAGATCATCAACGGTTGGAACTCGAGAAAGAGTTCCATTACAGCAGATACATCACCATCAGGCGCAAGGCAGAACTGGCGGCCAACCTCGGCCTGTCCGAGAGACAGGTCAAGATCTGGTTCCAGAACCGTCGCGCCAAAGAGCGCAAGCAGGTAAAGAAACGCGAAGAGGTCAACCACAAAGACAAGATACTGGACGGTCATCCCACACTGCACCAACTCCACCACCAGACTTCCCTGCATCAGCAGTCCATGATCCACCAGGGCCTGGCGCATCAGGGTCTGACGCACCCGGGACTGGCGCATCAGGGGATGCCGCATCAGGGTCTGGCCCACCAGGGCATGACTCATCAGGGGCTGCACCAGGGGATAGGCAACCAGCCTCTCCACGGTGTACCGCCAGTTCAACTCATCTGACAGGATCGCCCACCTTCAGACACCAAGCCGATGGGGTGGTTCGATCAAGAAGACGCGATGATCGCTTCCTACTCGGACCACCTGCCTTAGAAGTTATCTCTTCATCGAGTGAGATTTATATTTTTATCTAAAATGCACTTGTGATTTGTGATACTGGTTATAATATTGTTATATATTGATACCTACACTAGACGCCGCTGGTAGAGTGTTTGTGACATTCACGATTAGAGTGACAATTTACATAGTATCGTCTTTTGTTGCTTTAATTCATTATGTATTTGACAAAAATGTGCAATGTATGATCTTTTTTTAAATGTTGTTATATCGTAAAATTTCTCGATTTAATGCGCTATGTAATATTTCTTATGACTAAACTTTTAGAGTAGTTAACAATATTATTGTAACAATTTAATTACGAAGTATTTATCATTCTGCAACAGTGTGAGACTGATGTCCCAAACTATTGAAAGTATACGGAGATTAACGTATTAAAAAAGTTGATAAAAATATTTAATTTAATATTATTTTTTGTGTTTAAACCGATGTGCAATGTGTTAGTTAAATTTAGATTTTTCTTTTAAATACACACAATAAATTGTTAAAATAAGTAGGCAATAATTTTCTTTGTTTATATATGTTTTTGTTTATTCATTGTGGTAATGCCCATGAGTCAAATCGAAAACGCTTAACTATATCGCCAAACGCTAATTTTTTGTATGGGATTGGACGTTTGTTTGTTATTGTAGAAAAAAATTCTTCAACAAATGTCAAATCCCATACAAAAAAAAATAACGTTTGACGATATCGTTAAGCGTTTTCAACTTGGATCAGGCCCAATGAAACATGAAACATTTTTTCCTCGTGGATTCCGTCCGATTGGATTTTAATTTATTATATTTTATAAACAAACTTACGCAATTAATCAGAATTAATTGTCCTCTTAATACCATTTGTTCCTTATAACATATTAAGAATTTATTAATACAAATAGAAAAATATCCACAGATGAAATTTATTATTTTTTGTAAATATTTGATAGTTTAATTAGGATATTAATAACGAACTGTAAAATGTATTCTCATCCAATATTAAAATCGCTGGTTCCGAAACAACAGTTATGCTACAATTATTGACATAAAAGAATAAATAAAATTAAAATAATTTATGAATACCTGTTTCACTACATTGAGTTGATTTAAAACGATAGGTACTTAATATTTTTCTTTAAACATCTTGTTTAAATTTGATTTTAGTATATTTTATAATTATACCTACATAAAAAATATCACGAATTTAAACATTCTAATGAAATGTTTACATATTTTTTCCCATAGATTTCACTATTTCTTTTACTACCTAATATTTAAAGTAAAGAGAATCACATGCATACTTGAATATTTATTCAAACTAGATATTTGCATGGTACGTTTTTTTTCATGTATTTTAAATAATTTGTAAATGCATCAAAATCTTCGCCTCTTGTTTTTTTTTTGTTTATAATTTAATAAGTATCAAATTAATTATATTCCAAGAAATCCAAATTAATTATATTACGCTCTAGCATCTCATATTATATAGCCATGCCTTTTTTAGGTTTTTGGTAATCTAAACTTGAAGGTACCTACTCTAGTATTTTTATAGATAATTTATTCAACTTTTTACACAATATTAGGATATTGCCGTTCTATGTAAAGAATTATAATAATAATTGTAAATTGAATATTTTGTTTGTATATGCTCATTTTTCGGTATAACATTTCGAAAATAGTAGGTATAAAGATTGTTGCAAATGAACGCTTTAATAATTGAATGTATATTAATATTATGTACGATAAAACAATCTATGGGATATTTTAACAACTTGTAGGTATCATTTATTAAAATGAATATGTAAAACAGTGCTTAACTTGAATTTAAAATAAATATCGTGTGCCTTTTATCGATTTATGATTAAGAGACTTGTAAATTTTATCTAAATATATTAAGAATATTTGAAGACGTTGAATTTTGATTACCTACTTAAACGTGTCTTGTTTATTTTTTGTTTTGTATTTTATTATTTTTTTGCAATATTTTTGAAAACCATAACTCAACTACATTAAATTTAAAATCCATTATTTTAACATAAAAATAAATTTTGACATTGTCAACGTAATAAAAATATGTGTTCTGGCATTCCTATTGATTAGTTTTTTAAGTTTTTATTTTTAATTTTATTAACTGTTTTCTTAACATAAGACTTTATGTATTATATTTATTAGAGTAGGTATATTAATTTGCGTGCACAATAATAGTGTGTTCACAGCTTTTTATGGTACAAAACATTCCGGTGAAATTATCTTTTTTTCTTATACTTTATTTGTAAATATATTATATATATATACAATATGATCTAATCTTAAAAATAAAAATATCTTTTAGGAATCTAGGTAATGTTTAAATGTATTTTGTATGTAGAAATACATAGTATTCTGATGAATGTTTTGTCGAACAATAATTAATCTGTTTTTTTCTTTCAAATATTATCAACAATTGGCTTTTATTTTTTTTTACACTTTAACTACCATTTTTTACAATATTTTTATTAAAATTTGTTTCTCATATTTAAATTTAAAATATATATTCGACAAAATATTATTTTTATTGGTCATTGTTATTTGTATTTAAAAAAGTTGCAGGTCATCTTGAGTGTATTCTAACTACATATTTTCAAAATTGTATAATATGCTAATTTTTAAACTATTTCACTCCAACTCTAAAAGTTTTTATTTTTGATTTTATATAAAGACAATATTGTGTTGAAACAATTGAAAAAAATCGAAAAACTGGATATGTTTTAACACGTACATTTAAACTTTTCTAAAATATAACTATAATAATGACGGTTTCATATTATGATAATAATACCAGCACATTAAAAAAACTTTGTTTAATAAATATATTGAGTACATTAAATTTATTCTCGTCAGTTTTCTTCTTCTTTATTAGTCTTCCCTCCAAAGCTTTTATTATTCACCATCTTCCTGCTTCTGCGATAATTATTATTTCAAAAATACTATAATATTATTAGGCAATCTTTGAAATAACCGATGCTGAATTATTAAAATCTCTTTTTATTTATTGTACATATTATTGTAAAAATAATACACATAAGTAAATAAATTCTGTTAAATTACCTATAGGTAGTATTAGCCACTTCGATATTTAAAATATTTTCCGTTATGCAAATCCTGTATGTAAGTAGGGTAGGTACCTACATAGTGTATTTTTTTCTGAATTTCTGATAATTTTCTAATTTAAGTTACAACTAACTGATCCAAACTATATTTTTTTTGTCGATACAAAATAACAGTACCTACTTAAATATTACGTATGCAAAATGACGTAAATTATAATAAGTCGAGGAATAAAATAGGCTCGTGGCGTTGAAAATAATTATGCTACACCATAATCAGTTAAATGAAAATATATTTTGTTAGATTTCGCCCATAACTATAGAAACAAACAATTTAAATAACGATTGTATTACAAATTAATTGACATTTATAAATATTTTGTTTATTAATTTTTTGGCGTATTAATTCGGTCGCCTAAAAGTTATTTTTGAATCTTTGTATTAAAATTGTTATAATGAATCAACCTTTGTGTACGATATTGCATATAATATTGTTATTTAAATAAAATCACAATATGTATTTACAAATTAATTAGTTTCGCAGTATTCAAATGAATTAATGCATTAAATTTATCCTGTTTTTATATATGTAATTCGTAACCCTTAATTTTGTTATTTTTTTTTGAAAATTATAGGTACCTACCTAATAATAAAATCTATTAACTACAAAAGGAGATATGTATTGAAAATTACGATGAGATTTTTGTTAAAAATTAAATTATATATTACGGTTGTATGTATGTATGCTAGTTTTATATTCCGTTTTTTTATTATACTTACCTATTGTAAATGTTGAATATTAACTCATTCCGCGGTATATTTTATCAAGTTGAGGTAGGTTTATTATGCATAGTATATACCTATTTATGTAAGTATAATCGATATAATTTTTCAACGGCATTGTATAAAGAGTTATTATATAATTTTATTTCTGAATGTTTTGGTGCAAAACACATGTTAATATTTTGTGTGAAATGTTGGTTAATGTAACGAAGACGTGATACCCGATGATAAACATATATTTTTGTCATTGGTAGTAATAAATATATAGTTGACACTGAAAAAAAATGTTTTCTTTTACCAAATATAACTAATTCCCAATCTCTACCGATCCTCTTTTTACCGAGAAAGACCAACTTTGCTCATTGTACCGCCGTTACAACTTACACACTCTTTAACATCATTTTATAAACTTCGATAAAATAAATGGAGTAAAAAATAAGTGAGTATTTTTTTTAACGTATATAATATGTTATACCTATTAGATTCATAAAATTCATAAGTAGTTAACAGTGTTATTGACACCGATGCACTTCTTGCGAAAATTCCCTTCAACGTACCGACGAGACAAACTAGAAGATAAATCCTTTCAGTCTTCCAATCTGTGGCACAAATTATGCACAGCATTCTTTCATATACATAGCATACAGAAATTATAATGAATCTTTCTTCCACGACATTGATCTCTTCAACTCGTCGCATAGAAGATTTAAACTATCCATTTTGGTCATCACTCAGAGAGATGGAAGATTAAGGATATTAAGGATATTTCTTTTTCAGTTCATGTTTTAACCAGTAATATTCATCAAACAATTTTGGCATTCTTGTTGTATAAACTGCCTACTTGTCCTACATATGTACTAAAAGGGCTGTATGTTTGTTTTCAATAAATAAAATAAAATTCTTAGTTTATTAAATGAAATAAAACACAACTTTGTGTACACCTGTACAATTATAACTTTAATTCAATTGAATAAAAATTCCTCTACATGTTACGAAAACAAAGTTCCCTTCCTCAGGAGGATACAAAGTATACTAAAATAAAAATACAATATATAGACTTAAAGTAAACATAATGGATGGAGTGTAGGCTGGGTTACATTATTATGTAGGGTGGGATGCAATTAAGTTATTGGCTAATTAATTTTTGTATTGGGAAAATATTTAATATAGGGTTATTAGGGAGTTGTGTTTGTTTATAAATTATATTATTTATCATATTTACGTTTTTACTGATTTCCAAAATTTCCAGTTTGTCTAATTGTATGTCACTTAAATTACTATGGATTATTTTCACACTTATATTATTAATAAAAGTATGGTTATTTTCGATTAAATGGTTTGCAAATTCTGAGTACCTAATTATTGCTGTTAAGACATCTCAAATGCTCCTTAACTCTTGTTTCTCTTTTAGTATACTTTGTATCCTCCTGAGGAAGGGAACTTTGTTCTCGTAACATGTAGAGGATTTTTTATTCATTTGAATAAAAGTTATAATTGTAGTGGTGTACACAAAGTTGTTTTTTATATCATTTAATTAATTGCAAAATGATACCACAAAGTAAAAAACAATCGTTTGTTGATGATGTAAAAATTTTAAAATTACAATATTCACTTTTTTACTGTGGTACACTAACACAATAAAAAATGGAAACATTCAAATGTTAAGACTTATTGGATGGAATCTATTCAGGTGCACAGAATTAATCTCAGGAAAAATATACAAGCTTTTTTTATGATGTATATACCTATTCTTGATCAACCAACGACAGGTGTACGGGTGTGGGTATTTTATAAAAGGAAGCACGATTGGTTACATCACATTGTGGTACATAATATATGTATATAAATTGGTACCGTGATGGTATGAAACATATTTTCAAATGAGACAAATCTTCAAAATAGGTACACAATAATTTCACTAAAATTTGTTGGACTAATTAAGTTTATTCAAAGCTGGTCGTATTCTTCACAAGGCTCGATTTAAGCAACTTATGATATAGTCCCAAAATGAACAGTATTTTTTTTAATATTGGCAAATGACAACGTAAACATTTTTTTAAGGAAGAACATCAACACTGTCAGGCAAATTAGTTTCTTTGTAAATTTTACTTGAAAACAAAGCAAAAAAACACAAATTTGCGTTCTGTGCAACCCATGTGACAAAGTGGAGGTATTTGCAGCTTTCTGTGCATAGATTTTTAAGAGCAGAGCAGTAGGCTAAATAGTAAATGTTGTTACCTTTTGCCCATAATTCTCAAAAGATACGTCTTTGAAATAAAGAACAGTTCATTTCTTCGTCTTTATTCTGTTGCGTGATTTTTTTTAAAAATTTGAATAAATTAAATTATTATTTTTTAAATAAGTTAAAATAATACCCTTTAATTTTTTATTTCTAAAAAAAGGATTGTGAAGTAGATTTTACTTCAATCGAAAGAGAATATATAAATCTATCAAATGATATTTTTTTAATTTTTCAATTAGGTACTATTTTTGCTATTGAAAACCTCTAAAGTTAACCTCTTCTTTATAAAAAATATTGTATATCACAGATTTTGTTAGTGTTTAAAACAAGAGAAAGTTATAGGTTATTATTAAACGGTACAAAATACTTTTTTAAATAATGAACCTGTTCTTGTAACTAAGCATAAATGCTTGTCCTAAAGGACCCAAAGGTGAACGAAATCGGTTGTGTCAAGAATCGAACTCGCAACCACTAGATTATTAACCCAATGCGCTAACCGCTCTACCACCACCAATCTATAAATTATAACTTTAGATTATGCACAGGGGTCACAATTAACTAGTAATTTCGAATACCGCGGAAGGAGGCAATTAAAAGTAATCAATTTAAAGTTAAGTTTGCAGACAAATAAATAAATAGTAATCCAGTGATCGCGAGTTCGAATCCTGCCTCGACTGATTTCGTTCACCTATACCACAAGCATTTCATCCCTATCATTCAAAATTGAATTCATAGGGATCTCATTAAAAAGGCATAATTGGTGAACGTTGCGCAAGCGCATAAAGTGATCACGTAAACCAGCCGATGACAGGTCGTAAGCCCTGTAGGTGCCTTGATTTCCCGGTTCTCCTACAATAAATATTCCAACTTCGTCTCTATTGAGATAATTAAAAATCTGTTAAAAAATACACAAGCATTTATTTGCTTATTTTAGGGAACGTAGGAAGATGTATATGTACTTGTTTAACAAGGACATATTCATTAAAAAATAATAATATACCTACATACATATACATAATTGAATCGAATAATTATAAGTTTTATGTGGAATCATTAAATTTATGTATAATACCTGCCGACTACATAATGTGTTAAGTACCAGTTATCACAAAAAAAACATTACTTATGTATTAATTTTTTAAATCATATATTATTTTCTAAAATATTTGTCGGCCTTCGTGGTTCAGTTATTTAGATATGACTTCTAAGCGAATGGTCCCTGGTTCGATTCCCGGTGGAGACATCTACAAAACAAATTTTAAATGTGTTTTATCTATACCTATACTCTATAAAGTCGCAATTTAATACCTTATTATATTTTGGTTGTAAATAAATTAAGGAGTGCTATATATAAAACATGACTCGAGCTAAACATGATTTGAGCTAAACATGATTTGAGCTAAACATGATTTGAGCTAAACATGATTTGAGCTAAACAAACTTCAATCCGTCTTCAACGCTGCTGTTAAGCTAATCACCGGAGCCGCGAAATTCCCACACATATCCAACCATCTACGAAATCTTCACTGGCTAAAAGTGCCAGAGAAAATCAAGTACAAATTGTGTTTGTTGACTTTCAAAGCGATCCATGGCATGGCTCCCACGTATCTTTCAAACTTCTGCATCCCTCTCACCGTAAACGAGCGACAACAAACACTTCGGTCAGCCACCATATCCGTGATTGGCAAGTTAACTGAAATAAATAGAGTCAACACTACATCCTTCGGTGATCGTGCTTTTGCTGTGGCTGGACCAGCCTCGTGGAATAAACTACCACCTGAACTGAGGCAAATCGACAACTTAGCACTATTCAGGAAACACCTGAAAACTCACTTCTTCCGCGAGTCTTACAAAAACCTGTAATGGTTATGTTCAAAGCGCCCTTGAGGTGAGGTTATCACAAAAACGGCGCTATAAAAATTATCCCAATTAATTATTTATTATTATGACTCCACTATTTCATTGTAGTGGAGAGTAAAAAAGTTTATTAAAAAATACATTTACAAAAAGACTTATTGTTTATTTTGATTCTTACTAAGTATCTAACTACTCATTTGTTTTTTTATACATTTATTTCAACGATTCACAAAAACATTCCGAATAGCAGAAGACCCTTTTTTTCTAAAAGGAACTAACAATGTAAGGAGGTAGGTATAGATACTGAAAACCCATAAAATGGTCAAAGTTTATAAACAAAAGCAGACATAGTTTATGTTATATACTTACCACAATAATGTCCTTAACCCTTTTTATGGTTGTTTAAACGAAATAAAAGAAACCTACACAAAAACATTAAAATCATTTCTAAACATCGAGTTGTCCCACGAAAATTAAACTTTAAAATATAAACATTAAAAATTATATTGCTTGAATAAATTTTAAATATAAAAAAAATGAGTCGGTACACTTACATACTGTAGGATCCATGCGTTCTGCAGCAGAGAAAATTTCGTATGAGAAAAAATCCTTAATGGGAAATAATTTCTTATTCGGTGAATTTGAGAAATTATTTCCCTGAAGATGATGTTCATGCAATTGAATATATCCAAGAGCTTATAACTTTAATAAGATTTTCCTTTTTACGGAACGATCATTTCGGAAATATATCTATGTGGTACAAAAATCAGTAAATTAGTTATCCATCTTTCTTATTATTTTATTTAAAAAAAAAACATAATAATCTAAATTCTCTTCTCTCTCTTCTAAATATTTCCACTAGTTTCTTCTTTAGGATCTTCGCACCCATCCACCTCTAGCGACAGGGACAATATCATCGGCCCACCTTTTCTCTATCCCATGGTCTCCATTTCAGAGCTCTGGGTGCCCATTTGTCGATTCCCAGTCTGGCAACATGACCAGACTATTGCCATTAAAGTTTGGCGACTTATGTCTTGCGTCTGATGTCCTCATTTCTAATTCTGTCACTTAGACTTACACCTAGCATATGCCTTTCCATATAATAGTGCATGTTATAGAGTAATTTTCATTTCAAGTCATATATACATACATATTATCACGCCATGTCCCTCGCGGGATAGGCAGAGAGAACCGAACGCCACTTATTTCTATCTTGACACACATTCATCGCCTCGTCGACATTCATACATTTCCGTCTTTCAAAATACCGATCACATGGCCGTGTCATCCCTTCCTTGGGCGGCCCCGACCTCTCATTCCATTCCAGTCCGCAATGTATATTTTCTTCGTCAGGCGTTCCTCATTAATTCTCCCCATGTCATAGTGTAAAAAATAATTTTCAAATGAAAATGATAACATTTGATTAATTTATCTTGAAATTATCCAGTGTAATCTGACTTTGTACATGAAGGTGTGGTGGATTAGGTCGTAATCAGTGCCGCCAAAGGGAAAATATCTTTTATTGTTTATCAATAGATATAGGTTAATAGAATTCGTGCATATGTTGAAAAAATGTTGATATTTGTTAATGACGAATGGAGGGAAAAACTCAAAAAATTACTTCACTTTGAATTTGGAAACAAAATAATATTGAACTTACTACTTACTTCTTCGTCTTTTTATTTTTATATAGACATTATGATTGTTGCCAATGTTTTCGCCATATGAGGTTATTGTTTATGGAGTTTGATAAGTATAACTTCAACGGAGAATAATTTTTATAAGGAACGACGCGACTTGTGATTATGATGTCGTTTAAGTTTTTCAAAAAATGAACATGATAGTAAGATTTGAAAATCATAGAAGACATAGATTTATATTTACCTATCATAGATTTGAAAATTCAGAGAACATGCATAGAAGTGTATGACACAGTATAAACTAGTTTCTGCAACTTTTAATCCACTTACGAAAAAGAGCTTGTAAATAAATTGAATAACTAATAACTTGAAGTTTTTTTCGTTGACACAGTGGAAGTTCATAATTATAAATTGTAAAAAAAAAACACTTATAAAATATATGTATAGGTATAGTGTGCCTCTGAGGATACCAGCTGTAACTGGCGAAAGCGCTTAGGCAAATTAAAAATACTACTTTTTTTAACATGTCCACGTAGGGGACGCCAGCTATTAGGATTTGGGTCCATTTTACTCTTCCGAAGAAGCGCACTACGTAGCGTTGGGAGGGGTTTGCAATCTAGAAAAGAGTTTATCAATTCGGATTTTAAAAAGACCCGGGTTGTACGAAGGTGGAAACACAGAATTCGGAAGATCGTTCCACAGTCGGGCTGGTGTATTAATAAAGGAGTTCGAGAAGCGACTTGTTCGTATATGTTGAAGGTCCACTGTGAATGGGTGCTGCGATTGAGTGAAGCGAGTGACTCTGTTGCGAGTGGGTGGAGGAGGGACCAAAGATGCAAGTTCTTCTGAGCAATTCCCGTGGTAGTATCTATAGAATAAACTTAAAATACCGACTCTGCGTCTGTGTTCTAGTGATTGCAATCCATCAGTCAGTGATGGATCATCAATCAGACGTAGGTATAGCACGCCTTTGGACAGCGTCGAGGGTATTCAATAGGTATTGGGGGGCGTCACTCCAGAGGTGACTGCCATATTCAATAATTGGACGTATTTGCGCTTTGTAGAGTATACAGATCTGTGTCTTAGTAAAATATCTACGCGCTCTATATAGTACGCTCAATTTTTTGGAGGCGAGTTTCACCTTAGCTTCGATGGAGCCCTTGTAGTGTAATTGGTTCGTTATAGATACTCCAAGCAGGTCGATAGAGCTGCTGTTAGGTTCATTGTGGAATCTAACTGTGTTTCTTTTTTTTTATAAGTGTTTTTTTACAGTTTATAAATTGAATTACTTATATTTATTTATTTCTATTGGTTAAAAGCATAACAGGTACCTCTGTCAAGATTTAGGTAATTGATTTACGATAGATCCAAACTGAAAACACGTAAAAAGTGTATCTCCACCGGAAATATCTGACTCCTGAGCGAAAGCCGAGACCTTTCGCTCAGGAGTCAGATATCCAAACAATTATTGTGTTGCATATTTTGCATAATGTAATCTCAATTTGGTACGGACTCTCTCCAACAGATGGCAGCATTATATTATGTATGATATAAAGATGGCAGTTACATAGAATATTAGAATTGCAAATTGCAATAGGAAATGGATTTTACATTACATACGTTAAAATATTACAACTTCCAAGGAATTCTCAAAAGTAAATTCAATTCAATGGTGATTTTTTTACTTATTAAGTCAGACAATGATAGGTCGAAAGCCCAATGAGTGTCTTAATATAGCTGTAACCAACATAACTATCTACTTTTTTTATGTAAATGTTTGCCTATGAATCCATTGAGTTGTGTACATTGAAATACGTTACAATTAGGGAATCCAATCCCGCACCAAAACTTGGATCACGCCTGAGGGATTGAGACAATGAATACCGTGGATTTGTGGGATTACAAACTATGTATCACGAATCAAAATATGTTTTTTTTAGGTAGCTAAGAAAATTAAATACAACGCAATAAAAGAACTGAAATTAAAATAAAAGTAGCGTTTATTAATGAGAATATATAGGTAGGTACCTACCTACGGCTGAAACTATATTTTGCTTTCAGTCCCGCAACTTATGCGGATCCCGAAATTGTAATTTAATTAAATATGTGGGATTGGATTTCCTAGTTACAATTATTACCTACATGACATCAATTTCACCTATCGTTAAAGATAGGTATGTTGGTAAATTACATTTTATAGGAATTAACAACCATAATCTTATCATTTTCAATGTAATAAAAAATATAGGTACCGTTCTAAAAATAATCATGATTCATCCTATTACATAATATGTGCATAGACAATGATATCTTTATTTGGTACTTGTCAATTGAAACGAAAATCGATGGTCTCGTGGTTAAAAATTATTTCAAATGGCAGTAAATGATTATTCTAATAATATGTCACATTTAAGGTGTTACTGAGGATGGACCTACTGTCCGAAAACTTTCTAACCATTAAATATGTGAAGTGGAAGAAACAACGTTATTCTGTACCAGAATTCATTGTTCTATGGATTTTCACAAAGTTTCATAAAATAAACTATTTATAAGTTAATTCTATAGGGATTGCAATTGCTGGATCCCGCATCCAGTAGTCTAGCTGAATCCAGCACATTTTTCGGCTTACTGGATCCAGCGCTGTGGATTCGTTATTAATTAATTTTCCGATTAATGGTGTGAAAGTCAAACATTTAGATTCCATGTAAAATTACATAGAATCAATATTATAAAATTACTTTAAAAAATAAGTAACAACACAATTTTTTAACTTTATTCCATCAATTTAGATAAATTTATTCCACTAAATTAGTGGAATAAAGTTAAAAATTTGTGTTGTTACTGTTTTTTTTAAGTAATTTTATAATATTGATAATGGAATTCCATCACGAATTAGCAGTCGAAAAATTAGAAATAATTACAAACAATCTTTTTTTGTAAAAAAATATTATACGAGTAGCCAAATAAGACATTTGCAGATTTACCAATATTGAATAAAAAAGTCATTGCCGTGGAGAAATGTTTTGTTTCATGAACAAAAATGATCAATATAATAACTGTAGTTATACGAAAAAATAAAAACAATTAAGGAGAGATTTTTTTTTATTTGTTTAGAAACTTAACAGCTATACATATATAATACTTAATTGCAAATAATAATACAAAAGAAATAGCCAATTATAAAGTTTCACATATTTAAATTATTATATATTATTGATGTTGGGTAGTCATTGTATGATGGTGAGTGTATGTGGGGGAAATATAACTTAATCATACTATTTTTTTTTCTCTTAAGGCTTTCACCCAAAAAGGATGTTGCAGCCGTTACTAATCAGAATCAACACTATTTTCAATTGATTAAAATATAGGTAATTACAACTGAGTTGTATTATATATTTATGAGAAGAATATTAGTTTTTGTGAAAAAATGCTGGATCCAGCGAGTATCCAGCAATTAAAAATAAATCCGGCTGGATTGAAAATGCTGCTGGATTACAATCCATAGAAAAAAAGAATCCCTAGAAATTTAATTCTAGGAAAATATATATTTTTTCAAAAAAAAAAAAATCTATTAAATTTCAGTAGTTAAATACAATGAAATATAACAAAAAAATCAATTCATAGTAACTACATGTCGATAGTACGTAGTTAATTTATTAATATTTAATTGAAAATAAATAAGTTTATGAAATTTTGCAAGACTCTTGCATTAGGTCATGCAAGTCTCTTGGTCTTGCACCCCCTGCAATGTCTTTGGTCTTGCAAATCTCGCAAGACTCCAAGACTACGAGTAAAAACAGATTTACACATTATTAAGACTGAGACAAGACAAGAACGTACATAAGACTGTTTTCTAATTTTGTTCGATAAAATTTAGTGCAGGACTCTAATATACCCACATGTAGGTATACATAATTCATAACTTTGATATTAAATAATCTAAACCAACATAGCGTATAGTTTTTATTTCAGGTCTATCACTTCCAATTATTTATTTTCGTAATGGGCACACTTTATACTTTATTATACATAGGTATAATTTTAGTATCATATGCCTACATACATAAGTGTACCTAAGTCTAGGTATATAATGTTATATAACAAAAAAGTTAAATTTATTGGCCTGTGGGATCGTTCGGTTAGATTTCGTTTCACCAATGGAAAACAAGTAATATAAAAAAAGCTAATTTAACGACTCTAATAAATTTTACATGGAAATGTGGAAGGTTTTTTATTATTTTATCTGTCCACTGAGGTAATTTATGCTACCATTGGTACCTAGGTAGGTACTGCGCTATGAATAGTACCTAGACATCAAAATAGTTGGTTACTTCTATCGGGGGTGGATGGAACAGGGTTGAAATTTAAAAAAATAATTAAAACAATTAATTTTGTTTTTAAAGATTTTTTTGTAAAATAATGGTGAAAAAGTGCTGCGAAATATGTACGTTTTCAATAATAATAATTTCTAAAGCGCCGTTTAGTGATACAAGATCACTCCAAGGGCGCTATACCTAGTTAGCTTATTTGTTGGCTCTACGAAACAAGGCAGTCTTAAGTAGTCTAGCAAAGGTGTCAATGTTCTGAGCTCCACGTATGTCAAGGGGCAATTTATTCCACTTTAAAGGCACGTTCACACTGAAACCGCGATCACAGTGAGCCGCCTTATTGACTTTGTCCAATTCTTTATTATAGTTGGTACTCTGTGATCCAGATGATCTCAATGTAAGTTGTCTTCCTGATGAAACATTATTTTGACACAGTTCTTGAATGTAGTGTGGGGCCAAATCGTTCAGAGCCTAAATCACCATCAGGCATACCTTATAGTCTACTTGTTCCGGACATTTTAACCGGTGTAGTTCGATAAGAAGAGGTGTTATGTGACATATTTTGTAGCTCCATATATCAACCTCGCAGCTGCGTTGAATACTGCGTTGTAATCTATTAAGCTGTTTCTTGGGCAAACCCTCAATTCGCCAAAAAAAATTTTTTACGGGAAATTGTAGTTTTTTTTTATATATAACAATGATATAGTTTTTTTATATAAAAATGAAGTATTGTAACGTTTATATTTGAAAATCTTATAACTTTTTATCCTCTTTTGTCATCAGTGAACTTATGAATGACTTATTTGGAATAGTAAAATAACACTTTGTTACACTTAAAACCTGTGCGATTGACCAGATTATTGTCAGATAGCAATTTCTTAGCAATTAGTGTCCTGCCGCCCTAGACAACTTGTCATTTAGCTCAAGAAAAGATAACTCAATGCATGGAAGTGACAGTTGCCAGTCACGTGACTTCTGTCACTTCCATACATTGAGTTATTTTGTTTCTTTTCTTGAGCTAAATGACACGTTGTCAAGGGCGGCAATACAGAAAAGCAAGATTCGTGTGATAAATGAATTTACATAATTTTTCTCTTCTGTTTGGAATCGAACCCAGGACGCCCACATCGAAGCCAAACGACTCACTACTTATACCTCGACCGATGTCGACATAAATTAATAACATAATACATAAATATCTCACCAGAAAATCTTCATTTAAAGGCATTCCATTCTATTAATTCCTTCAATGATTTAATTCATATTTTTTTGGTTGCGATCGGATAGCACAGCCCTGATTTTAACTTTGGCGTCAGTCGACAGGGTGAATAATATCCAATAAAAATGTCCGTGTAACGACAAGACATTTCATTTTACTTGATATTTCTTTTAATTAAAAAAAAATATTTTTTTTCATCAAATATGCCGCGGCCATCGGGTTCTTGGGACCCATATTATTATCATCAAAAATTTGGTTTAAATTTAACAACTCTAATATTATTGAGTGTATTCTTTCTTTATTTAATTTATATCTATGTCTTAGTGAAGCATCACCAAACATTGTCCATCGACAAAATTAATGAAATAAAAATTCTATATGTTATCCATGACCAATCTTAGTAAGTCTCCCTACACTGTATATGTATTTTTTGTATTTCGTTGTAACTCCTCACTCTCACTTAACCAAGGGGATATATTGGGGAGCTATTTTTAAGGTTATTTTTTTATTGCTGATTATAAACAGTAGCGTCTAGTCTCAGCTTTTCTTTTCTGCATTCTTAGATTAGGTTTAAGTTTGGCCACAATAATAATAGCGACTCGCGTGAGCGAGTTGCTTAATAAATTAATATAAATTAAATTCATATATTTTTTTTAATTTTCGCATTTAATATAAAATTTCACAGCTCATTTGACTTAATACTACGAGATCTCAACCAATCAGAGAGCCAGCCGGCAATTTTGACTAACTAAACCGGAAACAGGTGAATGCGGATTGTAGATGCTAGTTTTAGCAACTAGCATCATGCTGAGATTGTATTTTGAAAGTTTCATCACAATGTATGTGTGCTGTGTGCTGTGTAGGTAGGTAGGTACTATGTGCTATGTACGGAGTGTTTATTTTACTAAATCGATTATAGAATAAAATACTCATTCGATTCTTTTCAAATATTTAAAAATTTGTATATGTAATATTCGCTTTGACCCCATTTGATTTTGAAGGATTCTGATCATTGCTTCTCAATTTTTTAACTGTCAAACATTTCAGTGATCCCAAGCTCAGGAAACTTACAATTTGATATTGGTATTTTCAAATTGCTAAAATCGCACATCACTTCCATAAAATGGCATTGAAGAATTATTAAGTTTTCATAATAAGATAGGTATTTAAATCAAAAATAATTATACAAACTCGTTTTTGAATATCTTGAAATATTTCCAATACATTTTGAAATGATTTAGTTGTGCGTTGCCCACAACCCACTCGCTGTTATAATAAGTTTGCACTTAAATAAGTAATATTTCAATATGTGTAGGTATTTTAAAAAATGTGCATAAGTACCTACCTACATATTTATAAAATAATTAGAATGTTGTTATTGACAGAGACAGATATCTTAAGTCAGTTTTAAATATTTAATGTTTTTAAGTAATTTTGGCATTCATCTGAATTATTAAATGCTATGCAGTTTGGCGGGAAAATATGATTTCAATTAATTTTTTAATTAATAAAAAGACGAAAAATAATAAATAAATATAGTGCGTTATTTAAATTCATATAAAATAAAAACTAAATATTTTTATTTGTAATTTCAATTATAATAAAAATTATTAATTTTTCACAACTAGACATAAAGCACATAGGTACTTACTCTCCAACAACAATAATTATTCTTAAGGCCCTTGTTAAAGCCTATGACCTTGGGCATACGAGATGTAGGTACACAAATATGTACCTACACCTACACTTATTACCTCCTAATGTACGAAACACGAATAAGTATTTTTTTAAAACCAAGAATAGTAGGTAATTAAAAATGTGATATTGAAATTATTTAGTAATTAAAAAGATGGATTGTTTTAGTTATTTACAATATAAAAATAATAATGCCTTTTATCAAAACTATTCTTACAAGAAGTATTTAACAAATTCAAATAAAAAAAAAACTTATTAAATTGAATAATGATTTAAAAATAATCTAATACGTAGGTAGGTACCTATATTTTGAAGGTCTGGGCAATTTTTTTTCATAATATACTATTTGGCCAACTGATAGACTCTTAATCATAATAATTTATAATGCGCCGTTCAATGATACAATATCACTCCAAGGGCGCTTATGTAAATCGGTGAACAAAATTTCTTTGTGCGGCTTGGTAACCAATATCATAAGCAATAATATTTTTAATAAATTCATTCCATAAAAAAATATAAACGAATAAATTTATTAAAAGATAAAAGGCAAATTTGGGTGGTATAGGGACCCAAGTCCCCCGCCGATAGCGGATATTTTAGCACCACTTTGCCAAACTGTTCCCAAGCGAGTTGTTATATGGCCGCTTCAAGTTATTACTTATTAACCAGTTCGATATAATATCATTTTATTTTAATGAAGTGACATCTGTAGGTAGCGTCGCAAACTTGATTAGCAGTTTATATGCGAAAATAATTTTGTAATTTAAATATTAATACAACACTTTTTTGGTAAGTGTCTTTGATATATTGACAGTGAAATTAAAACTATAATACCTAGAGAGGTATTATAGTTTTAATCAGTCACTTTTTCAATGTTAATGTTTATTTAGTACATTTAAACTGATTTTCAAGCGCTTTATTACTATCAAAACGCAATAAGTTTTATCATGTTTTTTAAATCGGAAATACAACCTATATAAATAAAACCTAGGTTGTTTTACTATGTGTACCTAATTATCATGACAAAGCTAGCTCCATTAATCAATTTATTTACTATATATGTTTAGATAAATAGTGTACAGCGGTGGGATTATTGCTATTCGGCAATTTCTTTCAACTATTAACGAGGTATGATTGAGATAACATAGTGTAGGTATGTATAGGAGATAGGCGAGAAAAAACATTTTTTTTTTGTATTAAAAATTTTGTATTACAAACTTAAAAAACACACACAAGATATAGAGAAAATATGTAAAAAAAAAAACTCTGGTTGTGCAGCAGCAATCGGCTTGTAATTTCAAAGTGTAGGTACTGTGATATATACAATAAATAAATACATCATGGTATGGGAATAAGTATGATGTACCTACAAGAGGGAAAGAATATTGGATAGAAAATGAATATGTTTGCTCTAGTTTTTTTGTAATAAGTACAATCCTGGGTTTAGATTTCAGAGTTTTGAATAAGGTATGGTAGGCAAGTTACTTATTCTTGTTCGGTCTCAATCTTGGGTGCTGAGTGGCAGCGAAGCGATACATCTCTTGCTTCACTCCGCTTGGTCTTTAGTCTTCAAACCTACCTACTTGTATAATGGAAAGTTAAGAAATTCTAATAGCCTAATAGATAATCAAATAACAATAGGCATTTCATTTTAATTTTCGTATTTTTAACAGGTATAAAATACATAACAAATATTAATATTACACGCGTCCTATAACAAGTTGCCACATTATGATACCTACTTAGGTAATAATTGTCTCACAAATCCAGACTGATAACACAAGTAAAAACTGTGTCTCTACACGCAATCGAACCCAGAACCTTACATTTAGGAATTTTAGGATTCAGATACCTAATCAACTGTGCCACGAAGGCTGAGATATACATAAAGACCAATCCAAAATACCTTTCAAAAAGAAGTTTTCAAAAAATTATTATTGAAATTATATTAAAAAGAGATTTGAGTATCCAACTATTAATGTTTTTCAAGAATTTGATGTTTCAACTGCGGAAAATATCTATAAAAAATCAAATTGTAGGTACCAAACTCATGAAGATATTCTCACAAATTCTATCCATTGTTCATTTTCTATAAGCAGCAAAATAAATACACAACGATGTATTACCATTCCTCTTTTACGTACAACTGTCTCACAACATTTGTTTAAGTATAAAGGTAGGTACTAATGGACTCCCTTTGAGTTTTAGACTTGAAAAAAATTACAGTATATTTAAGAATAAAATCAAACAATTGTACTGATTTATTTTTCATTATTATTTTTGCGTAGCTTTTTGTTTGTTTTGTAAATTTTGTTTAACCTTAACATAATCCTTGCATGTCAATTTTTGAATTGTCCATATAAATGTTGATTATATGTTTTATGAATTATTTAGTAGATGTGCGATGTTTGGTGAATGTAGCATTATAAAATAGATACTCCCCTTTTTTTTACACGAGATTTTGTCTAAATGAAAGATGGTACCTAATTGCGAAATATATTATGGAACTTGTAGGTACACCTTGTTACCTAATTGTAATTTATATGTAAGTAAATTGTAATTTATTCGATTAATAAATGGGAAAGGAATTATTTATAAGTTAAAATATGATAAGTAGGTAGGAACTTTTATACAGAAGATGTAAGTATATTATACGCATGTTAAATAAAAATTATATGGATTTGACAGTGGAAAACAACAAAACTTCGAGCATAAGAATTCTGTAATTTAGTGGCCTAGTGAGATAGAATTTGAGGGAAAGAGAGAGATGCCGACGAAGTTTCAAACTACGTACAGCGGTGCCCCAAAGTTAGTCTGGAGAGCGAAGGCATAGCACCCGTGGGACATTTCACACAAGTCCTTCCCAACCCCCAACCCCCATCCCCCTAGCCCACCCCAACCTCCATCCACCCTCCTATTCTCTGCAATCCTGATAATATTATATTATATCCTGAAATGGATTTCATTCCTATCGCTAGTGTTAGAAGTCACCAACTGACTACACATGGACTGAGAGAATAGGATATTTTTTAGTCAATATACCTAATTTTATTTTGTATTTATTGCTTCTCGGGCAACTAACAGGCAATTACATGTTGCCACATTCTGGAGACTTTATCGCCACAGAGATCCAGATTAAAACACAAAATGTGTCTCCACCTGGAATCAAACCCGGGACCATTGGTTCAGTAGTCAAATATTTAACTGATGCTATAATTTTATTCAATCGTTTTTCTTAGAAGTCACTAACTGACTACACAAGAATTGAGAAAATTTGTATATATTTTAAATAAATTAATTGAAAATAAGCGTAACAAAACGGTTAATAACATTGTATAATTTACATTGTGTAATTTAATATTGATAATGTAATTAAATAAATAAATAAATAAAAAAAAATGTATATGTCCTTGCTAAACAAGTACATATACATCTTCCTACGTTCCCTAAAATAAGCAAATAAATGCTTGTGCTATAGGTGAACGAAATCGGTCGAGGCAGGATTCGAACTCGCGATCACTGGATTACTAGCCCAGCACGCTAACCGCTCTGCCATCGACCCATCTAAAACTACCTACTTAAGTTTTGTATTTAGGTATGTATACTATATTCAGATTTTTCAATGCTATATGATTAATGTCTGGACTAATATATTGCTATAATATTATAGTGTGTATTATGTACCTACGAAATAATATTGTTTAATTTTTTTTCAATGAAAAATATTGTACCTATACCTAATAAAAAATATTAATTATTTACCAAAAAATATTTTTATCGATAGTACGCACTTCTGGGTGTTATCTATTTCTGACCTAACTTTCAATTTTATATAAGTAGGTACATAATTATTTTTTACTTTGTTGCTGTTTATTTTTTATTAAAATCACATAAAGATGTTAAGTACCAACATAGGTACATCATGTAATATGAAATACTTACAATAAATATTTGTATGGGAAACTCACTGATAGGCTAGTAAAATCCAAAGATTCTTTAATATTTAAAATAAAGAATTTATCATAATTGATAATATTTGATCTTCCCAGTGGAGTTGGCAGATATTTATAACTACGACAAGCCAGACAAAAGCCGGTTTCAGATCAAAAGCTAAGCTTAGTTAGTTTAGCTTAGCTCGCATAGCTGAAGTCGTTTTTCATACTAGTGTGTAGACCGCAAACTATGTGCAACCGGCTTAATGGAGTGATAAGCTAGACTACCTAAATAAATGAACACGTAGGAAAGTACACATTCTAACCACTGCGCCTTATCCCTATTCGGGGAAGGCAGAGAGAACCGAACGCCAGACCTCTCGATCTTGACATGATTTTCTCGCTTCATTCGCGTCTGTACATCGTTTTATACACGCTCTTTCATTATTCTTACTTATACGCATCCTTTAATTGATACTTATTTCATTTCCCCGTGTAGCCATAAAATATCAACGTCAATCTTTTATTTTATAAATTATGTCTCAAACATATTATTTTTCATATCTTGTTTTGTTTTTTTCTTGCTTATATCATTGTTTTTGGGCGGAATGGGACACTTGGCTGCGGCCACTTGGCCGCGGCGGACACTTGGCTGCGGCACACTTGGATGTGACGGACACTTGGCTGCGGCACACTTGGATGTGACGGACACTTGGGTGGGAGCCCACTTGGTTGCGAGCCCACTTGATCGCGAATATTAAAATTATTATAAAAATATTTTTTTCTGCTTAGGAATGAAGTGTTTCGTGCTGATTTTTGTAATGCTCTTTATATATATGTACGGTCTAAAAGTATAAAGTAAAAACAAGTTTATTAAGTGAAATTATTTTTCATACTACGAGTATGAGAATTTTTTATACACAACATGTAAAGTCAATTTTTTTTTCGAAATTTGTTGTGATAAAAATGTAGGAAATTTGAAAAAAAAACCTATGTAGTTAAACATCAATACATATCACGCCGTATCCCTAATTTATGTGATCGTAAAAGTTTTTTCATGGACGTATTACATAAAATTGATTACATTTCATGATTACAAACACTTATTACTATCTTTAAGTAAGTAGATAGAAACTGTTTAAGAAAAAGAAATTTAAACGGGTTTCTAAATAATGTTTGTATTATTAATCTTTTCCTTCAATCTGAAGCTACCTAATTGATTAAATCACTCTATCGCATTATTGAAGATTTTTTAATTTATTTTGGAAACGACTGTCTATATACTTAGAGAACAAAATATATAATAAATAAAACAAGTAATGTACAGAAAATAATATCTAATATTTAAAAAAATAATTAATTACATTTTATAATTATTTAAAAAGGAAATTATTATCCACTTAATTATTAAATTTATTATCTACTTACTTAATATACATTATTACAAATACATATTATTATATGTATTTGTAATAACGAAATGTAATGAATTGTATGTACAAGAAAAAGTTGTTACGATCACATTAATTAGGGATACAGCGTGATAGTATGTATGAATTGATGTTCAACTACATAAGTTCTTTTTCTAATTTACTACATTTTTGTTATCACAACAAATTTCAAAAAAAATATTAATCACTTTTCATGTAGGTATGGGTATAAAAATTATCAAATTATAGTATGAAAAATATGTAATTTTACTTAATAACCTTGTTTTTACTTTATACTATTAAACTTAGGTAATTATGTATCTTTATATTTTTAAATGCCTGTATACTTGTATAGTATATCAACTACATATAGGTAGGTATAAATATAAAGAGCATAACAAAAATCAGTATGAAACACTTCATTCCAAAACAGATTTTTTTTTTATTTCGCGACCTAGTGGGCTCGCACCCAAGTGTCCGTCGCGACCAAATGGACTCGCAACCAAGTGGGCTCGCACCCAAGTGTCCGTCGCATCCATGTGTCCCGCAGCCAAGTGTCCGCCGCGGCCAAGTGTCTCGCAGCCAAGTGTCCCGCACCCAAGTGTCCCGCAGCCAAGTGTCCTAGACCGGTTTTTGGGGTGTTCCGTAAGAGCCGTAATCAAAAATACAACAGGCAAAATAACATCAATCTCACATAGTTCAGCAATGAAGTTCATCACCCATTCTGAATGTAGTGCCTTTTTAAGTGAGACGAGACTGGTTTGAGGGGATACAGGCATGTGTCTTGTTTACTTTTATAAGGTATCTTATACCTACCTAATGTACACACGCACTCATGTCGATGGTTAACCCACACAGTGGGATATGCCGTAATGGTATGAATACTTTTTTGCTATTATTTTGTATTAATTAAGGTGTCAAAAATGTCAATTAATTTGTTTCGACATAGGTATTATAATTGAATATTTTTTAATTGATGATTCGATAACAGGGACCCTAGTATAAAAATCATCGCGTAATAAAACAATTCTTACAATAGGTACCTAATTATAATGACATATGTCAGTAAATTGTAATTGTATCCATACAATACAATTTAACAATCTCTATTTAATTAAGTTACCTATCATTATACCTATAAATTCATAAACTATACAAACTTAGAGTGAACAGATGAACTACTTCATTTAGAAGAAGATAGGTAGGTAGGTACCTACTATAACAGTAATACTAACCATAATAAGTAATATAACTTATACGGCATGTTTTAAAAAAGGAGTTCATAAACTGAATATTTCATTGTAAAAATATATACCTACCTACTACAGCGGCTTGTCATATTATTAGACTCTGAAAAGTTTATAAAAATCTTAGAAAAAACATATGTATTAATAGGAGTGCCAAATGCGATAAATTAATATACTTTTTTTTTACTTTTCAACCACAGTTATCAATAAGATATATTTTTTTATGTATGTTCAGGGATAATTTTTTATCACGTTAATATAGAGGGGTCGTGGTATTGTTTTGGTCAAAATCTGATTCATGAGAAAATCAACACTCATAAAGTCATAAATTTGCAAAGGCTTCTGCAATCTGCAAGGCTACTCAAGCAATATTTGAGGTTTAATTAATTGAATACAAATATTAATTTAGGTATAGATACAAAAATTAATGACAATTTCATAAGTACTAAACGTTGATATTTACATATTTTCGTGATTAAATATAGAGAAAGATTAAGTTTGGATTATCATGACACTTTCTTAATCCGTTCTTTGCTTGCCTTAATCTTAAAAATTATACATTTTTAAGATTAAGGCAAGCAAAGAACGTATTAAGAATGTGTCATGAGTAGCTCCCCTTTACCTACGACACCATTTGTCGTACAAATTTCAGATAACCCTTATATTATTATAGGTATCGAAAGAAGAGTTATGGCAGGAAACAGAGTGAATGGAGCACTGAGACCAGTTATGAATGATCGCAACATATCAAAGGCTGCCAAAGTTGCCATTCATAACGCCATCTTAGTGCCAACGTTGACGTATGCAAGTGAAACCTGGACATGGCAGAAGTCGCACGAAAGCAGAATAAATGCTGTTGAAATGAGATCGCTAAGAAGAATCTGCAATAGAACGATGTATGACAGGGTAAGAAATGAGAACATAAGGAAAGAATGTAAGATGAAGAAAGATATCATTAATAGAATGAAAGTGAACACACTGAGATGGTTTGGTCACATGGGTAGAATGAATGAGGAACGACTGACGAAGAAAATAAACAATGCGGATAGAATTGGATTGAGAGGCCGGGGCCGCCCAAGAAAGGGATGGCACGACTATGTGAACGATATTCTGAAAGAAGGAAATGTTAGAAGCGTGTACAATAGACGAACATGTAGGTATGAGACGATGCATGAATGTTCACGAGGCGATGAATGTGTGCCAGGATAGAAAGATATGGCGTTCGGTTCTCTCTGCCTACCCCGTAAGGGACATGGCGTGATGGTATGTATGTATGTATTATTATAGGTAAATTATTGTCAGATTCGGTTTTCCTTATAATTAGCTCTGCGATGTGAAGAAATTACAGATTTTCATAAAAAATATCATTTATAGAATGAAAGTGAACACATTGAGATGCTTTGGCCACATGGGGAGAATGAATGAGGAACCCCCCCCCCCCATACCATCACGCCATTTCCCTATTTGGGGTAGGCAGAGAGAACCGAACGCCAGACTCCTCTCTCTTGACATACATTTCTCGCTTCATTCACGTCCATACATCGTCTCATACACGCTCTTCTATTATTCTTACTTCTAACATCTCCATCTTTCAAAATCCCATTTATGTGATCGTGCCAACTTTTTCTTGGCCGACCTCTACTTTTCGTTCCTCTTTTATCAGCCTTGTATATTTTTTTGTCAGACGGTCATCACTCATTCTTTCTATGTGGCCGAACCACCTTAGGGCATTTATTATCATCTTACTTACGATATTTATTTCAATCATAAATTCTCGTCTAATATCCTCATTTCTTATTCTATCATACATCGTTTTACCAATGAGGAACCCCTGACGAAGAAAATATACATTGCGGACAGGAATGGAATGAGAGGTCGGGGCCGCCCAAGAAAGGGATGGCACGACCATGTCAACGATGAACTGAAAGACGGGAAAATTAAAAGCGTGAAAAACAGACGAACATGTATGAGACGATGCATGAATTTTGACGAGTCGATGGATGCGTGCCAAGATAGAAAAATGTTAAATTTGATGACAGTTTTGTGAGTAAATTATGATATTACCTATTGCTTGACGAAGGCGCGTTCTAAACAAAAATTTTCTAAGATTTTTTTTGTAAAAACCTCATTGAAATTTCTGATTGTTTCTAAATGCCATAAAAAGTAGAAAATAATAAGTATTCAACTAGGGATAACAAGGAATTAGTGCTGATATAAATAAATATACGTTCATTACTTGAGAAAAATATTTAATTTGCTACATTCATAAGACCTCATTAAGAATTAAGACCTTTGTCTGCAGTGTATTGCTATATGGCTGTGAGACATGGACCATAGGCCAGAGGGAAAAAGAACGCCTGTGTTGAAGATCCATTGGTCCACACGGACCACATCCAAAACTGTGAGGTAGGTACTGAGTAGAGCCGGGGAAACGAGGCAACTCCTCAAAAGGATCGTCCAACGACGATACAACTGGATAGGCCATAACATGAGGCACCCGGGTCTGCTTATGACCATCGCAGAGGGAATGGTTGAGGGTAGCAACCATAGAGGCCGACCAAGAAACATCTACATGGACCATCGAGGGGGATCGCGATCCACTTCCACGCCGGCGACGTTATAGAGCTCATTGGCCCTGTTCACCACCGGACGCAGCCGCAACATCGGACAAACACAAAATATCCACCATCCATCGGGTTCAACCACTGCCCCCGAGAATCCAACCACACACGTCAGGGCCTCCGATTGGTCCTGAAATCGGCCGCTAAGTACACTCCGTTTCAAGTCGGAGGGGCTTGAACCCCGACCCCTCGGTCCTCGTGTTGGCGTCCGAAGGTTCCGCGGGCTAACACCGGGGGCATCCGACGCAATCATCACCTGTCAGATTTGACGTCTCGTTGTCAACACAGGATGTCTGACCCGACGTCTGCGCCGGCGGTGTGCCCGAACCACACAACGACATTCGCCACAGTTGACGAGTAACTGCCGAGCGAGACTAGAGGCGTCCGTCCTGCTCTTCTCTAAGTATAGAATGACGAGGGCACAACAGCGTCGGCCGCCCACCCCCGCCTTTACTGCCTGGGCCCTTAGAGCCGCAACCTAGGCTTATATCCCGACGCATCGGTCCTCGTGTTGGCGTCCGAAGGTTCCGCGGGCTAACACCGGGGGCATCCGACGCAATCATCACCTGTCAGATATGACGTCTAGTTGTCAACACAGAATGTCTGACCCGACGTCTGCGCCGGCGGTGTGCCCGAACCACACAACAACATTCGCCACAGTTGACGAGTCACTGCCGAGCGAGACTAAAGGCGTTCGTCCTGCTCTTCTCTAAGTACAGAATTGACGAGGGCGCAACAGCGTCGGCCGCCCACCCCCGCCTTTACTGCCTAGGCCCTTAGAGCCGCAACCTAGGCCCCAAACTACATGGACCTACATGGACCAGGTGATCGACGACATGTGCTGTAATAGGTTCGTAGAGATGAAGAGGCTGACAGAGGACAGGGCAGAGTGGAGTAAAAGAGAGGCAGCCATAGCTGTTACAGGCCATTCCTAGGATTGCAACTGAGAAGAAGACATTCATAGATAGGTATGTATATGTAAGTACATTATTGCTGCATTTGTCAATTTTTCATATAATATATATGTAAGAGACGCCACTGTATAGGCGCTTATACCTACATAAACGACAAGGATTTATAAACGTTAGAATAACTAATCTCTATGATATATTTTTCTCAAATATTTGTACTGATTTTTTCAGTGAGTCTAACAATATGGCAAGCCTCTGTAAACGGTAGGGATTTATAAACTTTAGAATAGGTAGGTCAATCTATAAAATTATAAGACAGTAAAATTTTATTTGTATTATAATATATTGATGAAGTTAACATCCTATATACAAAATCGCGGCATGGCATTGCTGCTTGAAGAAAAACTCAAACGTTCCATAACATGAGGAACTGTCATAGAATGTCAATATTTTCAAAAGAGAATGTCCACTAATCCAATCCGACGGGCAAGGATTAGAAAAGGAAACTTTAGAGATCATTCGTAACAAAAATATCCCAACATATAAATAAAACAAAATGTCTTGTCACACCCTACCGACGAAACCTAAGGACTTGATACCTATTTAGGTGGCTGAAGTTATCAACGTTCGCGCGCAGCGATTTTGGTCAGACGAGAAGTGAAGACGAGAAGATATATTATGTAAACATTGTAATTTTTGTAAGTAAACTATAAATCTTGTCAGTTTTTCTTGGAGTTTAAGCTTTTGCAACAGCTATTTATTTTTTTAAGATGAACGCACGGAGACAATACAGGATAAACCTGTATCGAGTAAAAATAAAGTCACATTTGTGAAAGACATAAATGATATAAAATTAATATACAAAACAATCTGTTACTAGAGTCTTACAAATTACCTACCTAGTTGTAACAATATTTAAAAATGCAATTAATGAATACAAAATTCTGTAATACCAATAAATATAGATAGGGTGATCATGACTATTGAAAATTAAATTAAAAAAAATAGTTTAACTTAAGAAGTTTAATGATAATTTTAAAAAAAAATTAATTATTCGAGAAACCGTGGAATTATTTTAAAAAAACTAATTTGAGATTTTGTATTTGTCTATATTTATAACAATTTTCAGCGTTCTAACTTTTACAGTTTCTAAGATATATGCAAAAATAAATCAAAATTTCAAAAGGTGATAACCCCTGACTGAAACAAAAATTCACAATTCTGAGTATAAAAGTTTTGTAGGCTTGTAATTTTTTATATATTTTAAAATTTTGGGCTCTGTAAATTAAGCGGATCAAAAGTTATAAGGGGGGGACAGACAGACACACACACACACACACACACACACACACACACACACACACACACACACACACAGACACACACACACATACACACACAGAAACACACACAGACACACACACACAAAACTCACATAAAATGTTCTACTCCGAATTCTGAGTAAATCCATGTATGGAGAACATATATGTTGCGAGGCCTCTAGTTGGTGTTATTAGCATGCAAAAAGTCCACTACGCCATACAAAATTTTCCTTCGTACACGCATCTTGGCTTAATAATGTCGATTCATTCAGAGAATTGAATTCTCATGAACGAATCGACAGTTGGATAAAATGTAAAATGAGTGCGATACAATATCCGAAAATTATACTTCGATATTGGTTCTAACGCCATCTATTGGAATTATCGTAAACTAATAATAACTACCATTATATTATAGGAGGTACCGACCTATCATTTTTTATCAACGTGACCACTGGAGCGACTCCTAATAGACCTCGCCCACATAACCTATATAATGATAGGTACTATATTTTATGTAAGTATATGTATTATGTATGTATATATGATATATCCAAGCAACCCCGATTAAAAAAAATACAGGTATGTAGGTAGATAAAGGAACATACCATTCACAATGTAAAAAATCTTCTCATATCATTTTCTGAAGCGGGATTTGATATTGAATATGTGGTACACCCACATTTTCCTCAACACATAAATAAATGCATGCTCCGGCCGTCAATATAACAGGTAGGTACCTAAGTACTTTCCAACTCAGGGCTGGCTTCAGCTGCATTAAAAAAAAAACAAAATGTAAAATTAATATCAATGTCTTTTCTAATATAAACTTACCTCAATATCTCAACCGATCTGCAGAACGTACTTTACTATCTATTCCAATTCAATGTAGTGTTTTTTTAGCTCTTCATTTGAAGTAGGTAGGTACAATCAGCAAGGCTATGGAATAGTCTAAGTCTTGATATTACATCGGCTATATCTAAAGTAATAAAGCAATCAATATGTTAGTGTGTGTGTGTGTGTGTTTGTCTCACGCCTTTTGAAAAACCAAGAGCATCTATAAATCTGATTTATGTGCGAACATGTACCAGTATACCTGATGCAGTGTCACGCTAAAAATAATGCGATTAAAATGCTGAATTTTAAAGATATTTCAATAATTATTTTTTTCATACAAAATTTTCCAAGTCATATCTGTCAAAAAAGTGTACATTTTGCACGCAAATATCTGTTAGTTTAAAAGTTAGAAGTACGTATTTACACGAAAAAAATATATTTTCAAGTATAATTTAGCTTTTAAGTGAAAAACATGGTGAATATTTTGTCTAATTATAATGTTTAACTTATTTTTAAAGTAAGCGTTTTGTGCAAATGTACATATAACCCCGCCATTTTAATATCTTTTCATACGATATTTAATTTTCCTACCGAATGAATATGTTCTTTAAAATAATATACCTTTGAAATAAATGTGATTATGAAATAATAAAATGAAACACAAGACATTACAGCAAGTTTTAAGACATGTATTGTAAAAGTCTGTTAATTATTAGTAAAGATATAGGCATAATAAAATTGCATAATTTGTATGTAATATTTGATATTTTGGACAATTTTCGTTTTTGTGGCTTCGAACAAACCAATGTAGGTACCTACCTACATATCCAAAAATGTATTGAGCCCATTTGATAGTAATATTTTATATGTTCGAAGGTTACTATGGTTACGGAAAGATTCTGATATTCAAATAAAATTTGTTATGAATCGAATTTATTTAGAACATTGTTGTAGGTAGGTACCTACCTAATACTATTTACTTACAAATCAACAATATACTGATTTCCTATAGGAAAATTATTTTATTTATTTATTTATGTATGTATGAATGGATGCATGTATGCTATGTGCTCAAACCGTTTGTCCGATTACAATGAAACTTTGGTGAATTGTCGAGCGTATGCCCGGGATGGTTTCTGGATTTAAATTTTTTTCTTATTCTTCTTCTTTTTCGTGTATTTTGTCATTTTACCAATGAAAGCGGAATATCCTGGGAAACGAAGGTCCGACTGTCCCTCCATCTCTTCGCAAGTCTTCCAGGACGGTTTCTGGATTTAAATTTTTTTCTTCTTCTTCTTCATCGTGTATTTGGTCATTTTACATATGAAGTTGGAGTATTCTGGGAGAAGAAGGTCCAACTGTCCTTCCATCTCTTCACAGGTCTTCCAGGACGGGTTCTGCATATAAACTTTTTTCTTCGTCGTGTATTTGGTCATCTTACCTATGAAGATGGACTATCCTGGGAGAAGAACGTCCAATTTTCCTTCCATCTCTTCGCAGGTTTCTGGATTTAAACTTTCTTCTTCTTTTCTTCTTCTTCTTCGTCGTGTATTTGGTCATTTTACCTATGAAGTTGGAGTATCCTGGGAGAAGAAGGTCCAACTGTCCTTCCATCTCTTCGCAGGTTTGTAGATTAAAATTTTTTCTTCTTCTTCTTCATCGTGTATTTGGTCATTTTACCTATGAAGGTGGACTAACCTGGGAGAAGAAGGTCCAATTGTCCTTCCATCTCTTCGCAGGTTTCTGGATTTAAACTTTTTTCTTCTTCTTCTTCGTGTATTTTTGGTCATTTTACCTATGAATTTGGAGAATCCTGGGAGAAGAAGGTCCAACTGTTCTTCCAACTCTTCGCAAGTCTTCCAAGACGGTTTTTGGATATAAACTTTTTTCTTCTTCTTCTTTTTCTTCTTCATCGTGCATTTGGTCATTTTACCTATGAAGGTGGACTATCCTGGGAGAAGAAGGTCCAATTTTTCTTCCATATCTTCGCAGGTATCTGGATTTAAACTTTTTTCTTCTTCTTCTTCGTGTATTTAGTCATTTTACCTTTAAAGTTGGAGTATCCTGGGAAAAGAAGGTCCTTTCATCTCTTCGCGGTTCTTCCAGGATGGTTTCTGGATTTAAACTTTTCTTAAGCGACTGAAGGGACGAGATGTAATGAAGGGAAGGGATGCACTAAAGGGCCTGAAGGGACGGGAGGTACTGAAGGGCCTGATCGGAAGGGACGTAATGATGGATTGAAGGGACGGGAGGTACTGAAGGGACGGGAGGTACTGAAGGGTCTGAAGCGACGGTTCATGGAGTCTAATTCATTTTCTTCTTAATTTTATGTAGACCTTATAGTTTTTACACAAACTATTTCCTTTAGTCTTATTCTTCGTTTTCTTATTTTATGTAGAACTTGGGTGAATTTTATACAAACTCTTTCCTATAGATTAATCTTCTTCTTCTTTTATGAAGACCTTTTAGTCAGTTTTTATACAATCTATTTCCAATAGTCTAATTCTTCTATTTTATGTATTTTTTCTTATTTTATGTAGACCATTGGAATAGTTTTTTATACAAACTATTTCTTGTAGTCTTATACTTATTCTTCTCTTTTTTATTTAGACTTTTGGGTTAGTTTTAAGTCTAATAGTTTATTGTGCAGAAATATTATTAACGATATGCACACTTGATGAAAATACATATGTAAAAACGAATGGGATGTGGGATGTGACGATGTAATCTGCACTAGAATCTTTTCAATACTTTTGTTTAATCAAATTTAAACCATTTATATCATCCTATTTTGAATAATTTTCAACACCTTCATATTGGATTTCGTTGACGATATTTAAATAATGGGGGTTGTGGCCATAACTGAACTCTTCACAACGTTTATATTCAAATTAAAAACTATTTACTATAGTTTAAGTCTTCTTCTTCTTCGTTAATGTAGGCTTTTGTGTCAATTTTAAGTCTATAAGTCAAATTGTGCAAAAATATAATGCACACTTGATGAAAAAATACAAAAATGAATGGGATGTGACCAACACTAGATCTTTTCAGTACATTTGTTTAATCAAATTTTAACCACATCCCAACATCCAAAATTACTAAATTTTCAATAGGTAGGTACATATTACAATTTGTTTTCGATGATAATATTTAAAAATGGGGGTTGTGGCCAAACCAATCTCTTTACAACGTTGATAAACAGTCATATTTAAAACCATTTCGCATAGTCCATGCGTGCAGAAATTGTAAATTATACTTCATTCACACTTTATAGCAATATATAAAAAATAATGAGTTGTGGCCATCACTTGAACATTTTACAATCAAATTCAATCATATTTCAAACCACTTTTCATAGTCCGATTTTGCAAAATAATTGGGTGACAATATTATAAAAACGATTGCTTTTTCCTTCACAATTTTACATTCTTGGCCAACGGCGGGACATAAAAGCTAGTCATTAAATATAAGCATTCAAAAAAAGTCTAAAGGAAAAATATCTGTCTGATAATAACTGATTTCTTCTTCCTCTCCTTATCATTTTGTTTTCCTATCATTACCTGCTATGAACTGTTATTATATGCAGATTTTTTTGTCTTCTTGGTTTTCTTCTTTTACCTTTATTATAGGTATATTTTTTTGTTATTTTTGTCACCTTATTGCCATTGTATTGTAAATTAACATTAATTACAGTTGGTTGGAAGAAATTGCCGTTTGGTAATAAACCCGCCAGAGTACAAATTATGTGTACAAGAAGAAACAAATAAATAAACTAATAGTGGCGCAGTGGGCGGAAAAAATCGTTTAATTTTTTTTTCTCCGACTTTGTATGGCAATTCAAAATTTCGAATCGACATTCCTAAACGGAATCTCAAAGCGTATGTGGCCGCTCTAAGGGCCGTATTTATAAACCATTCTCAGTCAATGCTTAGCACACCAAAATGTATGGAATTTGTCATGCTAAGCATTGAGAAAATTCTTAGTAGGTACGTTTTATAAATTCGGGCCTAAGTGTCATAATCTTGAAAGTAGTCTAAGACCCGAATGCACAGTCCTAGGTACCTAAATACTAACTCCTAACCTCACTGAAGTATTTAGTATTCTTAAGTAAGCAATTGCGTTGCAGAGACATCCCTAACTAAATACTAAATACTACGCCAAACTTAAGGTCGATGGCGTAGAATTTCACATTATTGTGTATGAAGAAAAGAGATAGATAGCTTTCTATGGGCTTAGAAAGCTATCTATCTCTTTTCTAACATTTGACGTTTAAAATGTTTTTTTGCTATAACAACACGAACATATGTAACCAACTTCACACTTCACACTGACAGTTCGATGTCACGATGTTTTTGAAATTCCACCGAATTTTCGGTATCTCGTATGGATCACTGAATACTCCGTTTGGTATTTGATTTGACAAAATTACCAAATACATATTCAACGAAGCCGATAAAATCATCATCCACCGAAAAAATCTCGTATTTTAGTATTAAACCACTCGTAAGGTTCCTCGCTATCAACCTTACTTTTTGACAATTCGCAAATGTTAGTTTACGCCGATGCGCATGCGCTAAGTATTTAGATATGTCTCTGCAATGCAATTCTCATAGAAAATCGTCGTAGCATCCTCCAGTTAGGAAGCCACGTGATCTCCTAACTTAAGTGAGCGACTGTGCAATGAAAACATGGTTAGTGTTTAGAATTTAGTATTTAGGTAGGACTCTGCATTCTGACCTTAGTCCTAATAGTGATCTAGCAGTAGGTACCTACCTAGTAGGTAGTAATAAGTAGTCTTGTATCTTATTCTTCTTTTAAGAAGTTTTGTCATAGTTATGGTGCATTACTATTTTTTTGATTTCAGTAGGTTATTTTTTTACAGAGATCTTGTTCATATCCCTGATGTTTGTCATTTAAAAAGATCTTAAGTCAATGACAGTCTGCGAGTGTGAATCTTCCATTCACATTCGTCGATTGTTCTTTTTGCATAATTGTGCCTAGATTGCTAATCTAGATGGCTCTATGATCTACTTTTCGTGCTATGCATTTTTTCTTGTCGCTCACTTAGCGTTCTGTGAAGGGGCCGTTTACAGTCCCCATATGCAGAGCGGGAGGTGGTGGAAGTAGTGAAATAATATTCTTCGAGTGCCGTCTCCTCTTTGGAGGTTGGCAACCATCTACCTTTGTTTACAGTGGCTCTAAATAACGATGTAGTGCTTTTATTGAGCCAATGACTTATAAGGCCTTATTTAACCAAGAAAAAAAAAGTTCTACACTGTTGGCGCAATTTTCAAGATGTTTGTCGGTAGTATTTAAATTTTTTCTTTGCACCAAACTCTACTAGAGAAATCAATAAAAAGTATGACTCCGGCAGTGAAATGAGGCAAATATTATGACTCTTAAAAATACGATCAATCCTTTAAACCATTCTTAACCGGGGCGCCCGCCAGCGACCCTATGTGGCCGTTTTGTATGTCTGGCTGTTTTTAATATTATTTATTCATTTAGGAGGCACTGCAGAAGTTCGAGTGGGCATTGTGCTAATAAAGAAAAATAAAATATGCTCACATGCTCATACACCCTGTGCAAGTGGCGAGTTGAGTGTTCAATCGGCAAACGCCGTATTTCAAAACATAAAGGCATGCCCCTGTTGACACAATTAGTGGATATTATAATGAAGGCGATCTGAAGAGCAATTTTAATGTTGTCTGTCCTTTTTTGATGATGGCAATAAAATTATCCAATAGACCGGTCCATCTGATGATGGAAACTGAAAACAAATTAACCATAACAAGAGAAAAGCTTAGATCTGTAAGTACTCGCTTGATAGAAATGGGTGGAGTCTCATGATGCTTTGGTGGGAATAATAAAAGGTAGGTACCTACATAGAGTAATTATATACCGACAATTCCTGAATGCACTTGTTTTTGTTTTTTTTTAATTTTTAATCGAATAAATTACTTATTTATTTGTTTATTTGGGATAGAAACTGCGACAACAAAACAATATACATACAGAACAGTAACATATAACATGCGCCAAAACTACTATCCACAAATTAATTAAAACAATATGATCAGCAAAAATAAAAATTAAGTAGAAGAGAAATACATCATAAATGGAACAGAACATCTAAAAAAAATCGAATATTTTTTTAATTGCATATACGCAAACATTGGATTTTATTCCCTGTCGGGAGTCAAATATAATATTTTACTGACAAACTTTTTAACATCTCAATCAGAGGCGGCTCGTGATTGAAATTATGGGCGGTGCATATTTACATAAACATAATAATATGTACCTACATTCATCTTTATATTTCTTACGCAATTCTTGCTTCTGTGGGTTTTAAACACTGTTAAGTTGGAAGAATTGCCAAATGCCACTTAATTCGCCACTTATGCAGGATGCAAGGAAGTATTTTTTATTTTTTGACAAATTTATTTGATTACTAGTAGGAAAAAAGTCCAATCTATGCGTATATAGTATATGTTATCATAAAATAGTCGATTGTATTTTTTTTCTATAGCAATTTAAATGTACTTATTCAAATATTAATTTAACACGTACCCAATAACAAATTGACACTTTCTGGATAGATATTTATCGTCTCATAGAGCTAGACTGAAAACACAATTAAAACTATACCTCATCTGGAAATATAACCCGATACTTTATATAACTCTATAAGTTGACTGGAATGAATTGCCTAATGGCAATAAGCCTACGAGTGTGTAATAAATTTGCATATATTATGTACAAAGGGATTAATAAAAATTAAATACACAAGCGAGAAATTCAAAATTTTTGTATTACAAATAAATTACTACAGTAAGATTTTATAAGTTAATTTTAATTAAGATTTTCATATCGTTTGGCCAAATACATCACAATAAAAAAATATATAAAAACATTTTTTATTTGTATAAAAAATGGATATTTCTTATAAATTAAAGTTTCATTAAATGCTAGGTAGGTACTCACACTGGGTATATCTAGATGCAAATGAAAAAAAAAACTTTCGACACTTTCATTTGTATAAACACTTCGATTACACGATTGTTTTAAATATGGATTTGTTTTTGGACACCATTGATAAAGCAATGAGACAGTCTTCTGTTATAATAAGAATATAATAATGTATTATCCTCAAAAATATTAGAAAAAATGCGTAGAAAATCACCGATGGCACTCCTCAGTTGTCATTGAGATTGTACAAATAATTGTATGATAATTTACTATAAGACTGGATCGTAGGTATTTCAAATAGTTTTTAAATTGTTATCACTCCATCGACGTTGAAAAAATACCACGAGAATAAAGAACACGCAATTCAGTCGATATTATTTCATATCTTTATTCACTCTAGAAAAATGTTTTGTTTAAAAAACAGATAAATCGATGAATGACACTTTGTGTTCTGTGTGGACAACCGGTCAAACAGTCAAACATGAATGTTGTTGTATTTGTATAACATTATACGTTGTATAACATTATACGTCAGTAAATGTAAAATAATATTTACTAATCAAATCTAAAAGGTCGTTTTTACGCATGTTTTTGGTAACTCTTATTATGGACAGAATATGTCTTCAATGCGCGTGTGCGGGGCAGATCGGGCAGTGCACGACTACTGAATGATTACATCTCTTTCTAACGCATATGTAGACCAATGAGGCATTATAACACCGACGATTTTGAACAAAATATAGAATTTGTATGAGGTCTCACATTTATTTACGGGCATTATTGAAAGTGCACATAATCCTTAATGCGCATGCGCGTAATATATTTCGTACTACAGTATACTCACGGTCACGACTACACCGCGCATTCACCATGTACCTACAGGAAATTTACTACATACATATTATTATTGAAATGTATGTTTACAAGTGTTTTGATAAATTTCTTGGGATATTTCTTTTTTATTTTAGTAAGCAGTGCAGTGCACTTATGCACACACTAAGAAACCGCCTGTGATCTCAATAGAGACGAAGTTGGGATATTATAGAAGAACCAGAAACGCAATGCACCTACAGGGCTGCCCTGTAGGTGCCTTGAGTTCTTGTTAGAGTTTTAATTAATTAATTATAATTTGTTTGAGTTTTGTAGTTAGTATAAATTATGGCTCTGAGGGCTAGATGATACAACGTAAGCACATGGGATATTAGGTAAATTGCTTATTCGTTGTGGATTGTAACCATGATGTGCTTTATTTTTATATAGTAAAAGTTTAATTTAATTTATTAATTAAGATTTTCATTATTTTTCAGGGATCGTTTATATTATTTTATAGTCTATTATTGAGTAGCAAGCCTCTGTATTAGATAAAAATGATTATATTTTGATTATTTACAATTTGATGCAAGCTGAGTTTAGCCTTTGGGTTACAACCCATTCGTTTTTATTTGTTAAATGTAGGTTTAGGTGTTTCCAATTTAACAATAGTATTTCCTGGAGGTTCAAAATGTTTTTAGGTAGGTATGCGACCAACAGATAGCCGGGTATATTTGTATTGCCATAAAACAAGGCTATTGTTCTGTAATGCACCAGTAGGTAACTATTATAATCACAACACAACATGACCGTTCCAGAAATCTTATTCCAATGTTTACAATAAACATGTAGGTATACATCCAAGCCAAGGGTTATACCTCAGCACAACGGTCCCTCGCAATATTTTAGCTAGAAGCAGTAAAACCTTAGATAGGTACTATAGAAGTTATACCTATTAGAGTCCCGAGTCTAGTCAATCAGGTAAAGGTATTGATAGATATCATCTACCTTATTTTATATTATCCATGCACTTATAAAGTGTACTAACAGGCTAGTATTTAATATACAGACACATTATGATTTTCCACCATATAGAGCTGTGAAGTGAAAGATCCTTATTTATGGCCAACAATATAGCAAAACAAAACAATAAAAATTAATTAAATAAATAGCTTGATAAATAAATGTAAACAGATATAATTATATGAAATATAACAGTAATGATTAGGTACCTACTGGGGCAAAGAAACGAACTTCACATATTCTAATATTCTTGTCTTGTGCGATTAGGAATGCCACCTTAGATTATATAATATGATAAATTCCACATATATTATAATACTTATAATGATTAAGAATGCACACATATACTACTTATAATGATTAGGAATGCACACACATAATACTTACAATGATTGTGAATGCACACATATGATACATATAATGATTAGAAATGCACACACATAATACTTATAATAATTAGGAATGCACACATATGATACCTACATATAATGATTAGAATTGCACACACATAATACTTATAATAATTAGGAATGCACACATATGATACATATAATGATTAGAATTGCACACACATAATACTTATATTGATTAGGAATACACACATATGATACCTACATATAATGATTAGAATTGCACACACATAATACTTATATTGATTAGGAATACACACATATGATACCTACATATAATGATTAGGAATACACACATATAATAGGTAGGTACATATAATATTGATAAATAGATATCCTAAAGAAGATTGATGCTATCAAAATACGTAGTGTTGGCGACGAATGCTGCGTATATATGTATATAGGTATACCGTGGACGGACTAATAGATCTGTCCTAGATTAGCTAATTCTGTCACTCTGTAATCTGGTTGGTTGGAAGAAATTGCCTAATGGCAATAAGCCCGCCAGTGTGCATTATATTTGTTTATATTATGTACAAAAAGTTAGATTAGCTAATTCTGTCACTCTGTAATCTGGTTGGTTGGAAGAAATTGCCTAATGGCAATAAGCCCGCCAGTGTGCATTATATTTGTTTATATTATGTTCAAAAAGGTAAATAAATAAATAAGATAAAAACCAGGCTATGGTACCAGAGCATTCTGAAGTATTTTAGTCACATCAGTGAATAGGAAGCCTGGAAAAATAGTGACCGTTGGTAAAGTGGAAAGACAGCGACTCCGGAGGTGATCCACTTCTTGGTGGGGTGACCAGATTATAAGAATAACTGCATTGTCTCTGAGTAGCTTCGGACCCATGAAAGGCAGACGTCGTCTCAATCTGTACCTAATATGAAAAACCTAATGAAATTATTGATACCTAATTCAAACTATTGTGTGGACAGTTGTGGTTGTGGAAACCCATTTTAAATTTAACAAATAAAATTGACATTTGGTCGACGAGAATACCCTGGTTCTACCTTATAATTAAATTGCAAGATAAGGTGGATAAATTTAAGTACCTTGGCAGTATTCTTTCGGAGACCCTTGACCCAGATATGGAGATCAGGTGCAGAATTGAGGTAGCAAGATCTGCCTTTAATAAAATGAGATCTTTATACGAAAAGCTCAATATGGACCTAAGACAGAGGATGATATTATGTTATGTGTGGTCTGTGTTATTATATATATATGGCTGTGAGACTTGGACACTGAAGGTTAACACCATGAATAGGTTGGAAGCGTTTGAGATGTGGTTGCAACGCAGAATGCTCAAAATCCCTTGGACAGATCTGGTTACAAATTGAGAAGTCTTGAGTCGAGCCAGGACAACCAGACAACTCCTGTCTACAATAAAGGTCCGCAAGATCGCATATCTGGGCCACATAATGAGGAGAGAAAAATACCACTTGCTCCAATTAATACTGGAGGGTAAGATAGACGATCGCCGAGGGACTGGAAGGAGACAGATGTCCTGGCTACGTAATATCAGGGAATGGACGGGCTTCAGAACTGTGGAGCAGATATTCCGGGCAGCACAGGACAGAGAGGGATTCGCCAGAGTCGGGGGTTCCTGACAGGGCGCCATAAGAAGAAGAAGAAATAAAATTCGATTTTTATGACCAAACGTTTTGTCAATTTAGTTTCATTTAGGCCTTGATAATGCTGAGATACCTCGGCGAAAACGTTCAGTCGTGAAAAATCGAGTCTGTGTAAAAATACATACATACCATCACGCCATGTCCCTTGCGGCGTAGGCAGAGAGAACCGAACGCCACATATTTTTATCCTGGCACGCATCCCTCGCCTCGCCCACATTCATGCATCGTCTCATACATGTTCGTCTATTGCTCACACTTCTAACATTTCCGTCTTTCAAAATTTCGTTCATATGGTCGTGCCATCCCTTTATCGGGCGTCCCAAACATTCTCCCCATGTAAAAATACTGTTTTCAATTTAAAATGTTAATTTTATAAGGAGATATCTTGAACGATATTCCTGCTGCGTTTTTAATTCCTTCCTTACTTTCCTCATTGTTATAATCGATTTGTATATACCTACCTATTAAATTTGTATTTTTTCATTCGTCTCGTTGTTTTTAAAATAAATAACTAGAAAATATTGCGGTTGCCTTTGTACTAAAATTAAATAATTATACATTCAAACATACATACACAGGTAGGTGCTATTATACAGCATATCCCACAGTTTGGAGTAACCAGCGATAGGTGTACACTACTTTATTAAATGAAATGCAATGCATGCATGTATCGTACACACATCCTACACTCGTCACACATACAATAATGGGTAAGATGTTGTTATGACTTTTTGTATTTTCGATAACCCGGCTCTTATGATTTACCCGAAAACTACAATTTATTATTTATTATTATTTATTATATCAGACATATTACCTATATTATAGTTATACCTATACACATTAATATTTAGAAGAAAAAAATACTTAGATACATATAATTATTAACGGACCTTGGAATAATAAAAGAAATGTACAGTAAAGTTTTTAATATTTTTTTAATTTATATTTGTAAAGTAGAAGTTTAAGCAGGTAGGTACCAGGGCCGGATAAATCATAGAACAATCAGGAACAAGAAGTCAGGGCGGTTGTCTTAAAAAGGGCGCTTAAATAAAAAATCTGCAGGTATGGCGCTCGGTTCTCTTTGCGTACCCGGATAGAGGCTAGGCATGATGGTGTGTATGTAAAAAATCCCGCTTAGTGCTAATATCTTGTTCGCCTACTTTTAACATGTTATTTGGGCATTATATCTGGTGTTGTCAAACAAAACAAAATTGACTCAAATAATGTAATACCTACCTACCACATTGGAAATATTATGTAATATTATTTTGAATCTCAAATTGTTGTGGCTATTTTTTTATAAATAATAATAAACAACTACATATTATGTAGGTTCAGGTAATATTAACAAACTTATTCGACATTTTAGACCCGATGTAATTTTACATAATATAAAATTGTTCTACATTTAAAATTCCAAAAAAAAAAATGGGTGGGTAGGGGGGGGGGGGGGCGGATTCAAACATATTGCTACGGACGCAAAAACACGTTTTTCCGGCCCTGGTAGGTACCCATATGTTTTTTTCTGTAATAATATAATGGTTAAAAATATTGAATGCTTGCAATCAAACCTTATAGTAGGTACTTCAGTCAATTCGTTCTGGATATTTCAAATCATCATCATTTCATCATTAATTTCAAATTATAATTGTATATATAATTATATAATATACCTAAGTATATAATTTTCAGGTACAGTTTAAAACATTTTATAAATGAAAGAAAACGAACTAACATGTATATTATCTATCTTCCAAACTATATAAAATATGTAAGTAGGTATATTGATAGATAGATACCTATTATTAATATAGATAATATTATTACTTATTACCTACATTCCAGGTACCTACTTGCCTAAATATGTATAAAGGCTTTAGCGGTCCACAGATGAAGATAAAGAACCCAAACCACCCGATTGGTCAGACTCACGAAATGGTAACCGGCCAATAATAAAACTGGGATCTCCGAAAAGGGCTGCTGTCCCATTTTTTTTAATCTTTCCAACAGAAACTTTAAAGGACATGCCGACAGCTGAATTTATCATAATGGCGAATCGCCAACTCCAAACCTTCTGAGAAAAAAACATTGTATTATTTAATACGAATATATTTTAGCAAGGAGGTAAAAAACGAGGTTAGGCCAAAGAGGTAAGTATACCCAACGCAGTTTATATTTAGGATATTTTTTGGATTAGCTTTAATGAAATCAATGAAGAGTTTATTTCATCGTTTCAATAACTTTTCTCCGTCAGATATTGCCAAGTAATATTTATATAATAACTCTATACCTAAACTAGTTGCATGTTATACACATGATATCACATTGTCGATGGTGATAGTAGGTACTTATGTATAGTTGAAGATAATGTACCAAACTATAAACCCTTAAATAAATAATCCAACTGTCGATTCGTTCATGAGAATTCAATTCTCTTAATGAATCGACATTATTAAGCCAAGATGCGTGTACGAAGGAAAATTTTGTATGGTGTAGTGGACTTTTTGCATGCTAATAACACCAACTAGAGGCCTCGCAGCATATATGTTCACATACATGGATTTTCTCAGAATTCGGAGTAGAACATTTTATGTGAGTTTTGTGTGTGTGTGTGTGTGTGTCTGTGTGTGTATGTGTGTGTGTCTGTGTGTGTGTGTGTGTGTGTGTGTGTGTGTGTGTGTGTGTGTGTGTGTGTGTGTGTGTGTGTGTGTGTGTGTGTGTGTGTGTGTGTGTGTGTGTGTGTGTGTATGTCTGTCCCCCCCTTATAACTTTTGATCCGCTTAATTTACAGAGCCCAAAATTTTAAAATATATAAAAAATTACAAGCCTACAAAACTTTTATACTCAGAATTGTGAATTTTTGTTTCAGTCAGGGGTTATCACCTTTTGAAATTTTGATTTATTTTTGCATATATCTTAGAAACCGTAAAAGTTAGAACGCTGAAAATTGTTATAAATATAGACAAATACAAAATCTCAAATTAGTTTTTTTAAAATAATTCCACGGTTTCTCGAACATTTTTTATTAAGAAAAATATTTTTTTTTATGATAAATTTATGAGTTTAACTGCATATATTTCCATTTTTTTTAAATATCGAAAAAAGCCGAAACACCCCAACTAGAAAATTTAATTTTCTATAAAAAATATAAAAATTGTATTAGCGCATTGCAAATTTTTTTCAACAATTTTTATAAAAATTGAATTTAGTGACGACATTGTTTCATACAATTTGTATGGAAGTAGCCTACTCACAATATCTAAGGCCCAGAATCATAAACATGAGATGAGTCAGGTCTCAATAGTGCTTCAGGAGAGCATAGCTCAAGGCTTTCTTAGCTGAGTAGGTTTTTCGGTAAACATAGTCCAAAATCTGACGTGTCTGAGCTGAGATAACGACTCAAACTCAGTTGAGTTTGATAGTTCTCAAACTGTAGGAATTTCATAAGTTTTCAGCAATTATTTTGAAATTTATGGTTACTTTTTTAAATTTGTCTTTGAAATCCCTATCTACTCTCTTCAATCTATGAATTAAAACTGTCATTTGAGTTCAAAACATCTGCTTGCTTCTTTCGCGTTTTGTTTATTTTTATAATAATAATTAATAATGAATGCTAAAAGGAATACTGCATATGATTAATATTTTTTTAATGGAATTATTGGGGAAGAAAATTACTATTGTAGAAAATAAGAAAATATATCATCAAAAACAGGATGCTTGGGAGTGGATCGCCGAGCAATTTCTGTACTATAGAATCTCAGGGCTATCAATATTTGAATTTCAGGCGTTATAGGCATGCTTCTGTTGTTGATTTTTCGCAATCCATCGTGAATAAGCGGCAATATGGCAGTGAGCACAGTTTCTCTATAAAATCTGTAGCGCTTTTTAAATTCACAGTTTTCATAAAATTCGATAGGGTTTATCATATTTCGAATATAACATTTGCGGCGTCTCATTCGCCTTGCGGCAAATGATTCATCGGGAAAATTAATCACATCTGTATTCCCAATATTGTCAATATCTTGCAAAAACTCAAATATATCAGACATTTTAATGCTCCCTGTTTAATGAAGATAATTTTATATTCACCACAAAAATAATATCTCGAAATTCACCAGTTTTTATATCGAATAAAAATTAAAATAAACTAGGTTTGTAAACGATTTTGACAGTTCAAAGCATGCTCAGCGTCTAAAGTCACCGATTTTGGTGACTCAAACTCACGGGAGATGAGTAACGATTTTTGATGACTTCTGTGAGAAACAAAGTTCTATGATTACAAATCTGTAACTCAAACTCATCTAAGTACCTATTTTGCGACTATGATTCTGGGCCTAAGAAGACTTAATAATTTGATACTAATCTCCAAACATACATACATACCATCATGCTGTTTTCACATTCTGGGTAGGATCAAAGGACTGACCTTCATACTATCCTATCTTGACATACATACCTAGGTACATGTGTTGTATAGAAAACCAAATATCTTAAAATATTAAATAATTTGTATTTATGGGTTTATAGTTTGGTACTTATTCTTCAACTATACATACTATCGCTATCGACAGTTGGATCTCATGTGTTACATGCAACTAGTTTATTATATTTATTATAAAATATTTTGAGATGTTTTGTTTTCTATCTAAAACACGTAGGTACCTATGTCAGAATAGGATAGTGTGGAGGCCAGTCCTTTATTCTTACCCCGAATATGTTAACAGTGTGATACCATAGACATAAAATATATATACCTAGACGGCGTACCTGATAATTAAAGTGAGTTTAAAATTTTCGCACGCTTAATTTCTTGGCTGGCAATAAATTGTAGTTTTTCTTACATTTTTCCATAACTTTTCCGTTTTTTTCGATAATATTTCGAATTGATGATTTTTATTTAGTAAAAGTGGACATATTTATAAAATAAAGGATATTATTTATTGTTTTCATTAATTTGTTTGTTTTTTTTGTGTTAATTTATAAATTATATCACTTTTTGTAAAATGTGTGATGTTTCTTTTTTGTGTGAAAGCAAACTTTGAAACTTGTTTAATAAATAAAGTTATATACGATATTTTTTTTACTAGCGATATTTTAGATTATTTACGTTCGATATTCATAGTAATAGTTTATGTTGGTGCGTGATATTGTCTTTTATTTGAAATGCCCGTTTCATGTTCTGGATATGGATGTACCTACTTTTATCGACACAATAACGGAGATAATATACAAATGCACAGGTAGGTAATCATTTTGGTATTTTGAAAGTGAAAAATATGAAATAGATATAGGTTAAGTTAAGATGAAATAATTTTAATATTAATTCATAATTAAACTGATTAACTAGGATTTAATTGTTTTTTTTCTTGGGATGTCAAGAAACAACAGTTGTTGTTCCGTTTCAGAGCTCAATATTTAAATTTTTTTTTTTTTTTTTTAATAAAAAATGAATGTGTCCTTGTTAAACAAGTACATATACATCTTCCTACGTTCCCTAAAATAAGCAAATAAATGCTTGTGCTATAGGTGAACGAAATCGGTCGAGGCAGGATTCGAACTCGCGACCACTGGATTACTAACCCAGCGAGCTAACCGCTCTGCCACCGACCCATCTAAAATGTATGTATGTATATGTACATACATACCATCACAAATGGTAAACAGCGACGGGTGTGCAATACCTTATAAAAGGAAGCACCACATATAATGGCAGATTTTATAATTACTACAAAGCATGTACCTATTCAGTCACTGTTAAAAATTCAATCTAAATAAATAAAATCACTTGAATGTTTCTATTAACAAATGAGATATGTAAAACGGTTAAAAACTAAAAATTATTTAAAAAGGAATGCAGGAAGGGGCTGCCAAAGAAAAACTCTGTGACATACAAATCGCTTAATCCTTTATCTGATTTTTGCGTATCTACTCGATGTATTTTCGTAATATTACGCTACTTATAGGTACTATTATAAAGTTAAATAAAGAAAATATTGGTAAAGTTAAATTAAAATATAACAAACCGTAATTGAGATTATTGAATACAAAATCACTGAAATTCTTAATGATCCTAGGCATTACTAAAATGTTAATATATCAATAATTACACTGTAAACCGCCCATTATTTTAGCCTAATATTTTTGAAAACTTCCTAGATAACTGTTTTTTATAACTTTGATGTACAAACTAGTTTTTTTCGTCAAATAAAACCGAAAACTATTCATATATGTCGTTATTCTCTATACAAAAACAATGTTTTCTGCCAACCTAACGTCAAAAATCCCCCGGAAAAATGCCTCACTTCAATTCATACAAAATTTGCTAACTACGACATCTAGTATAATATTGTGTATTCAGCCATACCAATTGTATAAAACGATGACGACACAAAATTAAATTTTTACAAAAATTGTTAAAAAAAATTGAGATGTACATAGGTACTGCTATAACGTAGGTACCTATGTATTTTTAGTGGTGTTTCGGTGTTTTTCAATATTTTTAAAATATGAGATAGGTAGGTACTTGGAAAAATAAACATGGCGCAGTCGGTAGGATGTGGAATCTCTCTTTATAGATCTTATTTTTATTATAGAGAGACTTCTTTTTCTTGTTTCGTGGAAATCTGGGAGTTTCAAATTGAAAAGACTTGCTCGTGTAATTTGACTAAATTACAATATATTTACAATGATTTAAATATAATAGGTATATACAATTTATAAGTTGACCCAGAATTGATACTGTCGAACAGATGTTCCTAGAATGATACTATGTTAAATCTTCAATCATAACCTAAACTTTTTATTGTTCCCATGCAATAAATAAGTTTTCAATACAATAATAAGTTTTTCACTAAATAATAATTATTTTATTTAATTATTATTATCATAGAGCAACAGTAATGATCTACTGACATCTATATATCACTTTTTTAAGTTTTTACACTTTAAGAAAGAACCTGTGGGACGCTTCTGAACCCAGCTACAAAGCCATAACCCAACCTCCCCAGATGTCACTGTTATACATTTCATTGTTTTTAATTTTTATATATAATTAATACATTAACATATTTTACAGGAGCTAATCTTAATTTTACTGTAATCAACTTCATGAGTAGCCCTGCTGGCCATATACCTAAAATCTCGCGGATCTTAGATTGAAACTTTGTCGATCTGTTAAGAGAAATAAATTCGCTTGAATAAATCAACAGTTTGACTAATACTGTCTACTTATTAACAGAAATAAATTCTCTCTAAAAGAACAAATTATATATCTCTTTTTTATGCAAAAATCGACAGATGGATTAATGATACTGAAAACTTTGGAAATCGTTGTGCATGTTGTGCATCAAATGACGAAGTATTTGAAAGAACACGACTTGTTTCCAAAAAAACAGTCAGCGTACAGACAAAACCACTCTACTGAAACTGTACTTATGAGAATACTGTCTGATCTAATTACAGGAGTTGAATCTGGAAACATTGCTCTAGTGTCTATTCTAGACATGAGTGCTGCCTTTGACACTGTGGACCATGAAACTCTCCTTCTGCTTCTGGAAAATGAATATGGAATTTGCGGAAATTTTCTAAAATGGATAACCTCATACATGTCAGAAAGACGCCAGTCTGTGTGGATCAATAAAAATGCATCTTTATCGGAAATCGTTAAATTGGTGTGCCTCAGGGATCGGTGCTCGGGCCTATTCTATTCATTCTGTACATAAAAAAGCTTGATTATCTAATTCAAAATGAGGGGTTTGATTCGTTTGCTTATGCCGACGATCGCCTATTTTTCAGATTCTGTAAGCCTGCATGCAAAGATGTTCTTAAAGATGATACAGTTCAATGCATCGAAAAAGTCGCTTCGTGGATGTCCCACAATAAGTTGAAATTGAACCCAACAAAAACAGAGTTCATGTGGGTAGCATCACCACAACGACAACACCTTATTGAAAATACTCCCATAAACATAAATGGAGAAAAGCTGGTGCCAGCTGCAAGCGTCAAATTCTTAGGTGTTTACTTGGACAACAAGTTGTCGCTTGATCTGCGAATTTCTAAAACGATCAGCTCATGTTTTTTCCAACTAAGACAGCTGAAAAGTATTCGTCGAAGCTTACCAAAGAATGAGACAAGAACACTCATAAACGCATTTGTTGTATCTCGGCTTGATTACTGCAACGGTAGGTATATATGCTGGGTTGCCCAAGTATCAGCTCGATAGATTACAGATGGTGTTTAATGCAGCGGCTAGGCTAATTTACAGTGAAAACAAACGATGTCATATAACGCCTCTTCTTAACGAACTGCACTGGTTGAAGTGACCAGAACGAATTGACTACAAAATCTGTCTGATGGTGTTTAATGCTTTGAACGATCTAGCACCAAATTACATACAAGAACTATGTCAAAGAAAAGAACTCTCTGGGAGGCACCTCACACTTAGGTCGTCTGGATCACAGAGTACCTACCAACTCCTTGAAGGAGGTGGACAGAGCCAACAAAGCGGCATACTATGATCGATGCTTTAGTGTGAGCGGTCCATTAAAGTGGAATAAACTACCTCCTGATGACCGCGGTGCTCAAAGCAAAGACACCTTCTCTAAAAAACTAAAAACAACTTTGTTTCGCAGAGCATTACAGAATTGAGCTACCAGCGCCCTTGGAATGATTTTAAATCATTAAACGGCGCTATATAAATTACTTATTATTTTTATTATTATCGCCATCGACAGTTTGATCTCATGTGTTACAAGCAACTAGTAGTATGATACTCAATCTCCAAACATGCATAGGTACATTATCATCATGCTGTTTTCATATTCTGGGTAGGAAAAAAAGACTGACCTCCATACCACCCCATCTTGATGTTCTTAATATAGGTAAGTACCTACATATCTTAAAATATTCAATAATTTGGATTTATGGGTTTACAGTTTGGTACTTATTCTTCAACTATACCTACATACGATCGCTATCAACAGTTGGATCTCATGTGTTACATGCAACTAGTAGTATGATACTTAATCTCCAAACATACATAGGTACATATCATCATGCTGTTTTCATATTCTGGGTAGGAAAAAAGGACTGACCTCCATACCATCCCATCTTTGTACATATATTAAAATATTCAATAATTTGGATTTATGGGTTTACAGTTTGGTACTTATTCTTCAACTATACATAAGATCGCTATCGACAGTTGGATCTCATGTGTTACATGCAACTAGTTTACACTCTTTTGATTAGGTATGTCACCGTTATCACCGTTCTGTTTCGGCGTGTTTAAATTGTCAATATCATAAAAGTCAATATTTACGATTTGTCATTGAACTAAAATAGTGATGTAGTGCGCCATCTGTTAACGAATAGAGGAAAAATAATAAATATTAATGAATAGTTTTTCTATTCAAATATAGTGTTCCCAAAAGAAAAAATCTTGTTTACGAAAATTAAATTTCACTAAACATAAGTTGAATAAAAATGTAATTTATTTGACCTTGGAGGAATGATTATTCAATATTTTTAGATTGAAAAATATTTTTGAATCTCATATTAATACTTTCATGGTTGAATCAAATAAAAAATAAATTAATATCATTCTACAATGATACCAACATAAATATAAAAATGCTGATATGTAAAAGTCAAAGATAACAGATATCATGATCATGATAACTTATTGCATAATAAAATACATATTATTCGTGTTTGTCAATTAAATTATTGGTTTTCTCTTGTCTCCTATGTCTCTTGTATTCTATGATGTATGATTGTAGCTCTAAGATTGTTATCGTGCCATATTCGTAGTGTTTGTGTTCTTCGACAATTTGATTCCTAAATTCAGCTTCGTGATTCAGGTACTTTGAAAGTAGGTATTACGATTTATTTATGAAACTTTTATTTCTTATTTAAATATATTCAAATCAGTAAACAAATATATTTCACACAAATACATCGAAATTAAAATATTGCAAACTTTGTTGTGTTTTTTATGTTTAAAAACAATAATGTGAACTTTTCAGATAAGAATTTATATATTATCTGCAATGTATAATAATTAACTTAAAATACGGGCAAAATTTTCATTTAAAATGCACTGTATATATTTGTGATAACTTTTATAAATTGTAGATATTATGACAATAATTATTGTTAGCTTACTTTTTTCTTTATAAAAATGATTCTATCATTAAAGATAATAATGAATTCATAAAAAAATACTTTGAAACAATAAATTGAGATATATGTATTTCTATCAAATGTCTACATTATACGAATACATCTCAATAATAATTTTTGATTGAAATGAACAAGGAATTAATGTTATGAAATTTAATCATAAAAAATAAATTATTTCCCTGCATACCTATTTAAATGAAGTCTATAAAATTAATGGAGTAGGTATCGCTTAAATTTAGTCGAGAATCAATAAGCGGTATCATCGAAAGTTGAGGCATGGTAAACCATTTAGTTTCTGTGCTGTGGTCCTGGATTCAATTCCCAGTAGAGAATAAATTTATTTCTCAAGCAAATCTTATTTCTCCTGACTGGAAACACTGGTTTGTTTGAAGAAATTGCAATATTTACAATAAAAACACCACTTGTACAGGGTGCAATAAAGTTTTTACTATAAAAAATTTTGTCTATCTGTACCTATACAGTATTGCTTATATATATTAACATTAATTAGTAGCACAAATAATGGTTGGCTATTTATATCTTATCATTGGTAGGGTTGTTTGTTAGGTCAACTCTTGAAATATGTATTATCAGTGTGATAAGAAGTATTTGAATATGACTTGCAATATTTTTTATAATAATATATTCACTATTATTAATACAATTTATTTATATTGTATATTCGTAATGAAAATTTTAATTCTGCTAAACTTTAATTATAAAGGCATTAATAAATTTTATTTTAAAATTATAAAATGCAAATTAGTTGAAAAAATCTTTTTCATACACATTTATATTACAAATTTGTTTGTGATAATAAAAAATACTCAAAAACTATAACCCTCCAACACTATGATGTAGTACTAAAAACAGTTTGAAAACTTAATTGTAGTGTTAGGCATAACAAATATCTTATTTAATTTCAATAAAGAATGAAGCATAAATAATATATTATTTTATTGATACTGTCTTGCGTAAACAACAAATAATTCCGACACATTGTAGGATGCGATGCGTAGAAACTTTTCTGGTGCTCATTATGTTATCCGGAGAGACAGGCATAAGTGTGGCCTCAGGGCGTATGCGGGAGACTTCTTCAACTCGGCGACTGAATATATTTTAAATAAGTCCTCCACAATATTTTTATGGTTTTTAAACAGTATTATTATAAAATTTCTTAGTAAGTCAAACCTTTAGCTTCCGTCAAAATCTGACCTTCAGTGAGACAGTTCTCTTGGATTATCGAAGTGTATGCAACAAACACATTAACTGCAATATTTGGCATACAATACAATATGTATTTTCACAATATTGCTATAGGTATATTCTATACTATTATTGAATTACCTATGTATTTTACAACAACTTAATAAATATAATGTTTTAATTTATTTTTATTAAAGATGGCTGGAATTTTAAATATTGGCGAGGTGAACGAATTGGGAGCAGAACAATTTATTTGGATGTTTGGGAATGTTGTTGAATCATACAAAGAAGCGGCATCATCAGTCGCTAATCACTTACCATTTAAAAATGTTGAAGATTTATGCAGAGCCTTTTGTGAACATCTTGATAGCCTCTCCAAAGAAGGTAGAGCTCTAATCAGTTTCGTTATTTTTTTTAAAACCTAAAGAATGTGTATAATTTTTTTTTTGAACCATGTTAGATTTTCCAGAATGAAAATTCTGTCATCTTTTTTAATAAAAAATCATAAATCCTGACCGAAATCATTGTATAACTGTGACATTCCAGGATTTAGAACACAGAACCTGTAGTTCAAAAGCCAAATAAATTTCAGAATTAACTGAGCAATTAAGATTGAAAATTTTAATTTGATAGCTCAATTATAATTGATTTTAAATTTTTATTTTGATGCCAAAATGTATAAAGTTATCCATATGTGAGACTGACAAAAAATTAACAATGTAATAATAATAAATTATTTATTTATTTACTTTTAAATTCATGGCTAAACAAAATAATTCATTTTTAACACCTAGAGTATCTCAACCACACCTTATTTTGATAAAATTTTGTTGAAGAAATGGTTTATCGGGGATTTTATAATAACAATTCAGGACAATGTTCAAGGGCAATTCAGGAGTAATGAATAATAAAAATTATCAACAATGTGTAATAAAAGATATAAATATAGTAAATGATAGTTGTAGGAAATATTTGACTTTTCCGGAAACAATCAAACATATAAAATAGGCTGTTAATTACTTGCACAGTCAGAATATACATTTAGAATAACCGAGTAGTAAAAATAGTGCATGAAAGATAAATTAATTAATTGATGCGATAAACATAAAGCCATATTACAAATATGAATTGATTAAATTATTGAAAATAATGTTATTTCAATTTATTATGATATAACAATATTAACTGACCGATCAATTCAACATAACAAACCCGATATATTGATACATGATAAAATTAACATAAATTTACTTCATGGCTATTTAAAATTCTTGTAACATTATAAAATTGTTTGATAAAAAAATTGAATATACTCCGCTTTAGGTAATGAGATTAAAAGACTTATCAAAAAAGACTTTTTAAACTTTAATATCGGGAATCATTAGGGTTGATAGGTAGTATAGGGGCCTATTCAGAGCCTAATCTTTTGATATGTTAAGTATCTGGGTGGGTGAATTATTATTCCCAATTTGAAGTTTTATCAGTACGTTTGTTGAATTTTATTTTGATCTTTTATATAATTTATGCATTGGTCTGTTTGAGGAAATGCATAATGGTAATAATAATAATGAGTATTATAATTTGTAGTACTTAATTGTTATTAATATCATTAGCAAGTCAGCCAACGTCATGAAAAAAACTAATTACCTTTTTCCCGACAAACATGCTGATATGTTTTTTTTAAAGTTTGTCTACACTAAAAGTTTAAATTTCAGATATTCGTGAAAAAACCAAAGAAACTATACTTTGAAATAATTCTTGAAGGATATTATTTGTGTGTCCTTCAATTTCCTTCTTTCGGCTGGTCAAATATTTAATATTATATTTTTAATTTCAGAAAAATTGAACATATTAAATTTACACCCAGATTTGGCTGGAAGATTAGCAGATACAAATGAGTTGACCGCTGAATCGGCAAGAGAACAAAAATCTGCAGAGTTAAACAATCTAACTATAGAAGACAAGTCAAAAATAAACCTATTAAATCACAAGTATGTTATTTGAATATTAACTGAGACAATTTATATTACATTTTTAGAAAGTTAATAAAATTTATTCATTGATTCTATTCATTAAGTACAGTTACCGGCAAATAACTTGAGAAACCTCATGTGGGCTGCGCAGAGCGCGAATTTGGGTATTTTGCACAACCCTACCTCCACAACGAAAACTCTAGTAATTTGCCAGAAACTGTACTGGCACTTTCTACGTCTGATAAAAAAGGATTTACTAACCATATATTTGACAAAGTACAGTATGTTTCCAAATCAGAATCCTTGATAGCATCTTCTTTTAATCTTTGTTCATTGTGAAGGAGACTGATGGTATTTTCACCCATATAGGTTATTTTTATACAATGAATTTATTGATAGTTAAAGCTCAATACAACTCCTTTCACTCAAACTCAAACAAACAAATAGACTATTTCAATCAAAAGTATTTTTAGAACTGGCATATTTTATTTTTCTTCTTTGAAATTATCACTCACTGTTTGTATGATGCTGTGGGACTAATTCTGTAAACAAGATTGCCCCAAAACGACATATAATATGTACATAATATAAATTCAATTCTTCTTCTTTGATGGCGCTACAGTCCAAATCGAGCCTTGGCCCCCCTCAGCAAGATCCTCATCCCCTGTCACAATTTGGACACTTGAAGAAGCTGTTCCATGTCCGTCTTCACACCATCCTTCCACCCCAGCCTTGATCTTCTAACCTTTCTTTTTACACCCGGATGTCTATATAGAATTCTTCTGTTGACCTATATTTCTGGCATTCTTTGTACTCAATCTAAGCAACCTTAAATGAGTTGAGATACCTGGGGTTTGATAAATGGTGTACAATTAATTATTACGTCGGATTCTTCATGATCCACCTTCTAAAACGGGTCCACAGATTGGATTTCTCTCTCAAATGAGTCCAACTCTGCCATTTTCACTGTTAAGGTCATACGCCAATACAGTTGTCTATGGTCTTGTAAAGGGTACATAGTATATATAATGAAAAATTATTTCAATTTTTGAAAAACATTACCCTTATGATTAAAAATATATGGATTCAGCACACTGCAATACAGAATATAAGAGAAAGTATTGTCAATGGTTACAGAAAATGTTAACGTTATTATTTTTTTATTACTCTGCTTGGGAAAATATTGTTAACGCTTATATTAAATTAAGGGACTTTAAACATTTTGAAAGTTATATCATAATAAAATAATACACATTCTAAACGGTTTGGATAGGTAACTAATTATTGATTATCACAGAGACACTTAAGCTTATTCAATAATAATTTTATGAAATTTAACTTGTTACATTTTTTTTCAGTTATAAATCCAAATTTGGGTTTCCCTTTGTAATTTGTGCAAGAGAAAACAAAGCCGCTGTGATAATGGACCAATTAGAAGTAAGATACCAAAATACTGTTGAACAAGAGATCAATATTGGAATAAATGAAGTAAAAAAAATTACCAGATTGAGAATACTTGACCTAGTTTGGCAGTATTGAAGTAAAATTAATGTTTTTTTACCACTTTCTACAATGAAATATGCATATTGTGATAAGTGTGCCATTTAAAAATGTATAGTTGTTTGAGAGGAAACACCATGAATGTGAATTGTATTTTATAGGAAAACAATTTGTGAAAATGAAATTCTCGCAAAATGAATTTGTCTGAAATATTGGTAAGTGATATAACCTATTCCACAGTCCAGCATATTATACAGATGTAAGAAATGTAATTAAAACAAAATTAAGAGTAGCAATTGCATAGATGTGTAGGTGCACAAAATAATGTATTAGTTTAATGTATTGATGTGGATGTGTGCCTACCATTATCTATTGTGATCTCATCTTTTTATATATATCATTTTTCTGTGGTCAAAGATCTTTTATATCGAATAAAAAAAAATATAGATTGAATTATTTTATCTCTTGTAACCAGTCATGGATAAAATCTTTGAATAAAATTCTTAAGATTTCATCATTGATGTTATTACGTTATATTTTACTGTAAATATGTGGTTGGTATGTAATATCAAAGTTTCTGTCAAGAGATTGACCAGTCTAAAAATAAAATTAATTCTTTATATATTAAGACAAATGTGCCTATATATTTAATTTTTTCTAACATTCCAATAATTTAAGGAATATTAAAGCATACATATTTGGAATAGTTCAAAATTTCTATGATTTTATATATCATTTGTTAAATTCTTTTTAAAATGAACATTATACTAATGTACAGAATATATTTAAGGCTTTACGAGATAGCCTTATTATACATTAAACAAATAAATAGACATTGGCTTCTGAAATTCTTCTTCAAGTGATCTCTCCTCTGCTGAGGTGACCTCCACTAACTCAGGTTACAGAGCCAAGAAACTATGCCACGTGTTCTACTCTTCTATAGCAGGTTTAATAAGAATCATTATTAATGTTATTTCAGAATTAAATAAAATCCCACCAGTTTATTATGTGCACCTTTTCCTTCAAGACTTAAAAATTTGAACACTAAACTGTCTCATCAAACATTGTCTGTCTCACTTCTTTCTTATCATAAGCTACCAGTACACAGTGGCTGATGCTGGCCCACTACAGGCTATCATACACTACTGGGGACAATGGTGCATGATGGTGTACAATTGTCAGTGGGCCATGATCCTGGCGCGCAATGGTGATGCGCCAGTTTTTTGACCACACTTTTATGGCCTTTTTTTCTAATGGTATTAAAAAATTATCATTTTTTTACTATTTAGTAGTGATTGGGTTAAAATAATGTATAAATTTACCTATTTATATAAAAACAATTATGAAATAATTTTAATTGTTTTATAAATTAATTAATTTATTTTGATTATTTATACCTATAATGCAACGTTTTGATTCATACATTTCAATTATTATTTATTTAATTGTTCCAATTGATGCTAACAATTTATGAAAGAAAAATTAAGTACAGATAAATGACTTAAATAAATAAAGATATCCACTCCATACATCAATCATTAGCTTACAATATCACGATAATTTGATATAACTTTATAGATATATGTAAATCTCTGTCGTCATACCATGTGTGTAGTGTGTATGTGTTGGAGTGGGTGTGTTATGTGTGTGAGTGGGGTGTTTATGTGAGGGTGCATGCATATGTGTGGAGCATATTGATAAGCCTATGAATTAAGTGTTCTTTTAACTTTTGAAGTACCTATTGCATTTTATATATCTTTGAATAAGTCTAAACCAAGTGTGTTCTCATGTTTTATAAAGGTGCTAATGATTCTATTGATGGTTGCATTTTTTGCAGCGTTCTGTAAATTTTAGGACGAAAAAGAGTTCCTGGAGCGACAAAATGGTACATTAAATATATAAATATGATAATAATTCTGGATTAAATTTAAATATAATGTATTGGCTATGAAGGTATAATAGACGTATTGATATTATGTCTAGATGCAAGTGTAGATGGGGGTGGTGCATCAATATTAATAAGCCAAGCGTTTTATAAATTTTCCTTGTATACATTTGATAGTCGGCCCTCGTGGCTCAGTTGGTTGGATATCTGACTACTGATCCAAGGGTCCCGGGTTCGATTCCCGGTGGAGACACAGTTTTTAAAATTGTGTTTTCAGTCTGGATCTGTGAGACGATTAATATCGTAAGTCTCCAGAATGTGGCAACTTGTTATTGGGTGCGTGTTAAATAATTATTTGACATAGTACCTGTTAGTTGCCCGAGAAGCTATATAAAATAAAATAAAATAAAATAAAATATTGTCGAAATGTACTTGGTACTGTGGATTCCATATAACAGAGCATACACCTATAATGCAATGTTTCAATTATTAGAGCTAGATTATTTAGTGATTTACAATCTCATGACTTAATAATCTGGTGCTAGAAAATTATGAACAAGACAAGACCTTCATTGTTATAATATGGATTGTAGGATGTAAGTTAAAAATTTATTTGTACATTAATACATAATGATAATTGATATTTATTGTTATACAAATGTAATTTTAATGTTTTTAATTTTAAACTATAAACATTTGTTTTCTATTTTACATTTTTATGTGACTGTTGTTATATTTGCATATTTTACGTAGAAATAAATATTTACCCAAATACAATGGTTTTATTTAAAAGAAAAAAATGACAAATAAAAAAAATTATGTAATACCCCTTATTTTAAAAAATGAAAAGTAAAAATGATAATTATAGAATTCCCAGTGATTTTTCCACAACTGCGTGAGGTTGTCCCATTTGTTCTCTGAATTCAGCAGTATTCAAAATATCCTCAAAGCCAATACGCAGGTCATCACCAGTTAAGGAATCTCGTAAAGCATTAGAGCTTTCCAGGAATGGTAACCTTCCAATCTGAAATTGAATGTATAAAATAATTAGTAAACAGATGGGTCGGTGGCAGAGCGGTTAGCGCGCTGGGCTAGTAATCCAGTGGTCGCAAGTTCGAATCCTGCCTCGACCGATTTCGTTTACCTAAGAACAAGCATTTATTTGTTTATTTTAGGAAACGTAGGAAGATGTATATGTACTTGTTTAACAAGAACATATTCATTTAAAAAAAAATAAAAATTAAAAACATACAAGTTAAATAATAATATAACTGTAAGATTTAAATAGACATATTGAATGATTGTACCTAAATAAACCAGAATAATATGTACATAAAAAACTCAAAACAGAAAACAACATTGTAAAAAAATATATATTTTACACATATTTTGGACTGAAAACGATAAATGATTGTATAATAAGAATATCTGTGAAAAAAAAAATTAAATCCTAGCCCACAATAAATAGAAGAAATATAATTAAAAATGATTGTTTCAAACATATGTATGCTAAACACTAATATTTATTTATTAACCTAAAACGATTCAAAATATCTTCATTGATATTATTTGTGGAATGTGAAACAAGCCAATTGTAATTATTATTAAATAAATTCACCAACTTGAATATACAAAAGAAAGGAACCACCACTTAGATAGTTATTGAGTTGATTTCTGTGGCATAATTCTAGGTTCAATTTGAATATTATTTCTGCGAAAATATAAAATTACCTATACTGAAATTATTTTTCACGCTTCCTGGTTGTGATTGGACACAAATTTGGGCTGAAAATACTGGTTACTAGGAAGAAATAAGTATTGGACAACAGTTAAATCAATCATAAATAAGTTTTACCTTATTGACAGCTTTCAATTCCATTTTCAACTTCAACGGCACATGAAGTCCTTGAAAGTTTCTTAGCATAGATAAATGCATCATTTCCTGGTTTCGATGATACTGAAAAATAAATGATTATGAAATTTATTGAAAGTAAAATGATGCAGAATTTTTAAACCTCTGCGGACTGATCCCAATGCGATTTGATTTGCTAAGAACCTACCTTTGTAATGGAGAATAATATTGTAGGTAGGTATGTTTTAATCGTAATAATCAAGAATTTGAATGAACACAGGCGACAAGTAGGAAAATTCTAAACGAGAATTTGAAATTCGGATCGATTCGAGTTTCAGGAGTACGGCTTTTGAACTTCAAATTAGGTATGAGAATAAAAAGAAATATTCATTCATATCCTCACAGCATATTCCACAAAGAGGGGTAACCAGCGACATGTATGTATTATATTATGAAAGGAAGCACGACATATACGTGTATTCCCACGCACCAGTCTCATCTTACTTTAAAAGTTGACATGCAGAATTGGTGGTGAACTTATTATTGAACTATATGAGATGTTTTTGTGCCTGTTATATTTTTAATTACCTGGTGCCGATATCCGAAAACAATGATAAAAGAATAGAGTGGAAAAGCAATATTCTAAGATGGTAATATATTCGAAATTGTAAAAAAATTATAAGCACAAATATTTAAATTTTTTACAAAGTAAAATCTAAACATGCATAGACTTAATATTATGGCCCGTGAACCTAGCCATTTGCTTGGTGGATTTTCGGCAAACATAATTTGTTTGGAAAAGCCAAGTGACTGCAAACTACAGGTCAAATCTCTGAATAGCGAAGTTACAAAATTTTTGGTTTAACAAATATGTAATTTGTCCCCGATAAACTTTCATACAACAATGTCTTCTTTCTCAGCCATCCCTCCACTGCTGGATGTAGGCCTCTTCTAAAAGCTTCCACTCGTCTTTTTTTTGGGCTTTTTGGACCCATCTGCTTCCAGCGACAGGGATACAATATCATCGGCCCACCTTCTCTGGGGCCGGCCTATTCCCCTTTTAATACCCCATGGTCTCCAATGTAGAATTCTGGGTGCCCATCTGTCCGCACTCTGTTTGGCAACATGACCTGCCCATTGCCATTTAAGTTTTGCAACTCGATCCATGACATCAACGACTTTTGTCTGGCGTCTGATTTCTTCATTTCTAATTTTGTCTCTTAGACTTACGCCTATCATTTGCCTTTCCATAGATCTCTGAGTGCATTTTAGCTTATGTATGGTCCTCGCAGTTAGCGTGATAGTTTCCAGACCATACGTAAGCACAGGCAGGATACATGTTTCAAACACTTTTCTTTTCAGACATGTGGGAATATCTCTGTTATTTAGGACATGTTTAAGTTTCCCAAAGGCTGCCCAACCTAGTCCGATCCTTCTGGGTATTTCTGCTGTCTGGTTATCCTTTCCTAATTTTATCTTATGTCCAAGGTATACGTATTCTTCAACAGCCTCTATTATTTTATTATCAATTATGATAGTGCTGTTATATGGACTCATGATTTTCGTTTTGTTTATATTGATTTCCAGGCCGACCATTAGGGAAGCATGGTGGAGTTCTTTTATCATAATATGAAGTTCTTCCAGATCATCACTTATAAGCACTATGTCATCTGCAAAGCGGAGGTGGTTTAAGTTTATTCCATTTATTTTTATTCCCTTGTCTTCCCAGTTCAAAGTTTTAAATAACACAATGTACTGAACCAAAATTCATTGTAGCGAAGCTGATCTCAGAATAACAAATCTTTTTTCTTGAATGATGTTCCAATTTTATACGAACTTAATCTTTACAAGTGCTGGTCGTTGTTTTTATGAGTACGCATCTTTACCCATCTTTGGTGTTTCAGTTTTTCTAAATTATTTTTTAATTGTGTGGAAATGGAATAAAACAAAATAAAAAACAAGCATTCCTTATAGCAAATTTTCAGTATAACAAAACATTTTCTGTGGTCCCGTGAACTTTTTTATATGAGATTTGACCTGTATTAATGGTGGCAAGGCAAATTTCCATACAAAAACACCAATTTTATAGTTAAAATTACCGGTTATTTTATGGTCTAACTGAATTTTTTTTGATTGATTTTGAAAGTTTCAAGTTAATATTCACATTCTATATTATTCGCAAGTACACAGTGTCATTTTGGACTTGAAACAGCTGTTTATGATGTTTGCTCAAAATATCGTTCAGGCGCGCTGTCCATATCCACTCGCTTAACCTCACGTGTGAATCAATATATTGTTGATGCACCTCGTTTTCACTGGAGGTCACTTCCCACACGGCGTATAGCATGAAAATATTTTTTATAACACATAAATCGTTTTCAAAAATTTTTGACCTTGTATTTATTTTGTTCACTATTAAATTTGTAGCCTGCTACGTATTTATAGAAAAGTATGGCAAAAGAATTAAAGAATATTAAGTTCATAAATAAGTAGGATGACTATATATTACAGAACTACAATAATGTTGTGGGTACTGCAGAACCCAAGGTGTAGTGACGGTGGATAATGGACTAGGGTACTGTATTTATCAAGATGAAGCAAGTGGATAGTACTGAATCTATGTAAACATTTCAAATCATATAGCATATAAAGAAAAGAATAATTCTTTCATCAGGCCAAACACCATGTGAATCATATTTATTTATAATCTAACGTAACTGTAGAACTAAAAAGAACTTTTTTATACATTTTTTAATTCATCTACTTTCCCAACACAATATGCAGACAAGTTTAAATGCTGAATGAAGTCAGTTAAATACAGAAAAATTGGAACTACTGTAGATCTTATATTTAAATGTCTAAGAAGATTTTTGTAACAAAATTGATTGAAAATTATAACCCTGGTGGTTTATCAATTGATAAAATTCTATAAAACTTATATTTTAACAATTAATTGATAGATACACGTACATTTCTTTCAGAATCTTCCAAAGGATGTGAGTTTCCTAACTTTGATTTTGTTGCAGATAATCCATGTATGAGTGGATTTGGAACTCCAAATGCTCCTTCAGGTATTCCAAAACTGCTATTTTTTTCCGGTCGTACTTTTATAGACGGCAAGGCGAAACTCTAAAAGAAATATATAAAAAAATAATAATGCAATGTCACTTAACATAACCTATAAAGTTTTGATCGTGTATTGTAGACTTACCATTTTCAATGGATATTCACTGTATTACTTGATTTTCGAAAATATTCACAGTTATTTGTCAATTGCAGTTTTTTTTAATAATCAGGTAAATGATGACAAACAAAACGTTGCATGAAAAATGACAATTAAAGTTATTGCCACAGATAAGATAGAAGCAGTATTCCATCAGTATTCTATGGATAGAAGATAGAAGTAAACTGTTAAAATGCATAGATGATAATATACGATGTTGCAGTTTTGTATGAATCGAAGTGAGGATTTTTCCGCGGGACTTTTGAAAAGGTAGGCAGAAAACATAGTTTTTGTATAGAGACTAATGGGCGTAATGGCTAATGTGAATTGTTTTCGAATTTATTTGTCGAAAAAAACACTTTGTTCATCAAGATTTAGAGAACAGTTATCTAGTAAGTTGTTATAAAAAAATGTGAAAAGGGCACCACGTTGGAATGCCAAGTCGTTTTAAAAAACGTTAATAATTATTTGTCAAAATTGTTTACGTTAAAACCTATCGCTTTGAAGGTCTTGCGGTGGATAGCGCCAAATTGTTAAAAAAACATTAATAAGGCATGTAAAGGTTCCGAATAATAAGAATTACTGAAAAGGACAAATTAAACATATTAGCTCCTGCTGGAAAGTAAAATACCAAAATAAACATCAAACGCTGCCGCTGAAAAGAATAGGTACTTGTATTAAAAGAAAATACTATCGGCCCTCATGTGTGTAAAAAGCCAAATACATTAAAATACAGGCATGGTAAAAATAATACATAACGGAAATAATCTTACCAAACTGCTCTCCATCCAGGACTGCTGATGAAACACTTACGCTATCACTTAATTATTACTTTTTTATAAATTAAAACTAACTTAAAATCACCCGCGTGTTAATTGTATCTGAAAGAAATTTTATTATTATTCTGAAAAAAACTTAATCACTACTTTATACAATTAAAATGCTAAGGCCGTCCGACAGCCCAGCCAATCAACTTTTTATGGTACAACCCCGTTAGCGGACAGTACCTATAATGAATTCGGTTCGACTAGCGTTAGACTACTTATAAAGTGTTTTTTTTCAACAAATAAATAATCTGAAAATAATTCATATTAGTCGTCTCTATAAAAAAAACGATGTTTTCTGGTATTATGGTCGAGATATTACCATGGGTTATGGTAGCAAAGAAACCCTACATCTATTATTTTGTTTCAACTAAATTACTAAATGACTTAATACTAGGAAAAGTTTCTCATATAATAATTAAAACATTTTAAATAAAATAAATAAATTTAATCACAATTTAACATAAATAAATTAATTTTAAAATGTCTTCGGGTCCTTAATCCTTAAACAATGCACATATTTTGTAAATAATTAAATTCTAATAATTCTATATTCATTACAGATTCCTAGGACATTAATATTACTTTCCAGTTTTGTTGGCCGACGAAATAGCGCCTTCCTTAGATTTTTATTATAATAATATACCCACTAGGAAATACTGTAATTGGCGTTATCAACAAGAACTTTATCTTACTGTATTATCATATTATTGTATAAGCTGTTGTATTTCTGAATAAAATAAAATAAAATAAATAAATAAATAAATATACTAGGTGTCGTAGTGATACCCTCCTCCCAAGAGGCTGGAAGGATGAGCTCACTTTTTTTTGAATGTCAAAAATGGAATTTGATATTCCACACATAGGTAGTCGCTGAACGAGATTGATAAAAAAAACTAAACAAAATTTGAAGCCGTGGTCTCACGATACACAAATGTCAACTGTCAGCGCACAAACGTCAGACGGCACGGTCATGTCACAAGATAAAATGTTGAAATAAATAAAATTGTCAATAAATTAGGACGTCACAAATTAAGATAGATAGTCAATATTGGACGTCACACGTTAAAATTAATAAAATAAGACAAATAACTTAAAAACAACACACAGCCGAAATATTGTCACATAAAATAAAATTGTCACATACATAATATATATATATAGTTTTCGGGGGCACACATTATTTCCTCATCTCGGCCATGGGCGTGCTGATGCACCGCCAATGCCGGAATGGACCGTCGTCGATGGGCGAAGGGGCAAGGCTATCGGCGAAAGCAACCTCGGGTCCCAGACACCGGCAGATGCCGGTTGGGTGACTGGCGGGAGCAAACAGCGGCAGCGCGAGTCTCAAGGAGATGCAGGCCGTTGCTCCAGGGTCCAGCGCGACCCAACAGCGTTTGGAACACTTTCCAAACTCAGCACCCGCTTCGGTCCAGGAAAGCGGCTCTCTCGCCGAGTGGTTGTGCGCCGATCCATCTCGGCACTCCAGGTGTCACGTCCATGGCTACTGATGTTGAGCGAGCCTAACCGACACCCTTTGGCGCGGCTTGCAGCTGCTCTGCCCACGAGGGAGCGCGGTCCGTGTCGACACGACGCGTGTTCAATTTCGACTGTCAAAAATTTTTTCACTCGTAATGTCACATTTTGGAGGTTATGTTATTATTGTCAATTTTTTTTTCTTACACTTTAATTTTCACACACTATTTTATCATAAATGTTTGTTTGTGGTCAGCTGATTTGGCGTCGAATTTAAATAAAAATAACGCGAACAGGAGAGGTCGCGTCAGTAGTCAGCAAATTTTGTATGAATCGAAGTGAGGCATTTTTCCGGGGGAAATTTTGTAGTTTTGGTTGGCAGACCACATCGATTTTCTATAGAGAATAACGACTAATGTGAATTGTTTTCGGATTTAATTGTCGAAAAAAACACTTTGTTTATTAAGGTTTAGAGAACAGTTATCTAGGATGTGTTGAAATGTAAGGAAAACTATGTTGCCAACCAAAACGTCAAACGCACGATATTCCAAGACTCAATTTTTGCACGGAGTACTACATCTAGTATATTATAATAAAAATCTATGATGTTTGTTTCAATCAGGAGTTATCAACTATTGTATTTTTACTTTATTTTTCCATATATCTCAAAAATCATATAAGGTAGATCCCTGAAAATTGGTATAAATATAGACAAATACAAAATCTCAAATTTATTTTTTCAAAAAAAGTTTCTCAAATATTTACTATTAAGGAAAACATTTTTGTTATGATAAATCTATTTGTTTAACTACCTATATTTCCAAAGTATTTAATAGTTAATTTAATTTGCTATAAAAATATTAGTATTGTAGTAATACATCTCAAACTTGATATTTCCATAGGTATTGTGATCGATATATTTCCATGCATTATGATATCAAAGAAACCCAATAACCATTATTTTACTTCGGCCTAATGTATTTCTTCTATTAATTCTAGGAACGGATTATAGCGGCCCCCCAGGCCTTGTTCATATATTTAAGCATTGTCTTTTATATTAAAAAAAAATTGAAATGTAAAATGCATTTGGCAGATTCCTGGAATCTTGGTTGGCACCCGGCGGTTCGGGTTGGTTCTTCAGTTTAACCCCCCCCTCCCCTACTCCACGTTTCACGGCCGCTGTGTCGCCCTGCTGTGGCCAGTCAGTTGTCATTCGGTAGTTGTGAGTGTCAGTTGTCATTCGGTAGGAGTCAGTGGTTGGTCGGTAGTTGTAGAGACCCGCGTGCGAGAGTGCGAGTTTGCTAGGCTATCGGACGGCCTTAGCATTTTTTCTTTTAATTGTATAAAGTAGTGGTTAAGTTCTTTTCAGGTTCTCTACCTATCATCGGGGGGTGCTTTTAAGATAGTTTAAGTTACTATTAAAAATAACATTTAAGAATAAGTAAAAATAACTTAAATAATCGCATAATAGTGAATAAGTGTGTTTCAGGTCTATATAACCAACGAGGGGTGAATTTAAGCTAGTTTTAAGTTATTTTTAATTACTAAAAAGTGATATGTAGTGTAAGTGTTTCCTCTATAGCCTCGTTACGAGAGCAGCAGTTTGGTAAGATCTTTCCAGTTATGTATATATTATTTTACCATGCCTGTATTTGTATGTATTTGTCTTTTCAGGCACATCGCAGCCTATTATGTTTTATTTTCAGGGGCAGAGTTTAATGTTTATTTTTATTATGCTTTTCAGCTTCTTTATTTATCAATTTCGCGTCCCAACATGGGACCAATATATATCTTCCCAGTCTCTTTATATCAATTTTGCGTCCCAACGTGGGACGAGTATTTTTCTCCGCCTTTTCTCTAGATAACAATTTGGCTCCCAACGTGGGACAAGTACTTTTCTCCGCCTCTTCTCTAGATATCAAACTTTTTAAACATTTTTTATAAAAATTTAATTTAGTGATGACATTGTTTCATACAATTTGTAAGACAGTAAACACTACAGAATATTTCACTCAATTGTTTGATACGTACTTAATCTCCACATACATACATACCATTATGGTGTTTTGATATATTGGTAGGAAAAAAACTGACCTCCATACTATCCTATACTGACATACATAAGTACCTATATGTTTTATATAGAAATAAAAATATCTTACCATTACCATTGCGCCGTCACACACCATTTGGCCTTGTACACAATGGTGATGGCCTGTAGTGGGCCAGCATCGACCAGTGTTTTACTAGAGCTTATCAAATAAACCATACAAAATTCATTTTCCAACTATTCTTTATTCAAAAATTTTAATATAAATAATAGGCTTTTTTGATTTATTTTGACAGATAAATAGAATATACCTATTTCAGTAAATCTATGTATACTTTTTCAATTTAGATTAAAAAATTTAATATATCTCACATTTTTTGATTTTAATAAAAAAAAAAATGGCAGCACGAAAAAGTGCAATAGTAAGTGTAAATTAGATTTATTTTGTGTTTTGGGCTCAATTCTATTTCAGCTTAGAAAACTTGTGTTTGAATCATAGAATAATAATAGTATAGAATACTCTTTAGCCTGCAGTAAACGATACTGCTTTATGTTGACTAATTTGGTCAACATTTTGCTACGAGCATTCATTAATCATTTGGCCATCTGCGTGATACGTTCTCCAAATAGGGAATTTTTATTATACGAACAATGTCTACCAGCAGATTCATACATACATTGACACGATCCGGCCAATAAAACGGCTTCACTTTTTCAGCGAGGTATTGTATGGGAAAAGCTCCTGCAGGTCCCTAACTGGAGAACGGCGGCTGAGGATAGAAGAGGTTGGAGGCATTTGTTGAAGGAGGCCAAGGCTCGATTTGGGCTGTAGCGCCATCGAAGAAGAAGATTGTATGGGAATGAGTATTCTATAGTTTTATTATTATTCTATGGTTTGAATCCAGTATGACTTATGTTATTATTTACTAATGAATATTTTTTTTTGGGATTAGACAAGGGATGTATTTTTTTAATAATTACCACATGATTTCTATCTAGGATCCTGAAGTATTGCAAAGAATGAAATTCATTGCACTTTGTAAGTTTAGAGCTGCTGGAAGACTGGTAATGCAAAATGTTGGTTGGATGTTGGAAAAAAGTATTCGAGTTGAACGTTTGAGTCATGGAGGTAAAAGTTCGAATATTCTAGAAGCGTTCAAAAGCCTATCTCTAAAGAAGAAAATTTTAAGTATGGAGGTAAGAAAATAATGGAATTGATTTAAAGTTAAGTAATTTACTTTGGAATTGTACAAATCTGAAATTTAAATAATATGTAGAATGATGGGTTTATTGCCATAAGGCAATTTTTTTCAACCATTCAAAGCAATGCAAGGCTATATATAGTATAGTGGTACATTAAATTTATGACGAAAAACAAACAGAAATTTATAACGAAAGCAAACACATAACATTATTAAATGAAAAATCACAGCAATAAAGAAAGGAAGGTGGTAGATAGAGGTTGTGGGAGGAGAAAGAGGATGGAGAAGGAATAAAAATAAAGAGTTATTAGTCTTTTTTTTTTAAAGTTGATTCGATTGGGACATCATAATATTGTCACTTAAGAGTTTCACAGTCTTGCTGATTGTACTTCAAAAGAGGAACTGGAGAAATTCAGTAGAATGAATGGGAATAGCTAGTGTCGTACAATCATCAGATCGAAGAGGCAGACCGTGATTTGACAAGAATGTAACATTTTCTTAAGATATTATGGTGACATAGTGTTATTAATTATATTGTACAGTGGTGAAAGTATATGAATGTTATGACATTGGCGAATCTTAGGCCTGCGATTTTGGTCAGTGGAAATATGATAATATTTTCTAAGATTGTAAACAAAGCATATACATACAAATGGTAATTATTCTGGTTTATTTAGGAGTTCTTCAGTAGAATCCAGATTACAGACGCCAGCATAATCAAGCAATGGGAGAATTAAGTATTGTACAAGTGTGATTTTGGAATGTGTCAAAAGAATAAACAATCTTTATCTAATGTATTGTTAGCCAGTTGGTTAGATATCTGACTAACGTTGAGCGAAAGGTCTTGGGTTCGATTCCTGGAGAAGACATAGTTTTTAATTGTGTTTTCAGTATGGATCTGTAAGATGATTAATATCCATAAGAATCCAGAATGTGGCAACTTGTAATTGTGTGCGTGTTAAATGAATACCTGTTAGTTGCCCGAGATGCAATACAAAATAAAATAAAACAATGTTAATTGTTTTCTGAATGAAGAGTGCAAATTTTAAGTAATGATTTTTTTGTTGCCAACTTCCAGTAATGAAGACTGCCATCATAGATCTATTTACCTATAAATCTTGAATAACACTAGTTGTATGTAACACGTATGTGATCCAACCATGAAGGTATTAACATGAGATCGAACTATCCTGATATTATGAGTAGTTATTTAACTAGCTTTTTATAGTTTTTGACAGATGTGATATTTTGAATGAAAAAAACATAAGAAGCTTGAACAATCGACGCGCATGTATAAGACAATGCACGGATATAAAGGAAGCTTTGAATGTGTGCAAAAATAAGAAGTGTTTGGCGCTCGGTTTTCTCTGTCTACCCCTTTAAGAACAATGTGTGAAGAAAGATGTGGAAATTAAAAAAGTTTAATTGTTGATAACCCCTGACGTGGATAAAAATAAATGAAATCAATAAATGATTGTAAGCCTACAGAGAGAGACAATGGCACACAATCATATATACATCTACCCACACACACAGAGACACAAAATTTATTTTCTTCCAAAATCTATTGTGTATAACATATATGCTGCGAAGGCTTTAAGTTGATTTTTTCGACTTCAAAGTTGTAAATTGCTAATCCTATGTTAAGTATATGTAACTTAGCTGAGAAAATCAAGAGTTGGATTAGGTAGGTACTATAATTGATGAACAATATAGCAGTTGGATTAGGTAGGTACTATAATTGATGAACAATATAGCAGTTGGATTAGGTAGGTACTATAATTGATGAACAATATAGCAGTTGGATTAGGTAGGTACTATAATTGATGAACAATATAGCAGTTGGATTAGGTAGGTACTATAATTGATGAACAATATAGCAGTTGGATTAGGTAGGTACTATAATTGATGAACAATATAGCAGTTGGATTAGGTAGGTACTATAATTGATGAACAATATAGCAGTTGGATTAGGTAGGTACTATAATTGATGAACAATATAGCAGTTGGATTAGGTAGGTACTATAATTGATGAACAATATAGCAGTTGGATTAGGTAGGTACTATAATTGATGAACAATATAGCAGTTGGATTAGGTAGGTACTATAATTGATGAACAATATAGCAGTTGGATTAGGTAGGTACTATAATTGATGAACAATATAGCAGTTGGATTAGGTAGGTACTATAATTGATGAACAATATAGCAGTTGGATTAGGTAGGTACTATAATTGATGAACAATATAGCAGTTGGATTAGGTAGGTACTATAATTGATGAACAATATAGCAGTTGGATTAGGTAGGTACTATAATTGATGAACAATATAGCAGTTGGATTAGGTAGGTACTATAATTGATGAACAATATAGCAGTTGGATTAGGTAGGTACTATAATTGATGAACAATATAGCAGTTGGATTAGGTAGGTACTATAATTGATGAACAATATAGCAGTTGGATTAGGTAGGTACTATAATTGATGAACAATATAGCAGTTGGATTAGGTAGGTACTATAATTGATGAACAATATAGCAGTTGGATTAGGTAGGTACTATAATTGATGAACAATATAGCAGTTGAATATTGAACAACTGACAACCAGTTTTCTTTTTACTTCATTTTTAGGATAAATTTTTGTTATGTCAAAATACACTGTGGAGAACAGATGAAGAAAAACAATATCTTTACCATGTCATTGGAGGCTATAAATGTTTTAGAGACTATCCAAAGGTTTGTCTTTTAAAAGGATAACTACTATAATTTTTTTTGTTTATTAATTTATCTGTAATTTTTGGAGTTCTATTTTAAAAGTGACCAGGGGGGCAAGTTTGGCCAACTGGCGGAATTAAAGCCATTCATGTTTACCCATATCATGGATATAATTATCTTATGGAGATCTATAATATCTTAAGATGTTATAGTACTCCATAAGATAATGATATGGGTAAACATGGATGGTTTTTATTCCGTCTGTTGACCAGACTTGCCCCCCTGTTTATTTTTTTTAAAAATTCACATAAAAAATGTTATTTTACTCACCACTTTATACCTAATAGACTAATATTTTTTTATTATCATGTAATAAGCAATTTTGTTAGCTATATTTTCTAAATAAAATAATTATTTTATAGCTTTTAAGTAATATTAAGTTCATATTGGTAGGTATAGATTATTCAATTATAGCATCCAATTTTCATTCATCACATATCTTAATTTTACAGAGAAAAAAGTAGGTTTACATACCTTTGTATGTATTATTTACAGAGAAGCAATTGGGTGTCAATAACGTTCAACTAAAAAGGTAGGTTTACATACCTTTGTATGTATTATTTACAGAGAAGCAATTGGGTGTCAATAACGTTCAACTAAAAAGGTAGGTTTACATACCTTTGTATGTATTATTTACAGAGAAGCAATTGGGTGTCAATAACGTTCAACTAAAAAGGTAGGTTTACATACCTTTGTATGTATTATTTACAGAGAAGCAATTGGGTGTCAATAACGTTCAACTAAAAAGGTAGGTTTACATACCTTTGTATGTATTATTTACAGAGAAGCAATTGGGTGTCAATAACGTTCAACTAAAAAACTAACCGTAGGTAAAAAAAAAAATCTGTACACTTATATGAAAATTTGTGTCCTCTGTACAGATCTAACTATTAGACGGATGAACTACATATTGATACCATAGTATGAAATATATTAACTTAGATCTGATTAGTTTTCCATAGGCAATGGTTTATTTTTTCTCTATGTTTCATCTGTTAAAACTGAAGAAATGCTCTCACAACCTGGAAATTCGAGATATTTAAATTTTGTTTAAATTATTTATACAACATAAAGAATCTCCACAAAACTGCATTCAGAATTTGTCATCCTTAAAAGAAAAATATACAACTGTTTGAAAAACTTTGTTCATAATAGTGGGTTTTTTGTATGAAAAATATATAAGATAATTTTTTCTTATTTGGCAATGCCGAATAATTTGATTTCATAATTTCTTCATATGATTTTTTGCTCTCCACTATTTTATGAATGTAATAGTATTCATCTACATACTATCACAACATCTTCCTCACGGGATAGGTAGAGACAACCAAACACCACATTCTTCTATCTTGACAAATATCTGATATCCATAGCCTCATCAACATTCATACATCATCTCATACATGTTTGTTTATTGTTTTTTTTATTGTAAACATTTTTTTTTACATCAATTTCTCAACAGTTATCATGTAGAGAGTGTATACTTTGAGTTTCATGACATTGTTTTTGTGTGTATGGTGTATTATTGAAAACTTTTGTTCTCTGGAAACTAATATTTATTTAGGTATCTAATACAAATGTACTTCATAAAAATACATTTCGAGATTGTCAACCTTTCAAGAAGAAAAAATGTACATACTATGTAGTGTAGAGTTTAGTGTTGGCTACAATCAGTTTTTTTCATGGATATGAAAAAAATGGGTATGGTGCACGTTTTTAACTAAAAATGAGATACCTTTATGTGAATATGAGGTATTTCTAGATTCCTTATAATCATATAGGTAAAGAATCCTGTTCCAACTATTCTTTCATTAGCAATCCAATTTTTGAATCTTGAATATTATATAATATACTTAGGCATACATATATTTAAGGTTCAGTCAGGTTTTTTATGTTTTCTTTCTGCAATATCGTCCGCCCAGTTAAACAACTTAACTGTCTTATCACATATACACTTAACAACTGTCATCTGCTAGTCCCTCTATAGACAATGTCTCATCATATACAATATAGTGCCGCATTTTCAAATCCTTGTAAAAAGTACATATGCATACTCATACATTCTCAAAATAAAGTATAAATTCTTGTGCTATAGATTAACAAAACCAGTGGGGCGAGATTCAATCTTGCGTCCTCTGGATTATCCAGTATCTTATCCAGTGCGCTAGCTGTTCTTTCACCGACCCATCTAAATATTTATTTATATACCTTACTACTATTATCAATTTCAAGTTGTATACTAGTTTTATTAAAATGTAACAATGAAAATAGCTGATAGATAATATTTCCACAAATTCGCATGTCCAGGTTGAATTCAAATTTTAGAAAGTTCGTCGTAACCTAAGTGCAGTCTCATATTTCAAATATTATGGACCGGGACGAGTTATAATCCGAGAAGGGCATACACCAAATGCCATGTATTTCATAATAAGTGGTCAGATTGAAGAAACACAACAAACCTTTGATGTTCTTACACAAAGTTGGGAAAAATCGCCTGTGGGGAAACTGTCACAAGGTGATGTTTTTGGACATGAATCTCTGCTCCATGATTTACCAAGACCAAAAACATTAACAAGTTTAAGTTAGTAATAAATCCATGTATTTTTATAATACTCTGAATATAACTTATAAATTTGTACTAATAATCTTAAATAGTATGAAAGAAAATAATTTTAAATTCAATAATTTTTTTAGTGATATATTTACTATGCATATAATCAAATATTGTTCATTGTATTATATTGGATTGTGTGTTAGGATCTTAAGACATAAAACAAAAACTAAATAAGCACATATAACTACATACTCATTAATATTCCAACTGTCGATTTGTTCAAGAGAACTTTGTTCTCTTAACATATCGACAGAGTTTCAAGCCAGGATACGCGAGATTTGTGTGCACGGTCTACATTTTTCACGGCTTTTCCAACTTTGAAGTCAAAAAACACCAACTTAGAAGCTTCGCAGCATATATTTTCTACATTTACTCAGAATTCGGAGTGGAACATTTCGTGTGTCTGTGTGTGTCCCTTATAACTTTTGATCCACTCAATTTACAGAGCCCGAAATTTCAGAATATATAAATAGTTATAGGCCTACAAAAATTTTGTACTCAGAATTTTGAATTTTATCTAAGAAGACTTAATAGTTTGATACTTCATCTCCAAACATACATATGTACATATCATCATGCTGTTTTCATATTCTGGGTAGGAAAAAAGGACTGACCTCCATACTATCCTATCTTGACATACATACCTACATGTGTTGTATAGAAAACAAAATATCTTAAAACATTCAATAATTTGGATTTATGGGTTTATATTTTGGTACTTATTCTTAAACTATACATACTATAGCTATCGACAGTTGGATCTCATGTGTTACATGCAACTAGTTATATAGATGAAAATTTTGTAAGAAAACTACAACTGCCATTTACCTTTATTGATCAAACAATATTCAACTACTTTGGACTAAAGTGACAACACAAATACTTAAGTGTATGTAATTTAGAAAAATCAATAATTATTGTAACTTACCTGTGAAATAAAATTCTTCTTTTTATAGCTGGAGTAGAATTATTGTGTGTCATGAAGGAAGACTTCAAAAATGTCTTGCAGACTACAATACAAAAGCAATGGGATGAGTTTGAAGATGCTATGTCACAGTTTACTTACTTTTCAACATTTAGCGAGGTTTTCAATATTTTTGTCAAAATTATGCCGTGTCTAGTTTTTGTGATTTATGTCAAAAATACCTATGTACTTACATATAATATTTTAATCAACATATCACTGATTTTAATTTAATTTTTGGTTCTGATTATGTGTCACTTAAAGTAAACTAAATTTAAATAAAGTAATGCAAATTATCTACAACATTTCTTGAAGCAATGTGTTAATAAACAGGAAAATTGTTTAAAAATTTCTTAGTAAATGCAAAAAGATCATTGAAACATATAAAATATTGTATAAACAGCAAAAAATTATATAAACTTTCAGGAATCGCTTAGATTCAATATTTAAAAAAGTTGGATTTACAAGATTTATATATATTTATTTTGTGCATAGTGAATTTATGTGTCTGAAAAAGTATAATAACCTAAAACAGAGATTTTAATGAGTAAGTATACAATTATTTTTCTAGATTGCTATTCGCGAAGGTTGCATGTTGGCTAAAATGAAATATTTCAATCCAAAAGAAACAATTTTTGGTGATGGAAAAGGTGTTCCAAATTTTGTTTACTTCATTTTAAGCGGACAATGTCAAATAATTGAGACATTATTTGTGAGAGTTACAAAAATTGGATCCAAAACATTTCATACTATGTATACACCAAAGGTAAAAATTAGCCTACATCTCTTTATTGTATATCAAGAATATTGCACTTACATACATTTTATTGAATTTCTCCATGGTGTTTAAATTATGTAAAACACTTGTGATTAAGGCCGTAGCCAGGGAATTGATCCCCCCCGAAATGAAAAAAGAAGATATTTCTTTAGTAAGTAACAATGAGTTTGCAGTACATACGGTGCACCCATTTCACTCTGTTGTTATACAAAACATAATGGTTAAAATCACTATAAACAAATTTCCCTACTTACTTTTATTTTTATTACGTATGACTGTTCTTTATGCTCGTTTGGTACTCGCACGGGGATACGCTCGTGGGGCGACTTGTTTCTACTGTTCCACTAAGCTAAACCCCCCCCCGAAATTATTTTCTGGCTACGGCCTTGCTTGTGATGTCCAAAGTAAACAATTTTACATGATTACTTCAACAGTACAATTTCACTAATCAGATACAAGAGTGCCGGATAAGTGGAAAATTTGGATTACTGGAAAAATTCGTCAAAATTCTGTACAAATATAAAAGTGCATAATAATTATTGTTTATTAATAAAATCAATGTTTTTTTTAAATAATCCTAAGGAGTGATTACTGGACGTGTCAGTATAGTGAAATATCGGATTAGTGAGATAGTACTGTATAAACAATGGTTTTTAAAAAAATATATTTTAGGAATCACTTGAAAAGATAGTTGAAAAGGACAAAAAAACAATAAGTGATATTCCAACTGACCATTCAAAAACTGGAACAAAAAAAAAATCAAATAGTATACCACTATCTATTCTCTCACTTCGTGTTTCTGAAGGCCCATTAAAATCATTGGACACAAGTAAAAAATCAATGATTTCGATGAAATCGTCAACAGCTGATTTCAGAGAGTCTTCGACAGTAAAATGTTTTGAAAACCTTCCAAATAATGTCAAATTATTTTTTATGCAAGTGTGTCTTCTGAACGCTGGAGGATGCTTTGGATTGGGAGAAACAATGAAGAATAGAAGAATTGTTGCAGTAGGTGAAGTGAAGTGTTTGTTATTACCAGTTCATTGGCTTTGGAAATGGAATCCTGCCAATATATGGTCAAGAATAAAACATTTCATGGATAGAAAAATACCTTCCACAGAAAAAGTTTTCCACGAGTTTCAATTAAATTACAAATGGAATGAGTATAAGGAATCTATAATCAAGGATATTTTAAAACATAAAAAGGCAGTCAATTTTACTAGCGTTCATGATGTTCCATATTCAATAAGAATTGAACAAAATTTTGACTTTGAACATTGTAATATTTAATATAGGTTTTTAATTAGAAAAAGTATGTACTTAATTTGGGCATTTTGATAATTTATTATTTTCTTTAAATATAATAAAGCTGAAAAAGAGAGATGAGTTAGAATCAGCTAAATTCTCATTGATTAACGAAAAAAGCTATTGAAAAGAAAAATGTTTTGTAATTTTTTATTCACACAATAAGGTTATAAATTCACACATTATTTTTATATACACGTATAATTTTTTAATCAAACATATTGCAAATTTTCTTAATATATTAAAAATAAAACTTTGACAATAAAATAAAATAAATACATTCAAATTACATATAAGAATACATAAAGTTTTTTGTTCAAAATAGGTATGGTGCATTTAATTTAAAAGTACACTTCGTGGTTAAGTTGATATTTGGTGTTGTTATGCGTCAAAAACAGGATATTCTCTACAATGGATTTTTTTTGTAATTTTTGTAAAATTTATTTCTGATAAATCTGCACAAATTGTTCAAAAAGATGTGTTTTATTTATAATAATTATAGAAGACATGTTTCATTCTATCATATAAATTTCAGATTGTTTTCTTATACAATTCCTTATTTTTTAGTTAATAATAAGGAATTATGTGATAAGAGGAATTTAATTTGGCAATATGGCAACATTATTCAGTTCATTTAACTGTCTGACAGTTGTGCCAATATTACCGTGAAGTAGACATGGGTAACGACAAAATTCCTTACGTCAACTCAGTAACTCAGACACAGTTCACTGCGCCGGTTCACTGCGTTAACTCAAAATTGCGCCATGACGCAACTAAATTGTATGCGTGCGAACTGCGTTGGCTCGCTGAATTTGCAGCAAATCAGTGACACAATCACACAACACATTTCCTTTAAAAATAATAACAACTTATAAAAAATATGACACAAACATCGGTAAAAATGCTCCCTTATACAGATGCATTATTTCATATACAAACTTGGAGAGTAAGTATATCGAAAGACATAGATATCCTACACATGAAAAGACATTTGTACAAGAATAAAATTCGTATATATAATAATCGATAAGACAGTGACAGTAACAGTCCTTTCTTCTTTTCCCTCCCCTCTCCTCTCCCTTCTTAAACTTTAAACGCGATTAACAATAATTATAATTGAACTCAAAGGTGAATCAGTTTGATATTCACGTATGAAAATCTTTCCATCGCGTAGTTACTATACTTATATTTACAATTATGTATATAATATATTATTGTTATGAAATTAAGTACTATTTCTATTTAAATTGAAAATTTAAATAGAAATATTTTGAAAATAAGAACCCAAGAAAAATGAAAACAAAAGATTGGAGTAGTGAGTTGGAAAAACTAGACAAACCTTGTAAAAATATAAATTGTAGAAATATAAATTGTAAAAATAAATAAGACTTTGAACCATAATAAAATAAATAAATATAAATTCCGGTACATTTGGTGTCAGGTGTGGGGTATAAAAATACCCAAGTATTTTTTGTGTAAGAAAAAAATAAAATAGTTATTTATAAAGACATTTATTATGGCATCAAAAAAAATAAATCTTTTAGAGTTGAAAGTGGTTGATTTAAAACATGAGTTGGAGGAGAGAGACGCTGATACATCAGGAAATAAAAATGCACTTCAACTACGATTGAGAAAAGTGATGCAAGAAGTAGGTGAGGATCCAGACACATACCTTTTTGAAATGCCTTGCTCTAACAACGATCTTTGTCAAGTCTTAAAAGAACATTCCAGAGACATAGAAGAGAAGTTTCAAGAACATTCCAGAGATATAAAAGGAGAAATTAAAGAAATCAAAGGAGAAGTAGCGATGCTTCAAAAGCATTCAAATACTATAGAAAAGAAATTCCAGAATTATTCTATGACCTTTGATGAGAAGATAAATGAATTAACTAAACAGATGAAAGTTTTGGAGAATCAAGTGCTTCCTTCAATCACGCCAATGAATTCCGAGCAAAATTCAGCTGTAGATACAAATTTTAAGTGTGTAGAAGATACAAGAGTACCAACAGTGGAGTGCGTGCGAAATGATATGCCAACCTTTGATGGAAAATGCCCCTGGGAAGAATATTTAACATTGTTCGAGACAGTGGCCATGATAAATGGCTGGTCCATGACAAGAAAGGCCTCAGTGTTGAGTGTATCATTACGAGGTGATGCTTTAAAAGTTTTGGAGACAATTCCTCTAGCTGAGCGACGAGATTTAAAATTGTTGATTGAGAGACTTGAGATGCGATTTGGACATAAGCACATGGAACAGTTTTACAGGTCACAACTTAAGAATCGTAATCAGAAATCTAATGAAACTCTCCAGGAATTTGAGGCGGATATAGCGCGTCTAATTAGATATGCATACCCTACGGTTCCTGATGATGTGTGTGAAAGCCTTGCAGTAGAAAAGTTCTTGGATGGATTGTGGGCAAATGAGACACAACAAGCTGTAAAACTAGCTAGACCACAAACTTTGAGTGACGCTCTAACCCAGGCACTCGAATTTGAATCTATAAAAAAATCTTTACGAGGTCATGCTCAAGCCCGCGTTGTTGAGGCCGTTGAAGAGAATCAAAAACTCATCGAATGCATTGTCGAAAAGGTGATGAAGGCATTGCAAGGAAGAAAAAGACAGTTTCGCTGCTGGGGTTGTGGACGAGCTGGACATCTACGTAATCGGTGTCCAAATGAAGCAACAACGCAACAGCAACAGCCACAGGAAAACTAAAAAGGGTTGATGGGAAGGGGCAACTGTTGACCTACATTACCAATGCCTCAAAGAGATCTGCAGTTGTTGCATCATTCAGTGGTCGAGATACCAGTATGTTTATAAATGGCAAAGTAAATGGAAAGAATTTGAAACTTTTGCTGGATACTGGAGCAACGATGACAATCATGAGACCAGATTTGCTTTATAACAAAAAGTGTATTACACCAACTAAATGGACATTACGAACAGCTACTGGGGAGTCGGCATCTATATGTGGTGAGACATATGCCAACTTTCAAATTGGTAGTTCTATCTTCGATCATCAGGTGCTAGTGGCGAATATAGAGGAGGAAGTTATTCTCGGAATGGACATAATGGCGAAATATGGATTCCAGTTGGATCTAAAGAGGCGATCTTTGAAAATTGGAGATGAAGATGTTCTCGTGCAAGAGCGTGAGGAATTTTCTACACGTGTTCTTGCAGCGGATGTTGTAACTATTCCAAAACAAAGTGAGATGTTAGTACGAGTCAATTTAGACTGTGTTATCCCGAATGGACATGTTTTGGTTGTGGAGTCCAACGCCAACAATGAAGCAGGAAAAGGAGTATTAATTGCAAGAGCACTGATTCAAAACCAAAAGGAAATTTTAGTCAGATTAATGAACATAAATGAATATCCAGTAACTGTCAAAAAAGGAGCTTATTTAAGTGTGTGTTCATCAGTTTCATCAGTAACACAAAATGCCTGCATCGCACAAGTTTCTTCAGAGGATGTACCAAAACATCTTGAAGACTTTGTAAAAGATGCTTGTAAGGAACTTACCAAAGAACAAAGCAAACAAATTAGATACCTCATTGCTCATTATCAAGATGTTTTTGAGAATGCGAGTCTTTCTAAAGGAAGAACCAATGTTGTTCAACATCAAATAGATACGGGTGACGCAAGGCCTATCCGCCAATTACCTAGAAGGCTACCATTAGCAAAGCGGGCGGAAGCAGATCAAATTATTCAAGACATGGAAAGGGATAGCGTTATTGAACCATCAAGCAGCCCATGGTGTTCACCAGTAGTGTTAGTTAAAAAAAAAGATGGCTCAACTCGGTTCTGTGTGGACTTTCGCTTATTGAATAATGTAACTAAGAAGGATAGTTATCCACTGCCTCGAATCGATGACACCCTAGATACATTGGCTGGTTGTAAGATCTTCTCAACTTTGGATCTAAAGAGTGGTTATTGGCAGGTTGGATTGGAACCCAAAGATAGAGAAAAAACGGCGTTTTCTGTTGGAAGTGGATTGTGGCAATTCAAAGTGATGCCATTTGGACTTTGCAATGCACCGGCTACGTTTGAACGACTAATGGAAAGTGTGCTAAGAGGATTATCGTGGGAGACCTGTTTGGTATACTTAGATGACATCATCGTACTTGGGAAGCGTTTTGAAGAACATTTAGGAAATTTGGAACAGGTATTTTCACGATTGAGGTTGGCCAACCTTAAACTCAATTGCAAGAAATGTATATTGTTCCGAAAGCAAGTCAACTATCTAGGTCATGTTGTCTCTGAGGAGGGAGTAGCAGTAGATCCTGAGAAGATTAAAGCTGTTCGAGATTGGCCAGTACTTAAAGACAAACATGAAGTAAGAAGCTTTTTGGGTCTGAGTACCTACTATCGACGATTTGTTCCAGGCTTTGCTGACATCGCAAAGCCACTGACAAAACTCACGGAGGAAAGCAGTGAATTCATATGGGATTTCAAGTGCCAACATGCATTTGAAGAATTAAAACAGGTTCTAATTAATTCTCCGGTTTTGAGTTATCCTCGAGCTGAAGGAATGTTTATTCTGGATACAGATGCAAGTAACGTTGGTATCGGAAGTGTGCTCTCCCAAGTACAAGATGGGGCAGAACGCGTGATTGCTTACTTCAGTAAAGTATTGTCGAAACCAGAACGCAATTACTGTGTAACACGAAGAGAATTGCTTGCTGTTATCAAGTCAGTTGAGCACTTTCGCAAGTATTTATATGGACGGAAATTTCTTTTAAGGACAGATCACTCGGCACTTGTGTGGCTTTTGCGATTCAAGAATCCTGAAGGTCAAGTGGCAAGATGGATAGAGAGATTGCAAGAATATGACTATGATTCTGAACATCGAGCCGGACTTCATCATAGAAATGCCGATGCACTGTCAAGGCGACCATGTCCAGAGGATTGCCAGCACTGTAATAAGGCTGAGGAAAAGTTTTTTTATAGCTTGTAGAACCACGGTCGTTGACAATTTTTGGCAAGATGATGAAATACGAGCAGACCAATTGGAAGACCCAGATCTCAAGTTTGTAATGCAGTGGAAGGAAAATGATCAAAGACCTTTATGGGAAGAAATAGCTTCACTATCTCCAAATATTAAGTCATACTGGGCTCAGTGGCAATCCATTGTCGTGGAAAATGGGTTGTTAAAGCGTGTATTGGAGAATGAAGATGGAACACAGCAGAGACAACAACTATTGATTCCAAGGAAGAGAATTCCTGAAGTTCTTAAACTGCTTCACAATGATGTGTCTGGGGGACACTTGGGAGTTAAAAAAACCACAGAAAAAATTCGTCAACGTTTTTATTGGGTCAATTACAATGGAGATGTAAAAGATTGGTGTAGAAGATGTGTAACTTGTGCCACTTCAAACGGACCTCAGAAACGAAGGCGTGCGCCAATGAGGCAGTATAATGTTGGTAGCCCATTTGAAAGGATAGCCATTGACATAGCGGGGCCGTTTCCCACAACGGAAAGAGGGAATAAATATATTCTGGTAGCAATGGACTATTTTAGTAAATGGACAGAAGCCTATGCACTACCGAATCAAGAAGCTACCACTGTTGCTGAAGTCTTGGTAAGGGAACTGATAAGTCGTTTTGGAGTACCATTGGAGTTACACTCGGACCAGGGAAGAAACTTTGAATCAGCCGTATTCCAGGGAATTTGTGAAGCATTAGGAATTCGAAAGACGAGAACAACTGCTTTGCATCCACAGTCGGATGGAATGGTGGAGCGAATGAATCGAACAATTGGAAGATTTTTGTCAAAAGCAGTGTCCGATCACCAGAAGGATTGGGACGAATACATCCACTTGTTCTTATTAGCTTATCGAGCAGCAATTCATGAGACAACAGGGCAAACACCGGCAAGTGTGATTTTTGGCCGTGAGTTACGGTTACCTTGCGACCTGCAGTATGGATCTAAGCCTGGAGAAGATCTAGTTGGAGAAGATTATGTGTCAGATCTTCGGAGGAAAATGAATGCTATACATGACCGTGTACGGTCCAATATTCAAGTAGCTAGTGACAAGATGAAGGAGCGATACGACATTAAAGCTGTGGAAGGTGGTTATCAGGCTGGAGACTTGGTTTGGTTATTTAATCCACAACGACGACGAGGCTACTCACCAAAGCTTCAGAAATCCTGGGAAGGACCGTATGAAGTGATCAAAAGGATTAATGATGTGGTTTATCGTATACGAAGAAAACCAAATGGGAAGCCAAGAGTGGTACATTTCAATCGCCTGGCTCCCTTTTTAGGTGATAACAAGGATGAGGAAAAAAATCCAGTTGCTCAAGTTTGCAATGTCCAAAGTGAAGAAAAGACCTTCGAGGAATTCATGATGACTCCTTATCGACGCACTCGCCATGGTGAGACTGTGGAAATTGAGCAAGACCTCTTCGATATCCCAGAAGATAATGTTTTAGCTTACTGTGTGGCTCAAGACATGAAGATGACTAGTGGTATAGCCAAAGTTATCATGAGAAAGTATGGGATGTTATATGAGCTAAAAGCCAAGAATCTGAAGATTGGAGAAGCGGTCCATTCACAGCATGGAAAACAGCATTTATTCTACATGACGAATAAGGAAACGTCTGAGGAACGAGCAGAGTATGCTCAGATGTGGAACTGTCTACGAAGTATGCGGGATCAAATGTTACAGTTGAATCTTATGAAGCTCGGCATTCCAAAGATCAGTGATGGTATGGATTGGAAAGTGGTTCGGAATATGATAGAAGAGATTTTTCATAATACTGGAATTAATGTTCTAGTTTGCTGCTATAATCCAAGATACAGTAAAAATATAAAAAAAAGTGTACCATGTTACTTTTTCAAAGCATCTCACTGTAGAGAAGGTTCAAAATGCCGATTTATTCATCTAGAGAATTCTGTTCGGGACGAACTGAACTAAGAGGGAGGCAGTGTTATGAAATTAAGTACTATTTCTATTTAAATTGAAAATTTAAATAGAAATATTTTGAAAATAAGAACCCAAGAAAAATGAAAACAAAAGATTGGAGTAGTGAGTTGGAAAAACTAGACAAACCTTGTAAAAATATAAATTGTAGAAATATAAATTGTAAAAATAAATAAGACTTTGAACCATAATAAATATAAATTCCGGTACATTTATTTCAAACCACTTTTCATAGTCCGATTTTGCAAAATAATTGGGTGACAATATTATAAAAACGATTGCTTATTCCTTCACAATTTTACATTCTTGGCCAACGGCGGGACATAAAAGCTAGTATAAAATAATATTTATGCAATCCTCTATTTTTGTAATTTATGCATACTTTTATTTTTGTAATTTATGTAAACCTCTATTTTCGTAATTTATCCAAACCTCTACTTTTAAACGTAGATACTTATATCGGATATTAAGCGAACACTGGTATTTAAGTATGCAATTTAGTTTAGTTATCGCATATCCATTAGAAATTATAGATCAATTTCCTCTATATGACGTGTCGCCCGTGCGAGGAACTGGTATATTTAGACAAGTCGATAAAATGTACCTAATGGTGACACGAAACATTAAAAAATGTGTGTGTGGCGCAGCATAATATTATTATAGAAAAAATATTTATGTTGTGAGTAAGTCAGGAATGGCGATTTGCAGTTTCCTACCTACCTATAATTTACCTACTGCGTGACTAGGTTCGCTGGCAAAAGCTCAACTATATGTTATATTTAATTCCGGAAGATTTGTGGCCTTCGTCATTTTATCACAATATTATTTAATTATATTGTACCGAATAAAAATAAATAAGACTTTGAACCATAATAAAATAAATAAATATAAATTCCGGTACATTATCAATTAAGGAATATTGTGTATTCACTTTTAAAAATAAATAAAAAAATTCAGGCATAAAAATCATTTTGAAGCATTCAATTAATCAAGATAGATTTGATAATAACAGGAAAGAATAGAATATTAAATCACTAAACTTGTTGGCAAATTATTATAAGTGTGTCGAGAAGGGTTCGGGTTGCCACTCATAATAACATAGTTGTGATTTGTTGGTATATTATTATCAGGACTATCATAAAAACCACTGTCTTTTTGTGACATTTTCACATAATTGTCTTTTGTTATCAATAAATCGTTTTTATTTAGTTTGTCAATATTCTCAATATTCAATAAGAGTTTGTATGATGGATTTGAGAAATTTTTGGTGGTGTCAGGTTGGATTAGACTAATTGGTTCATTTTTTTGTGTGACAGAATTTGATTCACCCAAATCTGAGTCAGATTTTATACTTTGAGGTTTATTATCATCAATTGAAAGCATAGGCATTAGTTCCATTTGGTCAACTTCATCACATTCTCGTAAAGATTTAACTTTTTTTTTATTATTCGTAGATGACGGAAAATTAAAAACTTGTATGCTTTTCGAGGTTTCAGAATTTCTCACTGGACTCATACATAAGTAGCCATCACCACCTACAAAATATATAATATTATAGAATTATGGTAATCTCATAGTAAAATGAACATTATTATTATACTTTATGTATAGTAATGGGAAAACAACAAGATTGCAAATTAGTGTCTTTTTGCTTGCTTTGGTATATGTGCAAACCACCCCCCTCCACGGCGAAAAGGCTCAAAAAGTTTGCACAAGTGCACAAAGGTGAGTTTATTGCCATAAGGCAATCTTTTCCAAGCAATGTGAAGTATAAAAAGTTACTTCAGTACAATAATATTTGGTAGGTTTTTTAGACAAAACATACAACAATAACAAAAAAAAAATGGTATAGAGTGGTGAAAAAAAACAACAATGATCATAGCAATGAGAAAGAGGAGGCGATTAGATGCAGAAGGAATGTTCATGAATTATTAATATTTTAATTATAGTTTTTTTTTGTTTATTTGTACGGATTGAGATGACATAACTTTATCGGTTAGGCCATTCCATAATCTAACTTATTGAACTTGAAAAGAAGAGCTTAAAATTTCTGTATTGTGAAAGGGGATAGCCAGTGTGGTAAGTTCAACATTGTTTATCATATTATGTAATGAATAAGTTGTTGGTCTTTGAGGCTCAGTTAGTGAGGTACCTAACTCCTGTAAAAAAGGTTCAAGGTTGGATTCCCAGGGAAGTTACTTGCTTTTTTTTCTTAAGGTCTGGATTATTGAGACTCTCAAAATTAAAGTCTTCAAAAATGTAGCAATTTGTTATTAGGTGTGTGATAAATTAATATTCAGCATAGTAGATAAATTAATATATGCCACCAAACTTTTTGAGCCTTTTCGCGGTGGAGGGGGGCGGATAGCACATATACCAATCATCTAAAAAGACACAAATTTGCGATCTGGGCGCCCACATGACAGGTTCAAGTTAGTTAGAAAATTGTGGGATGCGCTGTGATGGCATGAATGAATGAAACTTGTTAGAAAAGCAATAAATTAAGAATCCATATTAATGAAATTTATTATTTTTCTTGGTGTAGAAAAGGTTCATTCAAATATTATGTAATGGATGGTAATAAATAAATAAGATAGATTATATTAGATCTTATTGATCTAAAAATCAATGACAGTTTTTTTATGAATTACGTTAAATTAATATAATACCAAAACCTGTACTATCAGGAGACTGAGGATTGACACTAGTGGGTCCACCACAAGGATCATTAACATATTCATGTTTATCATTAGCTGACACCAGATTTCCATAGTCAGGTGAGATCATCATAGCTAAATAATCATTGTCACCTCGTTCTGTCATCCATTTGTTATTCATATCAACGTATGGATTATTGAGATCCACAAAGTGCTGTAACAGAATCAAATTTATATTTGTTTTTTTTTACTATTTATTTATGTAATATTTTATTTTATTTACACATGTTTAAAATATACAATCACAAGATACACAATAAAAAAACATTTTGCCCTTTACGAGAGTGCAAGGGCTCGTATGCAAAGGAGATATTTAAAAACAAAATAAACTAAAATTTATATCAACAGAATTATTGCAATACGAAATTTATTTATTTATTTTTATTTCTTAATCTTGAAATTCAATATTTTCTACGTAATTGACATTTATTCATATAAATACCTTCATGATTTTATAACTACAATCAAATAGTCCCCAAACTCACTAAGACTATGCCTGTTTCAAAGTTGGCGATTTCACACAATTAGTGCGACATCATTCACAAATATACATACTGCAAGTAAACACAGTCGGGTACCTCACATCTATTTTATATTTGATTCCTTATTTTTCTTTTGAAATTATTAAATTCAGTTGCCAGTCTCAAATTTGTTTTGAGTTGATTGAACCAAATTACTCCATTGTAAATGTAGTAATGATGTGAGTATTTATAGTTTGGTACATATATACATATTTTTAATTTATTAAACAAATAAATCACAATTACATTCTTCAACTATACATATTCTCTCCATCGACAATTGGAGCTCATGTGATAGATGCAACTAGTTATATTAAGAATATGTTATTTATATACCTTTCTAATATTATCTTCCAATAGTGATCCAAAGCTTTCAGCCAATTCAGTGAATGTTGGCCTTTGTACAGGTTGCGATCTCCAACATTGCATCATAATTTGGTATATTTGCTCATTTGAATATTGTGGTTTTTTCATGCGATACCTTTTCAAAGTATAAAAGTATTTTTACAAGAATTTTTTTACGTAATATAATTATTGACAAACTTCTGCACACCCACATGATTTATTTATAGGTATTTAATTTATTAACAGTTAATTCTTGGTAGAATTCCATTTAAAATTATTAAAATGAAAACAATATATAATTATTCCACTTATTTATTTTGTTGACTACGACTAGTTTCGTGAAAAGCACATTTACGAGTAGTACCCGTTGATGTAAAAAAATATATGCTTAAAAATTGAGAAATCATGACTCTCTACTATTCCATAGTGTGGAGAGAAAAAATTCAATTAGAATGAAAACCAACTGAAAAAGAGTTAAGAATAAAAAAAAAAGAATCATCAAAATTATAATTATTTTCTGGAAGATCTGGACCCTTATAATCTTTGGTGGTTATTGGAATATTTCAAATAAGCAAGCTTACATCAAGTATTTATTATCTCAGGAAAAATAAAGAAGCATACTGTATATGAAAAAAAAATCATAGATTTAACATTAATCCATGACTCACAATAATCATGGTTTTGTGTTACGGAAATGGACCTATTGAGTGGAATTAATCACATACAATGCAAAGTATTGAGGCTTTCACAAAGCCAAAAATTAAGCAAGAGCGCCTTAGTAATAATTTTGATAACATAATACTATATGTATTGTAGCTATAATTTGTATTATGTATTATGATTACCCTTTGACAAGTCGATGATACAAGTTTTCATCAGCTTCCATTCCTGGGTATGGTGTACTGGCTAAAGAAAATAATTCCCACAGTACAATACCATAAGACCAAACATCAGATTGGGTCGAAAATACTCTATCTGTAATAGATTCTATCGCCATCCATTTCACAGGTAAAGGACCCTGAATAGTAAACGTTTTATTTATAGCATACTATGGCTGGGTTTTTTCAACAAAAGTATCAGTAATAGTATAGTTAAAATACTTTGATTAGATAAAATTGTGTCGTTTGACGGCATTAGATATCAATGAAACAACCAAAAGTAATGCACAATTTTGTGAAATCAAAGTATTTTAACTATACTATTACACTGATACTTTTATTCGAGAAACACAGCCTATGTTATGTAATTTAATTATTCAAACCTATAATTATTATATATAAATTTATGTTAAGTATGTTTGTGATTTTCTCCTATACCATTTATCTGATTGCAATGAAACTTTTGGGATTTATTCAGCGCCCGAAAAGGTTTCTGGTTAGTTAATTTATTTGACATCTCACACAAGAATTTACTAAAAATGTTCTAGGTGGAATTCATTCAATTATTCATCAGTGGTGCGTTGAATACGTTTTCACATCATAATACCAAACAGGGGGGCAAGTCTGGTTCAACCGGCGAAATCAAAACCCTAGTGATTACCCATATCATGGATATAATTATCGTATGGAGTTCTATGACATCTAAAGATATTGTAGAACTCTATATAATAATTATATCCATGATATGGGTAATTGTGAGGGTTTTGATTTCGCCGATTGAACCAGACTTGCCCCCCAAGATGGAAGAAAAAAATCTATAGCTATGAAGAATTAGAAATGAATAAAGTAGATGGATGGAGAGCATACATCACAATCAGGAACTTGATAACATAACAATATTTTATTTTATCACTTGTGTTATTTCAAGTTTTGAAACATTTGTATATTTTTTATAAATTAAGTTATAGATAGAATAGTAAAAATATATGAATGTTGTATAATTTACATATTATGTAGGTACTTTATTGATAAAAAATATATGAATGTTGTATAATTTACATATTATGTAGGTACTTTATTGATAAAAAATATATGAATGTTGTATAATTTACATATTATGTAGGTACTTTATTGATAAAAAATATATGAATGTTGTATAATTTACATATTATGTAGGTACTTTATTGATAAAAAATATATGAATGTTGTATAATTTACATATTATGTAGGTACTTTATTGATAAAAAATATATGAATGTTGTATAATTTACATATTATGTAGGTACTTTATTGATAAAAAATATATGAATGTTGTATAATTTACATATTATGTAGGTACTTTATTGATAAAAAATATATGAATGTTGTATAATTTACATATTATGTAGGTACTTTATTGATAAAAAATATATGAATGTTGTATAATTTACATATTATGTAGGTACTTTATTGATAAAAAATATATGAATGTTGTATAATTTACATATTATGTAGGTACTTTATTGATAAAAAATATATGAATGTTGTATAATTTACATATTATGTAGGTACTTTATTGATAAAAAATATATGAATGTTGTATAATTTACATATTATGTAGGTACTTTATTGATAAAAAATATATGAATGTTGTATAATTTACATATTATGTAGGTACTTTATTGATAAAAAATATATGAATGTTGTATAATTTACATATTATGTAGGTACTTTATTGATAAAAAATATATGAATGTTGTATAATTTACATATTATGTAGGTACTTTATTGATAAAAAATATATGAATGTTGTATAATTTACATATTATGTAGGTACTTTATTGATAAAAAATATATGAATGTTGTATAATTTACATATTATGTAGGTACTTTATTGATAAAAAATATATGAATGTTGTATAATTTACATATTATGTAGGTACTTTATTGATAAAAAATATATGAATGTTGTATAATTTACATATTATGTAGGTACTTTATTGATAAAAAATATATGAATGTTGTATAATTTACATATTATGTAGGTACTTTATTGATAAAAAATATATGAATGTTGTATAATTTACATATTATGTAGGTACTTTATTGATAAAAAATATATGAATGTTGTATAATTTACATATTATGTAGGTACTTTATTGATAAAAAATATATGAATGTTGTATAATTTACATATTATGTAGGTACTTTATTGATAAAAAATATATGAATGTTGTATAATTTACATATTATGTAGGTACTTTATTGATAAAAAATATATGAATGTTGTATAATTTACATATTATGTAGGTACTTTATTGATAAAAAATATATGAATGTTGTATAATTTACATATTATGTAGGTACTTTATTGATAAAAAATATATGAATGTTGTATAATTTACATATTATGTAGGTACTTTATTGATAAAAAATATATGAATGTTGTATAATTTACATATTATGTAGGTACTTTATTGATAAAAAATATATGAATGTTGTATAATTTACATATTATGTAGGTACTTTATTGATAAAAAATATATGAATGTTGTATAATTTACATATTATGTAGGTACTTTATTGATAAAAAATATATGAATGTTGTATAATTTACATATTATGTAGGTACTTTATTGATAAAAAATATATGAATGTTGTATAATTTACATATTATGTAGGTACTTTATTGATAAAAAATATATGAATGTTGTATAATTTACATATTATGTAGGTACTTTATTGATAAAAAATATATGAATGTTGTATAATTTACATATTATGTAGGTACTTTATTGATAAAAAATATATGAATGTTGTATAATTTACATATTATGTAGGTACTTTATTGATAAAAAATATATGAATGTTGTATAATTTACATATTATGTAGGTACTTTATTGATAAAAAATATATGAATGTTGTATAATTTACATATTATGTAGGTACTTTATTGATAAAAAATATATGAATGTTGTATAATTTACATATTATGTAGGTACTTTATTGATAAAAAATATATGAATGTTGTATAATTTACATATTATGTAGGTACTTTATTGATAAAAAATATATGAATGTTGTATAATTTACATATTATGTAGGTACTTTATTGATAAAAAATATATGAATGTTGTATAATTTACATATTATGTAGGTACTTTATTGATAAAAAATATATGAATGTTGTATAATTTACATATTATGTAGGTACTTTATTGATAAAAAATATATGAATGTTGTATAATTTACATATTATGTAGGTACTTTATTGATAAAAAATATATGAATGTTGTATAATTTACATATTATGTAGGTACTTTATTGATAAAAAATATATGAATGTTGTATAATTTACATATTATGTAGGTACTTTATTGATAAAAAATATATGAATGTTGTATAATTTACATATTATGTAGGTACTTTATTGATAAAAAATATATGAATGTTGTATAATTTACATATTATGTAGGTACTTTATTGATAAAAAATATATGAATGTTGTATAATTTACATATTATGTAGGTACTTTATTGATAAAAAATATATGAATGTTGTATAATTTACATATTATGTAGGTACTTTATTGATAAAAAATATATGAATGTTGTATAATTTACATATTATGTAGGTACTTTATTGATAAAAAATATATGAATGTTGTATAATTTACATATTATGTAGGTACTTTATTGATAAAAAATATATGAATGTTGTATAATTTACATATTATGTAGGTACTTTATTGATAAAAAATATATGAATGTTGTATAATTTACATATTATGTAGGTACTTTATTGATAAAAAATATATGAATGTTGTATAATTTACATATTATGTAGGTACTTTATTGATAAAAAATATATGAATGTTGTATAATTTACATATTATGTAGGTACTTTATTGATAAAAAATATATGAATGTTGTATAATTTACATATTATGTAGGTACTTTATTGATAAAAAATATATGAATGTTGTATAATTTACATATTATGTAGGTACTTTATTGATAAAAAATATATGAATGTTGTATAATTTACATATTATGTAGGTACTTTATTGATAAAAAATATATGAATGTTGTATAATTTACATATTATGTAGGTACTTTATTGATAAAAAATATATGAATGTTGTATAATTTACATATTATGTAGGTACTTTATTGATAAAAAATATATGAATGTTGTATAATTTACATATTATGTAGGTACTTTATTGATAAAAAATATATGAATGTTGTATAATTTACATATTATGTAGGTACTTTATTGATAAAAAATATATGAATGTTGTATAATTTACATATTATGTAGGTACTTTATTGATAAAAAATATATGAATGTTGTATAATTTACATATTATGTAGGTACTTTATTGATAAAAAATATATGAATGTTGTATAATTTACATATTATGTAGGTACTTTATTGATAAAAAATATATGAATGTTGTATAATTTACATATTATGTAGGTACTTTATTGATAAAAAATATATGAATGTTGTATAATTTACATATTATGTAGGTACTTTATTGATAAAAAATATATGAATGTTGTATAATTTACATATTATGTAGGTACTTTATTGATAAAAAATATATGAATGTTGTATAATTTACATATTATGTAGGTACTTTATTGATAAAAAATATATGAATGTTGTATAATTTACATATTATGTAGGTACTTTATTGATAAAAAATATATGAATGTTGTATAATTTACATATTATGTAGGTACTTTATTGATAAAAAATATATGAATGTTGTATAATTTACATATTATGTAGGTACTTTATTGATAAAAAATATATGAATGTTGTATAATTTACATATTATGTAGGTACTTTATTGATAAAAAATATATGAATGTTGTATAATTTACATATTATGTAGGTACTTTATTGATAAAAAATATATGAATGTTGTATAATTTACATATTATGTAGGTACTTTATTGATAAAAAATATATGAATGTTGTATAATTTACATATTATGTAGGTACTTTATTGATAAAAAATATATGAATGTTGTATAATTTACATATTATGTAGGTACTTTATTGATAAAAAATATATGAATGTTGTATAATTTACATATTATGTAGGTACTTTATTGATAAAAAATATATGAATGTTGTATAATTTACATATTATGTAGGTACTTTATTGATAAAAAATATATGAATGTTGTATAATTTACATATTATGTAGGTACTTTATTGATAAAAAATATATGAATGTTGTATAATTTACATATTATGTAGGTACTTTATTGATAAAAAATATATGAATGTTGTATAATTTACATATTATGTAGGTACTTTATTGATAAAAAATATATGAATGTTGTATAATTTACATATTATGTAGGTACTTTATTGATAAAAAATATATGAATGTTGTATAATTTACATATTATGTAGGTACTTTATTGATAAAAAATATATGAATGTTGTATAATTTACATATTATGTAGGTACTTTATTGATAAAAAATATATGAATGTTGTATAATTTACATATTATGTAGGTACTTTATTGATAAAAAATATATGAATGTTGTATAATTTACATATTATGTAGGTACTTTATTGATAAAAAATATATGAATGTTGTATAATTTACATATTATGTAGGTACTTTATTGATAAAAAATATATGAATGTTGTATAATTTACATATTATGTAGGTACTTTATTGATAAAAAATATATGAATGTTGTATAATTTACATATTATGTAGGTACTTTATTGATAAAAAATATATGAATGTTGTATAATTTACATATTATGTAGGTACTTTATTGATAAAAAATATATGAATGTTGTATAATTTACATATTATGTAGGTACTTTATTGATAAAAAATATATGAATGTTGTATAATTTACATATTATGTAGGTACTTTATTGATAAAAAATATATGAATGTTGTATAATTTACATATTATGTAGGTACTTTATTGATAAAAAATATATGAATGTTGTATAATTTACATATTATGTAGGTACTTTATTGATAAAAAATATATGAATGTTGTATAATTTACATATTATGTAGGTACTTTATTGATAAAAAATATATGAATGTTGTATAATTTACATATTATGTAGGTACTTTATTGATAAAAAATATATGAATGTTGTATAATTTACATATTATGTAGGTACTTTATTGATAAAAAATATATGAATGTTGTATAATTTACATATTATGTAGGTACTTTATTGATAAAAAATATATGAATGTTGTATAATTTACATATTATGTAGGTACTTTATTGATAAAAAATATATGAATGTTGTATAATTTACATATTATGTAGGTACTTTATTGATAAAAAATATATGAATGTTGTATAATTTACATATTATGTAGGTACTTTATTGATAAAAAATATATGAATGTTGTATAATTTACATATTATGTAGGTACTTTATTGATAAAAAATATATGAATGTTGTATAATTTACATATTATGTAGGTACTTTATTGATAAAAAATATATGAATGTTGTATAATTTACATATTATGTAGGTACTTTATTGATAAAAAATATATGAATGTTGTATAATTTACATATTATGTAGGTACTTTATTGATAAAAAATATATGAATGTTGTATAATTTACATATTATGTAGGTACTTTATTGATAAAAAATATATGAATGTTGTATAATTTACATATTATGTAGGTACTTTATTGATAAAAAATATATGAATGTTGTATAATTTACATATTATGTAGGTACTTTATTGATAAAAAATATATGAATGTTGTATAATTTACATATTATGTAGGTACTTTATTGATAAAAAATATATGAATGTTGTATAATTTACATATTATGTAGGTACTTTATTGATAAAAAATATATGAATGTTGTATAATTTACATATTATGTAGGTACTTTATTGATAAAAAATATATGAATGTTGTATAATTTACATATTATGTAGGTACTTTATTGATAAAAAATATATGAATGTTGTATAATTTACATATTATGTAGGTACTTTATTGATAAAAAATATATGAATGTTGTATAATTTACATATTATGTAGGTACTTTATTGATAAAAAATATATGAATGTTGTATAATTTACATATTATGTAGGTACTTTATTGATAAAAAATATATGAATGTTGTATAATTTACATATTATGTAGGTACTTTATTGATAAAAAAACTATCGAAGAATTTTTTAAAGTACAATCCATACTTGGGTGACTTTTTAATACAAATTATTTAAATGTACTAGAATAACGAGTTAAATCCGTTTACTTACATTTCCTTTTTTCTTATAATTATCATCTTTATACATACTTTTGGCTAAACCAAAATCACAAATTTTGACAATATTGTCATCGGCAAGTAAAATGTTTCTGGCAGCCAAGTCTCCGTGGAGTACCTAAAATTTTGTAACAATTAAGAAAAACCATACTTTTGTACAAAATGTATCAACAAAATTTTAAAAATCTCATATTGAAAACCGAGTTCAATATGAAAGAATGATACTTACATGTCTTCTTTAATTATTTTATACAAACTATTTAGAGCGCCCTTGGAATGGTCTTGATATCATAAAATCTCATATTGAAAACCGAGTTCAATATGAAAGAATGATACTTACATGTCTTCTTTAATTATTTTATACAAACTAAACTTGTTATTTTTTTTTTGATTTTTGTAGATTTCTCAGAAATAACTTTTACAAATATTACAAAAGAAGAAAAAAAATCCCTTATTGTAGGGAATATCCTGTTTTTAACATTTACAACACCATATGCAATCATACCAACATAACCACAAAGTGCACTTTTAAATAAAACACACTCTACCTGTATGTTGGCTCTCATTCATATGATGCAAATAATAGGAATACCAATAGATAACTTTCAATCACATTAAGAATGTATTCAAACAACTATATACCTTTCTGTTAGCAAGATATTCCATTCCTCTAGCTACTTGAAAAGACCAGCAAATGAGATCTTGTGTGGATATTGGTCGGACATCTCGATTGTAGTTATAGTCCCCTCTATAGTTGGATCTCCATTCCGGTTGTATACTTCCATTACTGACTACTACTCCATCCATTTCACCTAACAAATATTAGATTGATATATTATGCTAATAATATAAAAATTCATATTATTGAAGTTAGTAAATAGACAAATAATTTTACTTTTAATAAATTGCATGTACATAATATGAATCTCTAGTTTGGATTCAAGCTGTATAGTTCATCATAAAATCAAAGATACAACATAATATTTCACAATAAATTATATAAACATTTTTTTTATAGAATTCAGAGTTTGAGTAGTCAGAAATAGAAGTTAAATAGTAGGTAATCTTAGAAAAAAAACTAAACACAAAAATAAAAAGTAGATGTTATACTATGGACAATTTGAAAATATAATTACACTATACTAACACATTCTTACCACTTTAATAATTATCAAGTGTTTGAAGATGCATATTAGATTATATGAGATAAAAATGTCATACCATTTGGCAACATGGAGATGAGTGTGTTAGCTGTGTCCAGAGTTGATGAATGTGGTCCACTGATGAGTGAGTCTGTGAAGCTGACACTGTACAAAAATGGTGCCAATCAATTTTCAATTTGTTAGTTGTTCACAAACCAAACAAATACACCAAACAACTTTTGTTACGATATGAATCAAGGAAATGTTTAATATGATGTTATGTATATAATCACTTCATATTACAGACCGATCCATGTCAATTTTAATTAAACTAGTTGTATGTAACACATGAGATCCAACTCAATAGTATGTACATATAGTTGAAGAATATATACCAAACTATAAACCCATAAATCCAAATTATTGAATATTTAAAAATATTTTGTTTAGGTAAGTCAAGATAGGATAGTATGGATGTCAGTCCTTTTTATCTACCCAGAATATGAAAACAGTATGATGGTGTGTATGTATGTTTGGAGATTAAGTATAAAATTATTAAGTCTTCTTACTTATTGTGTATATGCGACTGCCATACAAATTGTATGAAGCGATGTCATCACTAAATTCAATTTTTATAAACATTTAGAATATGATTTGACTAATGTAAGTTTAAATATGTAGAAGTATTATGAGATGTGTGAAATGACTGTAAAATAGGTACCTATCTACATTATGTGTGACCAAATACATAAGTAGTTAAAGTATGTAAATGATTTCATTTTTATAATATATACCTACCTTTTTCTTCTTCATCTCGTGTCATGACAGGCAATTGTTAAAAAAATAATAAATAAATAATAGTAATGGAGAAATCATAACCGATGATGAAGAAATTGCAAACATAATAATCTCAACAATAGGGAAAAAATTGGTAAAAAAGATAGCACAGTTTGAAACATTAAAACTAATACACAAAATAAAAATAGAAGACATTGAAATAAGACTTCCACACAACTAACTAAACACACATACAAAAATTACTTTCTAACTGAGAAAGCTACAAAAAAAAATTGGACATGAAAGAATAATGTGTAGTGGACTCTGTGACTACAGTAATTTAACTGTGTCGACTGCCGTGGCACAGTTGTTAAGCCGTTCGATTTCTGTGCGGGCGTCCTGGGTTCGATTCCCAGCAGAGGAGAAATTTATTTAAATTCATTTCTCACGCAAATATTGCTTCTCTGGGCTGGAAACACTGGTTAGTTGAAAGAAATTGCCATATGGCAATAAACTCGCAACTTGCGCAGAATGCAAGGAAGTGTTCATTATTATTATTATTATTATTATTAATTTGCCAGATCTACTATAAATGAAAAATCATTCCAATGGGAATTGAAAACCAGACTTTGTATCAAGAACTGAAGTAAAGTGTTGCTGCATATGAAAAACAACTATATTAAAATTACAATGTTGACTATAAATTATTGTCATGATGCCAATCGGCTCTTTTAATAATTATTATTAAAAAAAACGATTAAACCGGATAATTGAAAATAAAACAGACAATATAACATCTTACATTGTATACCAATGAGGTGCACCACCCATTCTGAATGTGGTGCCTTTTTAGGTGAAATGAGATTGGAGTGTGGAGATACATGCATGTGTTGTGCTTCCTTTTCTAAGGCATTGCACACCTGTCGCTAGTTACCCCAAATTGTGGTATATTATGCCGTGATGGTGCAGCGAGTAGATTCATTTGTCGCAAGTATATCTTGTTGTCGTGCAATTCGCACTAGGACGAGGTCAGTAACCTACCAGAATATCGACAACAATACAAATACAAGAGGTAATTTTCTAGGGAAGAACGTTCGAGAAACACTGTGGCCATTGACCTGGCATGCACTCATCTAACTACCTCCCTGGTGGTATGAAAGGCGTGGCAGCACCTACAGTGAAAGTTTACATTTCGAAATTGTCCAATTTTTAATTGTTCTTTAATTAATGTAAAAGTTGATATTGTGATTTTCATACTAATTTAATTGTGAAACTTCGGCAAGTCTAACATAAAAATAAATATGGATGTACTTGTCAAAATATATTAAATGGCAATATCTAGGTATATGATACTTCTGCAAGTCTAACATAAAAATAAATAAGGATGTACTTACTTTGTCAAAATATATTAAATGGCAATATGTAGGTATATGACACTTCTGCAAGCTGCAAGTCTAACATAAAAATAAATAAGGATGTACTTGCTTTGTCAAAATATATTAAATGGCAATATGTAGGTATATGACACTTCTGCAAGTCTAACATAAAAATAAATATGGATGTACTTTGTCAAAATATATTAAATGGCAATATGTAGGTATTTGACACTTCTGCAAGTCTAACATAAAAATAAATATGGATGTACTTTGTCAAAATATATTAAATGGCAATATGTAGGTATATGACACTTCTGCAAGTCTAACATAAAAATAAATAAGGATGTACTTTGTCAAAATATATTAAATGGTAATATGTAGGTATATGACACTTCTGCAAGTCTAACATAAAAATAAATATGGATGTACTTTGTCAAAATATATTAAATGGCAATATGTAGGTATATGACACTTCTGCAAGTCTAACATAAAAATAAATATGGATGTACTTTGTCAAAATATATTAAATGGCAATATGTAGGTATATGACACTTCTGCAAGTCTAACATAAAAATAAATAAGGATGTACTTTGTCAAAATATATTAAATGGCAATATGTAGGTATATGACACTTCTGCAAGTCTAACATAAAAATAAATATGGATGTACTTTGTCAAAATATATTAAATGGCAATATGTAGGTATATGACACTTCTGCAAGTCTAACATAAAAATAAATATGGATGTACTTTGTCAAAATATATTAAATGGCAATATGTAGGTATATGAAACTTTTGCAAGTCTTTTGCTTTGAACTTACCAACTCTTGTTACTACTGATTGAATAAGCTCTGTTGATCATGTAACTTCCAATAGTGTGATCAATAATATCTGTACTGTGATCTATTTGATCTATGAAACTACCTCTATGTCTGAGAAGATAATTATGTAAGTTTCCAAATCTGCAGTATTCCACAATCACAGACAATTCTCCTAAAATAATAATATTGTTGAAAAACATTTTTTGAATATCAAAAGGTTTTCAATTCTCGGATAGATAGGTATTTAGTATTTCAAATTTATACTTATAATAAACAAAATCTGTGAAATATAAAAATATTTAATAACATCGGCATGATACATATCTACATATTTAAATGTTATTATTTGTTTTATAGGTACATTTTTTTTCTTAAAAATATGTATGCAGGCATTTAGTTAAAAACAGAATAAAACAATACTGAATCCAAGATTTTGAAGCAAGACACTAAGCGCTAATGTGGACACTAACAGTTAGAAATAGGTTGATATTTCTGCTATTGTTTCAGAAGTGCTTTCTTTGGAAATGAAACCAATATTTCTGTATCACTTTATTAAAAATGTGTAATCAATTGAACTACAGACAAGGTGGACAAAGATTGTGATGGACAGGAAGCCAAGAAAAGCGAGTGAGTGAACGGGGAAGGAGTGGCGGGCCCAAGATGGCGGAGGTTGGCACAGAAGAGAGAACAATGGAAGCCCAAGTGGGAGGACTTTGTCCAATACTGGACTCGAGAAGAGGCTGGGTAAGGTAAGGTGTATAAGGTAATTAAACTACATAACACTTACTTTTGGAAACATTTTTGGTGCAAGCTCCTAATAAGTTGACCACATTCAGGTGTTGGCCGAGATGAACCATTATCTTAAGTTCAGAAGCAAGAGCCTTGATAAATGTTGCATCTGCAGTTTTCTTGACCATCTTTACTGCCACAACTGTTGATTCCTCCTCTATTATAATACCATAAGCAACAGCTTTCAATACCACTCCAAATGCACCAGATCCTAGCTGTTTACCTATTCAATAAACACAACAGTTTACTCATATAATACATTAAATATTCATACAGTATCCAAGCAAACGGGAGAAAATTCTATAAATCTATTGAAGTATTGGGTTACACTGATGATATTGACATAATCGGTAGATCACAATGGGCGATGATGGAGACATTTGTTAAGTTGAAAAGAGCTGCTACACACTTAATGGGATTTTGCCAGTCACCAAGACAGTTAATAATAACCAGAATCCAACAACAATCAGCATAGGTAAATAGAAATAATAGAATAGAATAGAATAAAAAATCAACAACAACAACAATAATAGAATCTGTTGAAAGTTTCACCTATGTACTTGGGATTGATTGTGACTAATGTAAATGACACATCCACTGAAATTAAGCGCCGGATATACGTATATGGTAAAACAGATGCTTCTTTGGTTTAAGAAGACATTTTGCTTTTCGGATGATATCTAGAAAAACAAAAGTCACAATTTACAAAATGTTGCTACACCCGGTACTAACCTTTTTTATTTATTTTTATTTTTGTATTGCTTCTCGGGCAACTTACAGGTACTATGTCAAACATTAATTTCACACGCACCCAATAACAAGTTGCGTGCATTCTTGAGACTTACGATATTCATTGTCTCACAGATCCAGAATGAAAACACAATTAAAAACTGTGTTTCCACCGGGAATCGAACCCGGGACCTTTGGCCCAGCAGTCAGATATCTAACAAACTGAGCCACGAAGGCCGACAATATGGTTCCAAATGCTGATTATTGAGTAAAAAATATGAATTGCCTTTATTAGTATTCAAGAGAAAAATACTCAGAAAAATAAACTTGTGCACAAAATATTGAGCCATGGCGAAAAGAAAAGGAAGAAGTAATTTTTTTTTTTTTTTTCCTTTTTGGCGAGATGACTCCTAATAAATGGGTCTTACGGCCAGTTTCAAGTTAAAAGATAAAATCTTCTCTTTGTTTAAAAAAACAATAAAATGAAAAAAATAAGTATTACAAATATAGATATATTAAATCAAATCTTGATGTCGTTTCTTTTGACGAATTTTGATATTAAATTAAAAATTATATTTTTATTACTGCTATGCAGCAAGGTCAGAATGTTCACTGGCAGTGGGATCTTATATTTTGATAGAGATTGGTAAAGTGATGGGGATTGGGAGTTGAGAGGACAAGAAAAGAAGATATGGTCCAAGTCTCCCACTTCCTCACCACATTCGCAAGCTGGAGAATCTTTTATCTTAATTTTGTATAAATGAGCAGGTGTACAACAGTGACCGATTCTCATTCTGTTTATCACCATTATCTACCTCCTATTGCGCATAACAGAAGTGTACCATGGCTTAACTGGAATACTTGGTTGAATTGAACCATATCTCCTTCCTCTGGTGAGTGAAGATGTGGACCGAAAAAGTAATTATAGTGAAAAAAGTTTCTGCACAGTGAGTTGTCCTCACGGTCAACTGTTGTCATGGTCAGTTTTCCAAATGGTCAACTGACCCCACGATGAATTTTCCATTCCAAAATTGTTAACTCTGATTATACACATACTAGCAAAACCTGGCAGATTTTGTCCTGCTTATGTATAATTAAAAATAGTTGATCTTTATGTAATCTAGAATTTCTAATTATATTTCCGTCCCTCCAGACCCATCCATCATTTGCTGACTGTTCAACCCTGGAAGAGATGTAGAAGGAATTTTAGGAACATCTGTATTTAAATTTATATGTTGTTAATTACCTAATTTTAATTTTTCCCTTGGAAATTCCCATTTTTTGTCATATGGAAGTAATTCCGCTTGTTCGTCAATTCCAAGTTCGGGATTGATACATTCTGTGGCACCTTCTACAAAATGTGCTAATCCAGCTATTGATAGTTCTTTCAGTATTTGTTGTTCTCTTCTTATTTTCCATATAAGTATAATTATCAATATAAAAAAGATAATTGCTAATACATTTATTGTGATGATATAGCCAAGTTTAGCTGAAAACCAATTTTATGATTTAGAGAAAAAATATAGCTGGATTTCTCAAATCATAATATGTACATAGTATATTTGAAACAAATTAAAACATAAAATATAGTGTTCAAATTTTACATTGCGAGTAGTTCTATAGATAAATAGTGTTGTATTAACATGTACATTCAATTTGACATTGCGAGTAGTTCTATAGATAAATAGTGTTGTATTAACATGTACATTAAATTTGACATTGCGAGTAGTTCTATAGATAAAAAGTGTTGCATTGACATGTATATTCAATTTAATGACATTAACATTGCCAGTAGTTCTATAGATGAATATTGTTGTATTGACATGTACATTCAATTTGTGTTTGTTCTTCATAAGTCTTGTACACAAACAGGTTGTGAAAAATCAACTGGCGATTTATAAGCAAGAAATATTTAAAAGTAAGGCATTTATGTCTGGATTAGTCTAATTTATTGTTATATCACTCGCATATTGGGTGCTATTGGGTGCTGAACTATTTATTAAAGAGAATTAGTATAAGTTTGTAAATCTCAAGAGATTCAATTTAGAATATTACTTTAGAACTAATTTCATAAGCTTATAAAAAAATATGAGCGCATTAGATTAAAAGATAAAATTATATTGAACATACTTGGTACTGAAATATCCATATATCTGCTGTCTGATCCAACTCTGCTGATTGCTTTACATTCAAATTTACCACCATCATTCTCTTTAATGTATGCAATCTCCAATTTGCTTCCTCTGTCTGCTATTTTTATTCTGTCATCACCTTTTTTTATCTCTTCTCCATTCTGAAATACATTACAATATTGAAATAAATTACAGGATAAATTTTACAGGATTTAAAATCACTTTATCACACAATTCTTGATTCTCTGGGTTGGAAACACAAGGGCAAAAACATTATACTTATATTAATGGTTGCTTTTTAGTGGATTTTAATTGAATTTATTTATTTCATACACATTGATGTGTTTACAAATACAACAAATTGCTATTTAAATGTATCACAAAGCTATATAGCAACATTTTTTGAAGATTTATTTACCTTAAACCATTTAATGACAGGTATAGGAATTCCATTTGCTTTACAATGGAAATTAACATTTGTTTGTCCTTCTTGGAGTTTATAGTAACTGTTATTCATATTAGACTGTATGATATGTGGCTTTTCAACGTCTAGAATAATAAAAGTATGTTGTTATCATAAAAAGCAAGGTTTTTTATGTTTGAACTTTAATTTTTCACACAGAAAATTTACAGACAACCCAACACAAGTTTTGAGGGTCTTCAAAAATAAAATGTGTGGGAAATGAAATGAATAAAAAATATACCAATAACGTTCAAAGATAACCGTTGTCTCGCAGGTTCTTTCCCATTTTTTTTAGCTACACATTCATACTCTCCATTGTATGAATTATTTATATTAGGGATAGATAGTATTAAATGATGAGAAAAATCTGTGGTTCTTCGAATTACTGAGTAACCTGAAAATAGATATAAATATAATAGATATATTCATCTTGTAAATTCTTGTTAAATATTTCAAAGGTATAAATTACAAACATTAATGAGAGCGCAGCATCACATGAATAAGGAATGTGGACATAAGAAAAAAGTGTTGAATATAAAGGAGGATTTTGTTATTAGAATGATGGTGAATGCCCTGAGGAGGTTGGGACATCTAACAAGAACAAATCTCTAAATTTATCATAAATGCTGGTGCTGTAGGTGAACAGAAGCAGTCGAGGCGGGATTCAAAACCACCATCCTCTGGGTTACTAATCCTGTACACTAGCTGCTCTACCACCGACTATTTGATTATTATTATTATTATCATCTGCATCATATAAATAGAATAAGCAATGAGTAATTAGGTAACTAAAAAATTACATAAAGGTGAAATATATGGAGCAATAGAAAGTGGCGCCCAAGAATAAAATGTCATAATATTTATAATGAAATATAAGGAACCTGCATCCGTTATAATTTATAAGACAATACATAAATGTCAAACGCTCAATTTTCTTAGCCTACCACTAAAGAGACTGGACTTGATTATATTTACATAATATTATATAGTGATATGTTTCGATATACCTTTTTCTGTATCGTTTACAATTTTGACTGGAGCTGATTTGGACAATTTATGCCATTCCATTATCCCTGTGAAATCACTAAAGATAGATGCAGCACATATCAGTATAAAGTTGTCTCCATCTGCTACAATTGTATTATCTTGAATAATTCCAAAACCATTCTCTATATCAGATACATGAAACAGTGATGTAACATTCACTGGTTTCTTGTTTTCAGCTTCTGCTGAACATGACAATTTCCCAGACTGATTTATGTTTAGTGTTAATATTGAAGACTCTTTGTATTCCAGAGTTTTAGTAGTATTGTAGAATTGTTCCTAGAAATGAAAAAAAAGTTAGACAATAAAAATCAGGGTCATGAAATCGGAGTTGGAGTTATTATCAGAATTAAAACTAAAAAGAAAAACGAATTACTCCCTTTTATTAATACTGGTTACATATAACACATGAGATCCAACTGTCGATAGCGATAGTATGTATAGTTGAAGAATAAGAATCAAACTACATATACATACATACATACCATCACGCCATGTCCCTTGCGGGGTAGGCAGAGAGAACCGAACGCCACATCTTTCTATCCTGGCAAGCATCTCTCGCCTCGTCCACATTCATGCATCGTCTCATACATGTTCGTCTATTGCTCAAACTTCTAACATTTCCGTCTTTCAAAATTTCGTTCACATGGTCGTGCCACCCCTTTCTTGGGCGTCCCCGACCTCTCATTCCATTCCTTTCCGCTCTGTATATTTTCTTCGTCAGGCGCTCCTCATTCATTCTCCCCATGTGACCAAACCATCTCAATGTGTTCACTTTCATTCTAGTAATGACATCTTTCTTCATCTTACATTCTTTCCTTATGTCCTCATTTCTTACCCGGTCATACATCGTTCTATTACAAATCCTTCTTAACGATCTCATTTCAACTGCATTTATTCTACTTTCATGCGTCTTCTGCCAAGTCCAGGTTTCACTATAGAATCAAACTATAAACCCATAAATCCAAATTACTGAAAATTTTAACACATGTTGGTTTGTATGTCAAGAAAGGACAGTATGGAGGTCAGTTCTCTTTTCCTACCCGGAATATGAAAACAGCATGATGGTTTTGTATGTATGTTGGGATATTAAGTATCAAACTATTAAGTCTTCTTACATATTGTGTATAGGCGACTGCCATACAAATTGTATGAAGCAATGTCATCACTAAATTTAATTTTTATAAAAATTGTTAAAGAAAAATTGAGATATGCTAATACAATATTAATATTTTTTATAGAAAATAAAATTTTCTAGTTGGGGTGTTTCGGCTTTTTTCGATATTTTTAAAAAAAATGGAAATATAGGCAGTTAAACTCATAAATTTATCTCTAAAAAAAAATACTTTTCTTAATTAAAAATGTTTGAGAAACCCTGGAATTAAAAAAAAAACTAATTTGAGATTTTGTATTTGTCTATGTTTATACCTATTTTCAGCGTTCTAGCTTTTATGGTTTCTGAGATACATGGAAAAATAAACCAAAATATCAAAAGTTGATAACTCCTGACTGAAACAAAAATTCACAATTCTGAGTATAAAAGTTTTGTAGGCCTATAACTGTTTATATATTCTGAAAATTTGGGCTCTGTAAATTGAGCGGATCAAAAGTTATAAGGGGGGACGGACACACACACACACACACACACACACAGACACACCCTAACACACACACACACACAGACACACGAAATGTTCTACTCCGAATTCTGAGTAAATCCGTGTATGGAACATATATGCTGTGAAGCCTCTAAGTTGGTGTTTTTTGACTTCAAATTTGGAAAAGCCGTGAAAAAAGTAGATCCTGCATCAATGACGTATTATATCATTGCCCTGCATACATTTCTCGCGTATCTTGGCTTGAAACATTGTCGATATGTTAAGAGAACAAAGTTCTCCTGAACAAATCGACAGTTGGAAAAAAGTGCTGACATCAATTTATATGTTTAAAAAAAGTGATCTTTGAAAGTCATATGACAAAAATAAGAAAGTTGGAGTCAATGCATAAAGTTTGGTACAACTTCACCTTGCAAAAACAGTTAAAGGTTTCAAGTAAATTCTAATTTGTTCATATTAAGCTTATTTGAAGCTAGTAGCACTGTGTAATTTATCTATTTTGTATCCAATATGATCTCAAATTAAATACCTACTAGGATAAAATTTGTCTTAATGGTCTTCATGCTGTATAACTTCTTATGAAGGTATATTTTATTTTTTGTTCACAGAAAAAATTAAGTATCGTCGTATAAGGTCTAAAGGTACCAGTTCGCTGCGCGACCGAGACCCGAGACCGAGACCGGAGACAGAGACAGGAGACCGAGACCGTTAATTGATTGTATGAAATTGTATGAACACCAGTTCGCGAGCGAGACCGAGACCGGAGACCGAAACAGCAAAGCGGTCTCCTCCATACAAAAGTGCTGTCTCGCGGTGTCTCTCCGAGTATCACGTGGTTTCTCTGAGAATCACGTGACCGAACAATGTCAGAGTGACATTTATCATCAATAGGTATTTCAGGTTATGGTTTCATTTTTTCGCATTGTTTTTTGCAGTAAATTTAATACAATAGTATTTTGTTTAGCTGAGAGTACATTCTGAACATATTTTCATCAAACAATGAATTTCGGTATCAAAATGAAAACGATGTTTCTTTCCCACATGTTTCTTTCCCACTAGTTGTTATAATGTGTTTAAAAATGTACCTACCTATTTCAAATAAAGTATACAATAGAAATGTACCTACCTATTTCATAAAAATGTACCTACCTCTTTCATAAAAATGTACCTACCTATTTCAAATAAATGTGTAAAAAATATTATATTTATTTATTTATTTATTAACAATACGTATCATATTATACATCATCCTAAAATATTTTTATAAAATATATTATTATAATCAAAAAACATAAAATATTTTTCTTAAAAAGAAATATAGAAATTAGAAAACGAAATTTTTCTTTTTATAGAAAACAAACTAGTAAAAATATCAAATTAGGTAGGTATATAAAAATCATAAAATAAATAATAGGTATATAATAGGAAATAATAGTAAATATAAATTAATCAATGACTTCGTCAGAAAACGACGTTTTTTCTACAATTTCGCAAGTGGTGTCTCGGTCTCGCTCGAGACCCTCATTCGGTCTCCTGTCTCGGGTCTCGGTCTCCGGTCTCGGTCTCGCTCGCGAACTGGTGTTCATACAATTGCATACAGTCAATTCACGGAATCGGTCTCGCGTATCTGTCGTCGGTCTCGGTCTCCGGTCTCGGTCGCTGCGCGAACCGGGAATTTTCATAGTAAAAGTCATGTAACGGTCTCGGTCTCCGGTCTCTCTCTCCTGTCTCGGCCTCCGGTCTCGGTCGCGCAGCGAACTGGTACCTTAAAACTATGTAAGTCAAAAATATCCATTTTGGAGGTATCAATGTCATCAGTTAGACACGTGGAAAGAATGGGCGATGAAAGAGTACCAAAAAGGATCCTGCACACAAAGCCACAAGGTAGATGAAACGTTGGAAGACCCAAGCTCCGATGGCTGGATGGCGTACAACGGGATTTGGATGCTGTTGGTGTAAGGAACTGGACGGGAGCATGTCAGGATAGAGGGAGATGGCGAGGAATGCTGGAGGAGGCCAAAGTCCCCAATGGCCTGTGGAGCCATTGATGATGATGGTGATGATGTATTCTGTAAATATATATACTAACGTCACCAACAGTTGGATCTCATGTGTAACTAATCAGCTTCGAACATTTCCGTCTTTCAATATACCGTTCACATGGACGTGCCATCCCTTCCTTGGACGGCTCCGACCTCTCATTCCGTTCCTGTCCGCAATGTATATTTTCTTCGTCAGGCGTTCCTCATTCATTCTCCCCATGTGGCCAAGCCATCTCAATGTGTTCACTTTCATTCTATAAAAACATCTTTCTTTATCCTACATTCTTTCCTTATGTCCTCATTTCTGACCCTGTCATACATCGTTCTATTACAGATTCTTCTTAGCGATCTCATTTCAACTGCATTTATTCTACTTTCGTGCGACTTCTGCCATGTCAAGGTTTCACTTGCATACGTCAAGGTTGGCACTAAGATAGCGTTATGAATGGCAACTTTAGCATCCTTTGATATGTTTCAGTCATTCATAACTGGTTTAAGTGCTCCATTCACTCTGTTTCCTGCCATAACTCTTCTAAATTGTTCTAAATAAACTATTACTATTCTCAGTGCTTATTCCAAATCTTCTTCTATTATGTAGACCTTTGGGTCAGTTTTTATACAAACTATTTCCTATAGTCTAATTTTTCTTCTATTATGTAGCCAGTTGGGTCAGTTTTTATACAAATTATTTCCTACAGTCTAACTCTTCTTCTTCTTCTATTGTGTAGACTTTTGGGTCAGTTTTTATACAAACAATTTCCCATATTAAATTCTTCTTCTTCTTTTATGTAGACCTTAGGGGCAGTTTTAAGTCAAATAGTCTAATTATGCAGAAATTATATGCAAAATGATGAAAAAAATACATAAAGAATGGGATGTGACCAATACTTTTCACACACTTTTCAATACTTTTGTAAAATCAAATTTTAAACCATTTCACACCATCCAATATTGCTAAATTTTCAAAACACATTTGCTTTTGATGACAATATATAAAAAAAAATGGGAGTTATGGTTAACACTGAACTCTTTATAATGTTGATAACTTAGTCATATTTAAAACCATTTTTCATAGTCCAAGCTTACAGAAATTTTATATACTTTATGCAAATTTACATACATACATACATACATACCATCACGCCATGTCCCTTGCGGGGTAGGCAGAGAGAACCGAACGCCACATTTTTCTATCCTGGCACGCATCCCTCGCCTCGTCCACATTCATGCATCGTCTCATACATGTTCGTCTATTGCTCACACTTCTAACATTTCCGTCTTTCAAAATTTCGTTCACATGGTCGTGCCATCCCTTTCTTGGGCGTCCCCGACCTCTCATTCCATTCCTTTCCGCTCTGTATATTTTCTTTGTCAGACGCTCCTCATTCATTCTCCCCATGTGACCAAACCATCTCAATGTGTTCACTTTCATTCTAGTAATGACATCTTTCTTCATCTTACATTCTTTCCTTATATCCTCGTTTCTTACCCGGTCATACATCGTTCTATTACAAATCCTTCTTAACGATCTCATTTCAACTGCATTTATTCTACTTTCATGCGTCTTCTGCCATGTCCAGGTTTCACTTGCATACGTCAGGGTTGGCACTACGATGGCATTATGAATGGCAACTTTGGCATCCTTTGATATGTTGCGATCATTCATAATTGGTCTTAGTGCTCCATTCACTCTGTTTCCTGCCATAACTCTTCTTTCGATCTCTTTATCGAGTCGTCCGTTCCGTTGAAATATGCTTCCCAAGTATACATATTCATCGACTTGCTCAAGCCATTCGTTCTCTACTCTCACTTTACACGCTGTTCTGCTTTCACTCTTTTCAAAGACCATTGTCTTTGATTTGCTGGCATTCATCCTAAGTCCATTCTCTATACATCCTTCATATACAATCCTTCATAACCTTCATATACCATTTTTTTTTTTTATACAAATTTGATGGCAATATTTAAAAACAAATGGGTTGTGGTCAACACTTGAACATTTAAAGCGCTTATTTCAATCAAATTTCAAACCAATTTTCGTGGTCCGATTTTATAGAAATTTTCTTTACACTATGTACAAAGGAATGGGCTGGCCAACTTTACATTATTTACAAAGCTTATCTGCATCTGCATCTGCATATAAATAAAGTAGACCTCGTAAGATTTTCGTTCTGGATTTGCGAATGTTTGTGCACGGCTATATTCATGTCAGTCTGCCTGCCCTTGAAATCTTCCTATGTAAAAATCGGCAAATTTACAGTAGAGCAAAAAACTTATAATATCATATTTTTATAATATTACATTTGAAACAGTATAAAAACACTCCTCCAAGATAAAAACACGAAACCTCGCGAGCTGATATGTTTTTTTTTAGTATTTTCAAAATAAAGTATGTTTAAATGCTATATAATTAGAATTAAAGAATGTTTTTTTGCTTTACTCGCTGAGTCGCCAAAATTGATTTATGTGAATATACCCTTACGGTGATTAAAATGCCAACGTAAAGATGTGTTGGTTCCCGTCAAAGCCAGAGCTCAAAAGGCATGAAATAATGAAATCCTACATAGAGAGAGGGAACAATTTACATGGAACAATCGTTTCCTTTTGCATTGTGGGTATGATTTGCTTTACTTGCATTGTTTCACCGATTTAGCTGTCAAAATAGGTGATTCTTTACAAGTGGCCTACAACGCCAATTATATTGATTTTTTGTTTAAAGATAGACAATATTATACATATTACGGGAAAAATATTATTTTTTTGTGGAAACGCTTAAATTTTTTTAAAAAATATGCGAAAAAATTATATAAAGGAACATAAATGGTGAAATTTTTTTAAAAAATATGCGAAAAAATTATATAAAGGAACATAAATGGTGGGTTTTCGACATCTATCGGCAAATTTTCAAACTTATGGAAACAATATAAAATCATTTTTGCAAAAAACAACTTTTTTCCTACGAATTTTGTAAAATAGGAATACAGTTTAAAAAAATATAAGATTACAAAATATTTAAATACCTTCAACTTTCGTGTCAGGTATTGACATTTAATTATTACTTAATTATGGAGTATTATTCAAATGACATCACAAAAGCGCCGAAATGCGTTCAAAAATATAAGTTTTCCTCCGGTGAGAATAATATCGAATAAAAATAATAAAAAGGTCATCAAAATGAAATATTATTATCAACAACTATTGATTATAAAATAATGTATGCTGTGCACGTCACAACTTTAAAAACACATTCGTTCTATATGGGCAACCCAAAGTTTGAATCAATTGGACTAACATAAATAAACAAAATACTTATTTAAAAACAATTGAATAAATTGATATTATTTATCTTAACTAAATGTCGAAGAATAATAAAATAACATTACTTACTGATTTTCAAAACATAAGTAGGTACCGGCCTACAAATTTATTTTTTAAAGTTTAAATTTAAAGTAAAACATAATTAGGTATTATATGTCTATAACCAAAATGAGGTAAATAACTACATTTTGATCATGGAGAATAGAGTGCTGTTACTCATCATAATATGCACAAAGCGAAGATGCAGGTCGATAAATTGCAGCATCCAGAGTAATAAATTTATCTTCCCACGGCACTCACGGTAAAGGGCAAGCGTTCATTCTTCCTCGCGGGTGCTCAGGTTGATGGGGCCAAGTCTTCAAGGACTTAGAGGCGGTGCGTGTGGCTGGGGCCATTTGTCCATGCGGAGTAGCCGCAAAAACAACACTGGTAATGGACTGGAAGCCCGCACCTTGTGGAGTCCACTAGGTGTTGAGGAAAAGTGTTGTCGATAAATACTGCACCGAATATATTTTTTAAGTACCTACCATAAAAGCTTCACTTCATCTCGTTGCATGAACCGCCGAAGGCGGCCATTTACCCCGCAGCGGTAAAAAGTTGGCTGAAAGCCCTAGCTTAGAAGCTGAGCGAAGCGATGCTTCTCAGCTAGTACTCAATAAAATTTTAAATCACTTACTGAAATTTTGTGACAATATTATAAAAACGATTGCTTAGGTATTCCTTCACATATTTACATGTTTGGCCAACGGGGAGACATTTAACCTAGTATATAATATTACATTTGAAAAAATATAAAAACACAATTGACATAAGAATATAGTATAAATGTCATGTAATAAGAATTTTACAATTTTTTTTGCTCTAGTGGAAAGTTGTCTACTTACGCAGCAGTAGACCTTATGAGATGATATGTATACGTGTGTTCCTATCTAACTTATATACATAAAAAAAATAATGTAGAATGGATAACATTCTCTTGATTGATTTAGGATTAAAATAAAAATTAAAGCTTACTGGAATTTCTTGTGCGAAACTTTCTTGACATTGTATATCATTGATACAGGATTGAAAATACCACTTTACTTTGGGCAGAGGATATCCTTCAACGATGCATTCTATACTAGACCGGGTTCCATTCAAATAATACTTTTTTGGCTCAAAATATATATTTGGTCCACCTGTATGCGATATGAAAATAAATTAAGTACAAAATAATATATTGTCTTAGACATAAGAAAAACGAGAGTTGATTAAATTATTTATATTACACTTCAATACAGCGTTGATGAAGAAAATCAAACCACAAAGTAAAGACAAAATTAGTGGGTTGTGGCTAACACTTAATTCTCCTCTACAATGTAAAAGAATATTTTCTTTTTGAGAGGTTGTCAGTTCCTGAATCTATTTTTATAAAGTATATTTCCAATGTACAGATTCTTGCTGTCCATTTCATTTTTTTTTTTTTTTTTATTATTGAAACCAAACAAAATATAACAATATACAAACAATAAAAATATTACAAAAATGTACAATTTAAATAAGTTATATGAAACATTTTTTTATAGTATTATTTGGTATATACCACCTCACTAGGCTGAGCCTGTACCGAGGTGGCAGATTTTTTTTTTTTTTTTGCGTTATATCTGACAGAAAAATATTAAACTTGTATTTAACTAAAACTTGTTATAAAATATACCTTTTATAAAAATAAAATATAAACTATTGTTGCTTGATCATGTTTCCGCAGTATATAATGCCCTTGTTTCTAATCCATGTTTCTATGGTTTTCTTGTATTTCAAATTATTCATCAACTGTATGTCCGTTATTTCACTTTTTATCTTATTAAAAATTTTTGGAGCTAAATAATAGTAATGTCTTTGTCCGAATGTCGTGTTTGTCTTTGGAGTCATGAGAAAATTCCTGTGTGTCGTCTCGTAATTGTGTTGTGTTGATTTCATTTAATATATTTTTTTTATCATTGCACTGGTAAGATTTTTTAGTGTTGTCAGATGTAAGAAACTAAACTTTGCCAGATGTGACAACATATAGATCACACTTAGTTGGATTGATAAATTGTGTACCTAGTATTTGTTACAATGTAAGAAAAATAAAAGTAGTTTTTTGACATACCCAAAAAACAATATGAGATTTAAATTTATTTATTAAAAAGTTAAGTTTTTGTAAATTCACAGATTTAAAATGTTAGCAACCCCACAGAATTAAATTTGCCAGACTGTAAACTATGCAAGCTAACCAATATAAAAATACATAAGGAATTATTAAATGAAACAGAATATAAAATTAAAATTGGAAAGTTTTGACAAATGTAATCATAAAGAATAAGTCATTGGGTTACTATGGAAAACTAATGAGCTCAAAGTTTATGTGCTTTACAAAAAATATGATATCAATATGAAGTTGATCGGACCAAAAGTTTGGAGGGGCACGGTTTGTGCATACATGTGATCAAACTAAGAGCCCATTCCCATTTGTCGTGTTGTTGTGACACGATTTTTTATTGTGTGTCGTGCCTCTGTTCCCACTTGTCGGATGTCGGAACATGATTTTTTGTAAGTAACTACATAAGTAGGGCCAATATTCGGCACTCTACATGAGACAACCGTGGACGATAGACATCGATGAAGCTTTTGTAGTGGTATATTATTTTAGAAAAAACAAAAAATAACAGTCAATAAAAGAAAATGTTTTACGTTGGAAACATTCTAGAATTAAATCCCTGAGTTGAGAAGTGAAGAATATAAGTTTTTTAATTATTTTAACTACATTCAATGATGATTTTATTAGTATCATTTTTTTTTTTTTACGGCGCTGGCCGATTTACTAATGATATTAATAAAAATTAAGCACTACAAATAATAACACTCAATTATTATTATTACCATTATACACTTCCTCAAAAGAATTAGCAGATCAATGTGTAAATTGTAATTTATTTAAAAGAGCAAAATAAAATGCAACAAACGCATCATCAAGCTTTCAATTGGGAATAGTTCACCCATCCAGATACTTAACATATCAAAGGATTAGGCTCTGAGGAGGTCTCTATACTACCTAACAACCCTACTGATTCCCGAATATTAACGTTTAAAAAATCTTTAACGATTCTACATGTATTCATAATTACCGTTTTTTGCATTTTTATTATTAAATTTTTCGATAAATCTATAATTTCTAAATTACGGATTAACGATTTTGGAATAATGCCAGTGGCTGAAATAATGAACGGTAATATTATTATTTTACCAGAATGCCAAAGTCTTTTAATCTCATTACCTAAAGAGGTGTATTTTCTAATTTTTTCATCAAAAGTTTTTATAATATTACTAGAATTTGGAATAGCCACGTCGCAAATATATGTTATTTTTTTAATTTTATCATGTATTATTAAATCGGGTCTGTTATGTTGAATTGACCGGTCAGTTAATATTGTTTTATCGTAATAAAGCGAAATATTATTATTTTCTAAAAATGAAATCGGATCATATTCATAATATGGTTTTATGTTTATCGCGTCAATTAATTTATATTTAATAGCTAAATTTTGATGTATTATTTTTGCTACTTGGTTATGTCTAAATGTATATTCTGATTGCGCGAGAAAAGAACAGCCCGATATTATATGATCGATTGTTTCCGGAAAAGCCAAACATTTCCTACAACTATCATCAACTACATTTATGTCTTTTATTATATATTTTTGATAATTTTTAGTTTTTATTACTCTATCCTGAATTGCTATTATAAAACCTTCTAAATCCGCGTCCAAATCACCAATACTCAACCATTTGTTTGACCAAATTTTGTCAACATAAGGTTGGTTGAGAAATTTTGGATGTATAGAATGAATTATTTTATTTAGCCACGAATTTAGAAGGTCGTCATTTATATTTATAATATTGTTATTGGCATTCTCGTAATTTAAATTTAATGTTGTTAAATTTTTGTCCGCCTCACAGATTACTTTATGCATTAAAGAACTATCAGATTTTTTGTGAAAGAAAGTTTTTAGCGAATCAATTTGATTATTATGTAACGATGTTATTTTTATTATACCCCTACCTCCTAAATTCCTAGGCAAATTGATTCGTTCAATCGCGGAATTAGGATGATGACAACGAAATTTAGTTAAACGCGTTCTAATTGTTCTTTCTAAACTATCTAAATCTGTTTTTGACCATTTAATAATTCCAAAAGAATATGTCAATATCGGTATTGCCCAAGTATTAATAGCTTTGGTTAAGTTTTTAGCTGACAGATTGCATTTTAATATTTTCGTAATTCTATCTTTAAATTTTATATTAATATCAGATTTTATTTTAGTGTGGTCTAATTTGTTAGACTGCGGATAACCTAGATATTTATAAACCTCCAACCCTTTCAAACTATCTATTTGAAAATTTCTTTGAATATCACCACCCATTTCTAGTATTTTACCCTTTTCGACATGTAAAGTTTTACATTTATCTAAACCGAAAGACATTCTAATATCATCTGAAAATGCTTTTATTATCCTAATCATTTTTTCCAATTCTGAATCAGATTTAGCATATACTTTTATATCATCCATATATATTAAGTGCGAAATTTTAATATTAGACCGTGGATGACCGTTAATTTTTATTCCATACTTAGATTCATTTAACATTTTAGAAAGCGGATTAAGAGCTAAACAAAACCAAAGTGGACTCAATGAATCTCCCTGAAAAATTCCGCGTTTAATTTTAATTCCCGGAATAGATATTTTATTAGAATTTAAATTTATTTTTAAATCTGTATTCCAGCCTAACATAATACATTTTAAAAAGTTTATTAAAATTGGGCTAATTTTGTATATTTCTAATATTTTTATAAGCCACGAGTGCGGTACACTATCAAAAGCTTTTTTATAATCAATATATCCTACATGTAAATTACGATTTTTAGTTTGTATTTGTTTAAGAATTACTGAATCAGTTATTAGTTGTTCTTTACATCCTAAATATTTTCTACGACATCCTTTTTGTTCTTCCGATAAAATATTTTTTTCATCTACGTGTTTATAAATTAAATCCGTCATACAGGAAGTTAAAATTTTATAAATCGTAGGTAAACATGTTATCGGTCTAAATTGAGAAGGATTATTAATATTTTCATTTTTAGGTAATAAATATGTTATTCCTTTAATAAGAAAATTTGGAATATTTTGAGGATGTCGTATTAATTTTGATAAATTTTTAGCCAAAAGTGGATGTAAAGAAGTGAAACGTTTATACCAAAAGTTATTTATTCCGTCGCAACCCGTGGCTTTCCAGTTATGAGATTTTTTAATATTTTTTGTTAATAAATCTAAAGTTATTTCAGAGAAACTCATTTCCTCCACATCAGCAAAATTCAGCTCTTCATCTTTTATCCACGGGCCCGAATTGTTGTTTTATATCGTTACTCCAAATTTTGGACCAAAAATCGCGAATATCTGATTCAGAGGTTAATGTTATATTATTATTAGTACTACTATTTTGACTATCTAATTTGGAATAAAATAATTTTTCATTTTTTTTAAATAATTTATTATTATTATTTTTATTATAAATATAATTATATCTTTTAAGTCTACTAGATTTGACTGCTAATTTTTGCTTTAAAAGATCTAATAAATCATTTATTGTATGTATGTTATTTGAGTTAAGCACATTATTATATCCAAAATTTACCCCAATTTTGCCTACATGTCTTAATATATTTCTACTTCTATTCCCATTTTTGAATTCTATAACCCTAGCAATACTACTTCTCAATAACGTTACATCCCTTTCTAATCTAATTTGCCAATCAGGTTTTTTATATCTATGACAATTTTCATTATTTAAATTTATTTTAATGCCTAGAGCTTCATAAACCGTTATAGCGCTAGCATATATTAATGTGTGTAAATCTAAAAAATTAATATTGTCATGTATTATTTTTGGTAAAATTATATCATTTATGTCGGATATTAATTTAGATAATTTTTTGGACGTATTTAATTTAAATAATTTTGGTCTATTTATAGGATCTACATCTATATATCTATTTATATTATTAATTAATAAATTTGCTAACGCTATAATGTTTTCGTCAACGAAATTAATGTTTGATACATTTAACTCCCTAATATTTAGAAATATATTTTGATTGGATAATTCTAATGATATATTTAAATTTTCTTCTAATATAACATTATCCGCAGTCATATTTTGTAAACTATTATTATCTTAATTATTTTCATTAATATTTTGAAAATCTAAATTTTCACGTTGCAATCTGTCACCTACTTCTAATTTTATTTGATTTAATGTTGTTTGAGGAATTAAATTATTTTTAAAAATCGATCTTTTTTGATCGGCTACTCTTTGTTCAGTAACTGTCACTCCCGGAAAATTTTGACAGAAAAGTGAATGTAATTTTTTCCTATACAATAACATATCTGTCTCTAATTTAGTTACGTAGAAATATGAATTTATTAAAAACGTATTAATCTCATTAGTCCATTTTAACCGCTGCCTAGGAATGCCTGCTTTGGTTAATCTAGGTTTAAAGCTATCTAAAATATTGTTCATCTTTAAACCCGATGACAAATTATTATTATTATTATCGTCTCCGATGGTTGCAAATAAGATATTAATATCAATCTACAAAACAATAGGAGACGAATTGAATTTTTATGTTGGCAAATATAACTATCTACAATCCAGTAACCTAAATAAATTAATTCCTATTTTCATACTATTACCTAATTTTCATATACAAATTTTAATTATTATAGTTATTATCAAATTATTAAATATTAATTAGATTAGATAAAATTTATAGTCTAATAATAATTATCTATATTTATTTACGTATCTAATATGACATAATAATATATTTTCCTATAATCTAAGATTTTCCTATAAAACAAATAATTGTTTACCTTGGTTACTGGAGACCTATCAAAATGAAATTTTAAATACGTTTATTTTCAATTTATACGTTAAAATCCACTGGCACTTTTTATTTATCGCGTTAAATGAAGACTATTTATTATTATTTTACTGTTATAGACTAATTTTATTATTTATTTACAACAAAAAATTAAAAAGCAATAGGACCGATATAATATACGAGTGGTAGCTAAGGCCAACGTTGCCGGTTTATCATATTTATATTATTATAATAATTATAATTTTACCATATTTATAGTAATATATTATATTATTTTACCATATTTATAATAAGTATTTATATTATTATCATATTTATATTTTTATCATTATTATATTACAATCATGTTTATGTTATTATAATAATTATAATATTACTATTAAGTAGTTAATAAGTTAGTAGTTTTTTTTTAGTTAGTTTAGTTAGTAGTTATTAGTAGTAGTTATAATATTACTAGTTATTAGTTATAATATTATTATTAGTTTTTTTTTTTATTACTGTTATTAGTATTATAATTAAGTATCATATTTATATTACTATCATGTTTATATTTATATTATTATCATATTTAGATTATTATAATATTTATTTTATTGTCATATTTATATTTATATCATAATAGCTTCATTTAAAATGTATTACCACTAGATCACACGACATTTTGACATGGCTAACATACGACAAGTGGGAATGGGCAGAAACTAAGCAAAAAACCAAAATTTGTGTTCTGGGCACCCACATAATTTCTCTAGATGTTTGGCGATTAATATAACACGACGATACTCAAAGTATGTACTCTCTACGTGGTAACCAATGAGATGTGAAAAATGCTTAAGACTGTGAATTCCAGAGTAATGAAGAGTAAAGCATATATTATTTTTATAATATTTAAGGAAATATTTATTAGAATGAAATAAGTATATATTAATGTTACCTTTGACAAGTAACTTCAAATTGAGACTTTTAGTTAGGTTGTATAGGTTTTCAGCTTTAAGTGTATATATTCCAGCATCTTCAAGAGTTAAATTATTTATTACAAGAGATGTCTTTGAAAAAGTAGTGTTTATTTTATATTTGGCTGAGCGTGTATCACTCCAACCAGCTGGAATCAATTTGTTATGATTATCAAACCTAAAAAAAATCAAATTGATTATTGATAAAGCTGGAAATTTGGATGTATTCGTAGGCTTTTTGATATTGATGCATAAAAAAACGAGTGGGTTGTGGCCAACGCAAAACTCCTCACTAACAAGTCATTCTATAAAGTATTCAAATTTTGTATGGAAAATTTCCAACATTTTCATGAAATGAGTTTGTTAAATTATTTTTTATTTAAATATTTTATTATGAAAACTTGATAACTCTTCAATGCCATTTTATGAAAGTGATGTGCCTTTTTACGAATTTGAAAATAAAAATTTCAAATTTTAAGTTTCCTGAGCTTGGGGTCACTTTGAAATATTTGACAGTTAAAAAAATTGAGAAGCACTATTCATATATCGTTCAAAATCTAATGGGATCTAATCGAGTATTAGATATACATATTTGCAAAATTTGAATAGAATCGAATGAGTACTTTAGTCTATAATCGATAAAGTAAAATGAACACGCCATACATAGCACATAGCACACACACAGATACATTGTGATGAAACTTTCAGAATACAATCTCAGCATGATACTAGTTGATAATCGGTAAAAAAAAAATTGCCTTAAAAATTGCGAAATCATAACTCCCCGCTATATCACCTTGTGTTAGGGAGGAGTAAAAATGCATTTAGTTGAATGTCAAGTTATATAGATTACAATGAAACATTCAAATCATAATTATATAAATCTTTGAATATGCAAAAAAAAATCTATTTAATTTGTAAGAAATCTGACAACCCTGAGTGCCTCATTTGTGTTTTTTTGTTAAAATATGATTTTTTTTAAAAGACTGAATATGTTCTTGTGAAAAGTATATTATATAAATTCTCATTCATTTTCTAAATTAAGCATAAATGCTTGTGATATCGGTGAACAAAATCAGTCGAAGCAGTGTGGGGTTTGAACATGCCATCACTTTATTATTGGATTATTAATACAATGCGATACCTTCTCTGCCACCGATCCATCTGTAGCTACAAACCAAACATATATTTGTATAAGCAAAATATATTTTGATGCAATTTAACCTCAGTTTCCTATTTCCATGGATTACAGTTTGGGAAACACTGGTGTAAAAAACTTATGAGGGAAACAGATAAATAGAAAATGTGATTAATTAATTTACGCTAACTAAATAAGTATACATAACATTTTTGAGTGTCAGAAATATATGAATAAACATAAATAATTTCAAACATATTTAGCACCTTAATTTTGGACTATTTAATCAATATAATAAGTACGTACCATGTTATTTGTGGTTCTGGAAATGCATATATTTTTACCACCCATGTTACATATTTTCCAACATTCAATGTTGTCTCATTGATTCCAGCAGGTTCTGTAAGATTCAAGTATGACATTCCTTTTTCTGAAATAAAAGTATAATTATATCAATGTATATAATTATATCTTCTATTATATATTACACTTTTATTTAACCATCTATTTCAGTTTATATTTTCAAGAAAAAACTAAAGAAGGAATATCTATCCCTAAACACCTGATCTCAATTTCCTTTCCTTGTTCTTTCCCAACCTGTGTTTTTTTGTTATCTTAGTGTATTGTATCTTTTCTTTATTACTGCAATTTCCTTGGAGGAGTGCGCTTTCATTCTTTTGTTGATGTAGGTATATCTATATTATAAATTTGAATGTTTGTATGTATCTATGTATGTATGTGTTGAATGCGCTCCTAAACCGCTCATCCGATTGCGATGAAACTTTGGTGAACTGTCGAGAGTATACCAGGGATGGTTTCTGGATCAAAAAATTTTAACTTCTTCTTCTTCTTCATTGAGTTTTAGGTCATTTTACCTATGAAGGTGGACAATCCTGGGAACCGTTCATCCGATTGCAATTAAACTTTGGTGAATTGTCGAGCGTATGCCCGGGATGGTTTCTGAATTTTAAAAAATTTTCTTCTTCTTCTTCTTCATCGGGTATCAGGTCATTTTACCTATGAAGGTGGACTATCCTGAAAACCGTTCATCCGATTGCTATGAAACTTTGGTGAATTGTCGAGCGTATGACCGGGATGGTTTCTGGATTAAAACAATTTCTTCTTCTTCTTCTTAATCGGGTATCAGGTCATTTTACCTATGAAGGTGGACTATCCTGAGAACCGTTCATCCTATTACAATGAAACTTTGGTGAATTGTCGAGCATATGACCGGGATGGTTTCTGGATTAAAATTTTTTTCTTCTTCTTCTTCTTCTTCATCGGGTATAAGGTCATTTTAACTATGAAGGTAAAATGACCTTATACTCTGGGAGAAGAAGCTCCAACTGTCCTTCCATCTCTTCGCAGGTCTTCCAGGACAGTTTCTGGATTTAAACTTTTTTCTTCTTCTTTATCGTGTATTTGGTCATTTCACCTATGAAGGTGGAGTTTCCTGGGAGAATAAGATGCAACTGTCCTACCATCCCTTCACAGGTCTTCCAGAACGGTTTCCGGATTCAAACTTTTTTCTTCTTCTTCTTCTTCTTTATCGTGTATTTGTTCATTTTACCTATGAAGTTGGAGAATCCTGGAAAAAGAAGGTCCAACTGTCCTTTCATCTCTTCGTAGGTCTTCCCAGTATTGTGTCGGGAATTAAACTTTTTCTTCACCTACTTAAGGGACGAGAGGTAATGAAGGGAAGGGAGGTACCGGCAGGCCTGACGGGACGGCAGTAACTGAAGGGACGGGAGTAACTGAAGGGACGGGAGTAACTGAAAGGACGGGAGTAACTGAAGGGACGGGAGTAACTGATGGGACGGGAGTAACTGAAGGTACGGGAGTAACTGAAGGTACGGGAGTAACTGAAGGGACGGGAGTAACTGAAGGGACGGGAGTAACTGAAGGGACGGGAGTAACTGAAGGGACGGGAGTAACTGAAGGGACGGGAGTAACTGAAGGGACGGGAGTAACTGAAGGGACGGGAGTAACTGAAGGGACGGGAGTAACTGAAGGGACGGGAGTAACTGAAGGGACGGGAGTAACTGAAGGGACGGGAGTAACTGAAGGGACGGGAGTAACTGAAGGGACGGGAGTAACTGAAGAGTAACTGAATATATATATATATATATATATATATATATATATATATATATATATATATATATATATATATATATATATATATATATATATATATATATATATATATATATATATATATATATATATATATATATATATATATATATAGATATATATATATATATATATATATATATATATATATATATATGAAATTATTATTATCTTTGGGGTTATCCCGCGTCAAAATCAGATCCTTGGAAGGATCTTTCGTCAACCGACGTTTCGCCTGGATCACACCAGGCATCTTCAGGGCCTTGTTGATAGATTCTCGCTTCGTGTGTCAGTGCAAGCACGTCCGTTCGAGCCGAGAACCTAGCACCAAGTGAAGATTGGAAAGTTAAAGTTTAAACTGTTGGGGTAGATGGGTTTTCCCCGCTTTTGTTCGCCTTAATGGCTTTTGACTGGCTTCTGGTGATTCGCCTCACGCTTAATGATGTATCTATTGTATTAATTTTATTTGTTTGGCGTTTAACATTTAATGGGTTTACTGTAATGGGATTTTTATTGCTGTCAATTTCTGAGGTATTTAATGAATGTTTTATAATGTTATTTTTATTTTTATTGTCGATTCTATTTTTATGTAAGATATTTTTCCAGGCCAGCGGGAGACGCACACCATCGTCTCGATTATTCACGACATTCTTCCTTTTGTAAATTTCGATTGCCTCTCTATAAATTCTTACTGTTTCTGTGTTAATACTTGCAACTACGCGTGCATTATCGAAATCGATTTGATGTCCTTCGTTCAGAGTATGTTGGACTAGTGAAGACGTTAATTTTCTATTATTTGAATCCACTCTATGCTCCGCAACCCTGGCTGATATTTTTCTGTTACTTTTTCCCACGTATGTCTTGTCGCATGATTTACATGGTATTTCGTATATGCCATGAGACTCTAGAGGGATTTTGTCTTTTACATTTCGCAGAAGGGTTGATATTTTATTTTCTGTTCTAAAGACTGTTCTAATATTATGTTGATTTAGAAGGCGACTGATTTTATCTGTGGTTCCTTTTATGTATGGTAAAAAAGCTGTAGCTAACGGTTTTTCAGAAATAGTTTTATCAATTTTTATGACGTTTTTATTAGTTTGACGTTTGACTGCTTTATTTATAACAAAATTGGAGAAGCCATTACATTGCAGGGTTTTTTTGAGGTTATTTAATTCATTTTGTTGGTGGTCGGAGTCTGTTATTTTTATAGCTCTGGAAACTAATGTATTAGCTACCGATGCAATTTGTGCCGGGTGATGGTTAGAGGATGCATGTAGATATCTATCTGTATGTGTGGCTTTCCGGTAAACCGTATGACCAAGGCTACCGTCATCCTTCTTAATAACTAGGACGTCTAAAAATGGTATTTGATTATTATTTTCTAATTCCATTGTAAATTTTATATCGCTGTGGAGCCCGTTTAAATAAATTAGAAATTTGTTTAGTTCCTCCAATCCGTGGGGCCATATTATGAACGTATCATCCACGTATCTAATCCAGAGTTTCGGTTTCAAATGTGATTTTTCTAAGGCGTCTATTTCAAATTTTGTCATAAAAAGATTTGCAACCGGTGGTGAAAGAGGCGAACCCATTGGTGCTCCTTTAATCTGTTTGTATATTTTATCGTCATAAATGAAAAATGTATTATTTAAGCAATGTTCTATCAATTCAGTTATGTCTTTTGATGGTTCACAAATTTCTTTTACTGCGGAAAGTGCCTCATCGGTAGGTATGTTGGTAAAAAGTGACACAATATCAAAACTAACAAGAATATCTGTTTTTTCTAACTTTTGGTCTTCTATTATTTTAATGAAGTGTTCTAAATCAACATAATATTAGAACAGTCTTTAGAACAGAAAATAAAATATCAACCCTTCTGCGAAATGTAAAAGACAAAATCCCTCTAGAGTCTCATGGCATATACGAAATACCATGTAAATCATGCGACAAGACATACGTGGGAAAAAGTAACAGAAAAATATCAGCCAGGGTTGCGGAGCATAGAGTGGATTCAAATAATAGAAAATTAACGTCTTCACTAGTCCAACATACTCTGAACGAAGGACATCAAATCGATTTCGATAATGCACGCGTAGTTGCAAGTATTAACACAGAAACAGTAAGAATTTATAGAGAGGCAATCGAAATTTACAAAAGGAAGAATGTCGTGAATAATCGAGACGATGGTGTGCGTCTCCCGCTGGCCTGGAAAAATATCTTACATAAAAATAGAATCGACAATAAAAATAAAAATAACATTATAAAACATTCATTAAATACCTCAGAAATTGACAGCAATAAAAATCCCATTACAGTAAACCCATTAAATGTTAAACGCCAAACAAATAAAATTAATACAATAGATACATCATTAAGCGTGAGGCGAATCACCAGAAGCCAGTCAAAAGCCATTAAGGCGAACAAAAGCGGGGAAAACCCATCTACCCCAACAGTTTAAACTTTAACTTTCCAATCTTCACTTGGTGCTAGGTTCTCGGCTCGAACGGACGTGCTTGCACTGACACACGAAGCGAGAATCTATCAACAAGGCCCTGAAGATGCCTGGTGTGATCCAGGCGAAACGTCGGTTGACGAAAGATCCTTCCAAGGATCTGATTTTGACGCGGGATAACCCCAAAGATAATAATAATTTCATATTTTCAAATACCCGTGAAAACCTTTCTAGTAACATATATATATATATATATATATATATATATATATATATATATATATATATATATATATATATATATATATATATATATATATATATATATATATATATATATATATATATATATATATATATATATATATATATATATATATATATATATATATATATATATATATATATATATATATATATATATATATATATATATATATATATATATATATGTATAGCTACTTTTCCAGGCTATCCGCTCGTTTTCGTCCTGAAAAGGACGGTTTTGCCGACGTTTCAACCGAATATCATCGGTCATTATCGAGGCTGGTCGGTTCGCAAACGTAGACACGGTGCGACTTACACCGCGTTGCATTTCGCGTTCCTATTTATGTATCGTGTTGGTGTATTGGCGTATATATATATATATATATATATATATATATATATATATATATATATATATATATATATATATATATATATATATATATATATATATATATATATATATATATATATATATATATATATATATATATATATATATATATATATATATATATATATATATATATATATATATATATATATATATATATATATATATATATATATATATATATATATATATATATACTTATTGTTTTTTTACTTTTTTTACTTATGTGGAAACACATTATTGGCATAATTGTTATAACTTTATTATCTATACCATAAACATTGTAACGTTGTTTGTTTCCCGAATATAAATAAAATAAAATAAAATAAAATAAAATAAAATAAAATAAAATAAAATAAAATAAAATAAAATAAAATAAAATAAAATAAAATAAAACAAAACAAAATAAAATAAAATAAAATAAAATAAGATAAAATAAAATAAAATAAAATAAAAATTAATATAACAAAATAAAATAAAATAAAATAAAATAAAATAAAATAAAATAAAATAAAATAAAATAAAATAAAATATATATTTACCATGTTTTACACAAAAATTCTAAGTACTACTTGAACATATATTTTTATCATTCAAAAATGTTGCTATTGCATTTAAATAAATAATTGGAATGAAAAATTATTTTTTTTGGCAAAAATACAAAAAGACAATAAATTGAATCATTTTAAGTAGTTTGAGAAAAATTTAACACATTAGGTTTTTCAATAGATGTCAATAGTTTATTGGTTAGGTCCAAGGTCGTGTTCTGAATTAGAGTGAATCGAAGTTGCAACGAGAGAAACATTTGAGCGATGTTTATTCCAAACAGTACAGCGATGTTAAGGTGACTTCGCATGGTAACTTTTAAATGTGATTGATGTTTTGTTCGTTGTTTTCATTTCGTAAGTGTAGTATTTGGAAATGCCATCCGAATAAATACACATAGCTGGGCAGTGTCAGTCATATCAGTAGCTTTTGTTCGATATCCTTACTCATAATCTCAACACGTCTAGTTACAGTCCGACGAGACAACTGGAGCTCTTTGATGGCAGACATGATCTCTACTTTATTTTTAAAGTCTCCAAATAATGAATCTGCCCCTTCGAGAAACGCTTCTTTCAATACCTCTTCATCTTCAAAGGGTTTCTTGTGTTTTGCCAGAATATGAGATATTTTAAAGGACGCAACTGTTGCAGCTTCTGATTGTTTTGCCGGCCGGTAAACATAACTTGCTCTGCCTTTAAACTACGTTTCAGATCTTGAACTTTCCGTCGTCTCATTTCACTTTTGGGTGGAAAATCGCTTTCGAAAATTTTATGCAAGGATTTATGATGCCTTTCTAAGTTGCCTCGTTTGGGCGAAGCAACCGAAGCTCCACAAACAAGATATATACACTTTTCTTTCACCATGGTAAAGAAAATTTCTTCTTCCCATTCATTGCTGAAATTGTAAGTTTTACTCTTCTTTGGCGCACTCATTTTAAATAATAGGTAATTCGGTTAATATTGACGTACACACCGTAGATACGTTATTTTCACTTAGGACAAAATAATGATATTCTTATTAGTGGCACAGAGTCAACGAGAGTTATGGAGAAACTTATAAATTAGTTCGGACTCTTATCAGATCTAATTTCTGTATGAGGTACGAGACTTAATGGCGATGGCGAGACTGACGACAAACACGTGCCGTGCGGTAAACATCAAGCGCGTCACGTATTTGTCGCCTCGGAGTGTTCTTGTATTATTATGGTTATAAAATTAAATAAATTTCGTTTTTAATTGATAAAGATTATTTTAAATTGTTTTCTTGATAAGTATTCATTTTGGAGTAGAATTACGCTATTATTACGCCGGCCGGGTAGGGCTTTGTAAAGTTTTAGGTACATTTTTGTAAGTATGCGCGCGATCGACCCTAAAACCGCTCGCGATCGACCGGTCGATCCCGATCGACTGTTTGCCCATCCCTGCACTACACAATATCTCACTCAATAGTTTGATACCTACATACTTAATCTCCATACTATCTTATCCTGACATACATACCTACATGTTTTATATAGAAATCAAAATATCTTAAAATGTTTATTAATTTGTGTGTATAGTTTGGTACATATTCATCAATTATACATACTTTCGCCATCGACAGTAGGATTTCATGTGTTATATGCAACTAGTGTATAAAAAAACTTAATTATTTAATATTTCTACATTTTATTTTATTTTTAAGTGAGACACTACTTAGGGGAAACAGGTATGCACATATATCGCATCCTGTGTCAATTCAGTTTTTGTGGGAGGCGTGAGACAAACATATACACACTAACATTATCATCCTTTTATTACTTTAGATATCTCATCAGTTGTAACCAAATTCAAAGGTGATATGATACAACAATTTTTCGAAAACAAATTATTAATATTAATTGAGAAACTATTATTATTATTATTAATATTACAAACACATAAATGGTAATTTTAAGACCGTAGGCTTTATTGTATATCAAAAAAAGTAAAAAAAAACATTTAACCGGACTCTCCCGCGGACCACCCCCGAGACTCTTGTGGATCACTTTTAGTCCACGGACCATCGGATGGGAAACACTGGTGTAGGTACATCATATGGCATATGCTATACATACAAAAACATCACAACGAAACTCAATGTATGTACTCTCTACATGATATTCATTGAGAAATTGATATAGTAAAATATGCTTAAAAATTGTGAAATCCTTTTCTCTTTCCTGTTCCATAATAGTAGAGAGTAAAAAATAATGGAATAATTAAGCAATAAAATTTGTTATAAAAGTTCCAACCAACCAAAGACTGTTATAGTTTTTGTATCCTCATTAAAATTTTTATTTACATCTATTATTTGACATTTATATTCTCCTTCATCTTCTCTTGTTACATTTTTTATTTTGAGTGAAGTTTTTCCCATTCGTTGCATGTTGATATTTTCTATCTTGGATACTGTTGGGATGATTCTACTTGGCTGAAAATTGAACTCTTTTATAGACAAATACAAATTAGTAAAATTGTATTGAATGTTGAAATAAAACCAAGTTAAAGATTTCATTAGAATGAACAAATAGGTATATTCAAAACATGAAAATAATATTTTGTTATTCTTCCTCTTTCTGTGTCATGTCAGGTCCTCCTGACATCGGCTACCACTTTAGCATAAGCATCTCTGTCCTGAGCTTATCGGAGCAGCTCCTCCAGTCTATGGGCTCCAGTCCATTCTCTGATGGTTTCTTAGCCAAGACATCTGCGTCCCACACACACCGCGACTGCCATCAATTTTTCCTTATATAAAGAATTTTCTTGTCGTTCTTGAAAATTTAGAGTGGTCTTGCCAAAAACAATCGATTATTATTTCAATCATATTTAATTTTATTTAAATAAATAGTATGTTTGACTATGAAAAAGGGTCTCAAATTTATTTATTGATAATTCATTATATTTCTAAAAAATATTTTAGTAAAATCTTACATCTGTAGCAGGAGTTATCCAATCCATAATAATAATAATAATAAAATACTTTTATTGTTTTACACAACGTGGCGGACTTATTGCCCGCAGGCAATCTCTACCAGTCAACCACCATGGTAAATACAGCCAGTAACAGGGATAGAAGGATACAAATAGAGAAATAGAAAAAAAAAAAATAATAATAATAAATGAATAAAAAAAAAAAAAATAATTAAATAAATCAATCATAACTTAAAAATACAAAGTCAAATATAAGAAACAAAAAAATAATATATGTATAAATAAGAACAAAAATAAGAATAATAAAAAATACATCAGATAGATACACTATGTTTATTGGATGGAGGATAGGAGAGGAGAAAGGAAGAGGGATAAAGGGAAAAAGACGTGAATTTGTGTTTATGTGGATAGAAAGTGTGACTTCAGACGCTTTTTGAATGCTATTAAATTAGTGGCATCTCTGATACTCTCCGGCAATATATTCCACATCCGAGCTGCATGAACTGTGAACGAGTAAGTATAAGTAGAGGTGTGGTGTATTGGTAAATAAATGGTGTATTATTTATCCATAGTAAATGTTAATCCATTATCTTCATAGACAATACAATCAAGATTTATCTCTCCACCAATCATAGCTTTTCCATGAGATGAATCATTTATAGATGGTTTTGGTGCTAAAGCCGTGGATGCTATAAGAAAGTTATAGACAAATGTTACACAATTCAATTGAATTAAAATAACAAGCAGTTAAATAAATATATTTACAGATTTTTCATTACATCTCCATAAGTTTTCAATGCATTTGATAATTAAAGCAGCTCTTCAGATTCATGCCCGGATCCACCATAGTGTTCAAATGGTGCAGCATAATAAGTAGAATGTTAAAAAAATAGAATTTTATTATTTACAACTTCACACAAATATATAGATATCAGGAAAAATAAAAAACTTACCATGAATGAATGCATGTATATTTATTTTTTTTGTTTCATTTTCACGTTTTGCTATGCAGGAATATAAATAAAAACCGATGGCTTCAGCTATATGAGTAAATCCAATGTGTGGATCATATATAGAATTGTTAGTAATCTGAAATATGTTTGATTCGAAGTAAGTGCTGATCATTGACCATAATATTTTGTCATAATATATTTTTTTGATAAAATTAATATCTCAATAGGCACAAAGCAAGAAATGGGAAATCAGGCACCTAAAGGGGTTATGACCTGTCATATACGTAATCACATTCAGCACTTGCACAACATTCATCAATTGTGCCTTTTTAATGATTCCCCTTATCAATTAATAATTAATATTATATAATAAGGCAGAATAATTAAAGAATTATTCTGCCTTTATCTATGGACATGCCAGTGGCATAGTGACAAGTGTTTTTGATTTTGTTTTATTGCTGTTAATTTGCAACTTGAAATTTATTAGGAATTACTTAATGTATGATGTAATGTATGAAATTTATTAGGAATTACTTAATGAGAGCAATTGCAGGCAAAACCCTGAGAGACCGAGTGAGGAACTCCAGAATAAGGGAACTATGTGAGGTTGACGATATCATCAGATGGAGCAGGCAGCGGAGGAGGGACTGGTATGGTCATGTCCAAAGGATGGACAGCACCAGACTTCCTCATATCGTGCTTCACAATCAGCCTCACGGAACCCGCCCTCGCGGTAGACCGCCAAAAAGATGGAGGGATAGCTGGGGGTCCAATTCGCAGGAAGAGCAGGCCTCTTAAAAAACAGACCTGAAGGTCTACTCAAAAGAAGAAGAAGAAGAAGACTTAATGTATGAGTTATTTTTAGGGAACAATAATTGTGAAATAACAATCTGATTACAAAATGTCATTTTGATACTCGCTCCGACACGGGTATATTCCAAGTGAAGCGGGTGCCGGTTGAAAATTAAAAAATAATAAAACAACTGTAAAGAATACATACATAACTAAAATTTTGAATATTCTATATAATGTTGAATAGTAAATTAACACCATTTGAAAAGAAACTGAGAACACCAACGCCATCTGTCTAATGACAATGAAACTTTTTTCAAACGCCATCTAAATGAAAATTTGAAATTGGGATGGCATTTGAGTTTCAACAGTAAGGCTACAGATACCATTCACTCCATTAAAAAATGTTGAATCTGAAAATTAGTTACAATTCCAAATATTTAAAAAAATTTAGGATGATTTAATGAAAATATTTACTCAATAATTTTTTTTCAAAAACTTCCAATTCCATTAACTATATTTTTTTTATTTACTCATTTTATAAATAGGTATATAATTTAATACATGGTAATATGCTGTAAACTTCATTGAGCTATCTCTATGGCATCATACTTAAAAGTTGTTGCAAATAACAAAAGGGCGATAACGCACATAGAAAATTTTGATGAAGCTCAATACAAAATGTATAAGGAGAAAATTTTATAAACAATTTCACAAATTTACCTACCAACTTTTTACATATTCGCTTTGATTACTCAAATACGTAAGCAGAACAAATTATAAATAAATTTGGTATGGTAAAATAAAACCAAAGTTTTCAGTTCTACTACTTTAATGACTGACTAGTTTCGGTCATCCAGTGACCATTTTCAAAGTGTGAAGACCGAAACTAGTCAGTGTCATTAAAGTAGTAGAACTGAAAACTTTGGTTTTATTTTACCATTCCAAATTTATTTATAATTTGAAATGGAGTTCTACCAAGAATTGTCCGTAGAAAAGTTAAAAAAAGTAAACAGAACAGTTTACATATTATATAAACTGTTTATTTTATAGATTTGCGGAACATATAATTTTGGCAGCAAAGTGACTTCACTCCACTTTGTCTTCTGAGACTCTTTTTTAATCTGTGTAAAAGGGAACATCATAACCATTCCCTTCAATATAATGTCTATATAGGTGTAGACCAAGGTGTAGATCTTTGTGTTTCAATACATGGTCTATCCAATTTGGTTTGGTTTGGTTTAACATGTTCATGGTTTCTTCGATCCTGCTGAGAACCTCATTATTTGTAATGTGGTCCCACCAAGACATACCCAGTATTCTATTTTATTATATTTTATTTATAATACAAATAATAATTACCAGTTCAGTCATAGTCCCCTGATTCAGTTGAAGGTCAACAAGGACATTAGGAGCAGTTGGTCGGCATGGAAATGTGACAGAAGAATGCTGTGCTCCACCAACATAAGAATTTTCCAAGGGCACCAGTAGTACTTTAGGATCTAATGAAATACTTATATTAAGTGCATAGCTTTGTCAATAGTTCATACATAGCCAACAAAAAGGGCCCAAAAAATGAAAACATGAAATTATTCAGACACTACAAAATACAAATAAACTTTAATATTTGCCTTTGAACTGTTAGTAGATTTGAATTATAATTTAAAATGAGTGGGATGTGGCCAACATTAAATCCTCCACTAAATACATAAGTGGAAGTTTTTTTCTTGAAAGAATTCTTTGAATGTGGCTTGCATATAGGACCTACTAAATAACATATTGATTACCTATATAGATTATTTATATCAATTCGTGAGACTTAAATTTAAACTATGATAAGTACTTAAATGGTTGCAGGGATTTTCTTACTTAACCTATTTGATACCTGAACACATATTCAATTTACATTGATACCAATATGACATGACATTAAGAATAAAAAAAATCTAATTCATAAGATCTTCTAAATATTCTTTTACGTGGGACGCAGGATTGATTAAATCTAACTCATGCCTATACCTAAGGATTCTCAAATATCATAGTAAGTCACATGCTCATATCTAACGGCGCAAAGCATCAACATTATTGTTATTGACAGCAGTGGTCGGGTGATAAAATTCATTACTGAGATTGAGTGACCACGCCTCAATTCTGCAAACCAGCTTTAATTATTGTCTTGCATGGAATTTCATCCTCAAAAGCAGTTTGAAGCTAAACAAGGCTCTGTTGAGCTGTCAAATTACAATTAAAATCATACTACAAAATTTTCCCCAGATAAATCTATGTAAATTACTTTTTCAAAAATTCCAGAAACTTGAGTGTGGCCAAACTTCAATCAGGGAGGCAAATCTGGTCAACCGTCGAAATCAAAACCTTCCATGTTTACCCATATCATGGATATAATTATAATATGGAGTTCTATAATGTGTTAGGATATTATAGAACTCCATATCATAATAAATTATATCCATGATATGGGTAATCATGAGGGTTTTCATTTCGGATCATTATTTGTAAAAATGATAAAAATATACACCAAAATTATCATTTATTAAGTCCCACTTAATTCGTAAGATTGCATTATTGAACTTACTGAAAAAACCGACTGAGAATGAATGTGAGTAAGGTATTGGTATCCAAAAAACAAAGTATAACTGCATGTAAGATAAAAGTAGAGAATGAATGGCTATAACAAATAGAGGAATATTTATACTTGGGGGTATACATATTTCAACGGAATACAAGACCTGATAAAGATATTTAAAGAGTTTTGGCTGGTAATAAAATAAACAGAGAACCAAATGAGACATAACCAGTAATGTCCGATCTCAGCTTCTCAAAGGAAGTCAAAATTGCTGTACATAATGCAATTGTAGTGCCTATTTTGATGTATGCCAGTGAAATTTAGACGTGGCAAAAGATGCATGAATGCTGTAAAAAATAGAGTATGTAACAGAACTATATAAGATAGAATAAAAAATGAGGACAGATTGAGAAAAAAATAAGATGGTTGGTGGCAGAGTGGAGAGCAGTTAGCGCACTGGCTTTCTAATCCAGTGGTTGTGAGTTCGAATCCTGCCACAACCGATTTCGTTCACCTTTATGTACAAGCATTTATGCTTATTTTAGGGAATGTATGAGGATGTATTGTACTTTTTACAAGGACAATACATCCATCTTTAATTTTTTTTATTTAAAAAAAATAGATAAAAAAAAATGAAAGTGAATGCTGGGCATCTCATATCCTTCAAAATGTAGAACTCATTTATGTTTGGGGTCTCGCAATTAATCCCAAATTAAAGAATTATGAGTGGCTGTGGTTCTAAATATATTGTTAATAAAAAATATATATTTGAATCAAATTGGTTTCTTACCTTCTACGTAAATATAGATTTTTGTGGCATATCCTTTCAAATCTTTTGAATCGGAACTTTTGTTGAATAAGCATGTATAGTATCCGACATTTTCAGGTTCAATATAATAAATGTCTAATATTGTTCCATAAGGATAATCGACATCTGGGGTGTGAGATTGTGTTTGCATACAGTTTTCAAAATCTTCATGTGGATATTTCCAGAAGACTGGAAAATTTCCTTCACATCGCAATGTATAGTTATTCTCAACTGTAATGGTTACTTCTTTTGGGTTTGGAAAAATTCTTGGAGGATCATATTTTCTGGTATATACAAAAGTATCTGAAAATAAATAATATATTATGCTCTTCAAACTTTCATTATGGAATAATTTAAAGTAATTTAGTAAGATGCTGAATTCATCATCCGCAAAAGGTTTGGGAACCAATTTATCCTTTCTGATTATGATTCGCACAAATTTGATCTTTGAAGCTTTTTATAAAAAGGTTTTAATATTTAATTTGTTGGTTGAATTACCAACACGGTGTGTAATATTATGTGCAATAAACAGATTTATGAAAAAATGTGTAGATTTACATAATAGGTGATATCTTAATACAACTGTAAATTTGTTCAAGAGAAATTATTTCACTTAATAAATTGACAGTATTAACCATGGTCCCGTGTTTGAGCGAATTTAGTATGGAGTAGTGGACTTTTGTATGGTTTTTCCGACTTTGGTGTCAGAAATCACCAACGAAGCTTTTTTATTTTTAATATACATGGATTTTCACATATTATTTCACTATACTAAATATCACCATCGACGATTGGATCTCATGTGATACATGCAACTAGTAATCTGTAGTATATGTGATTGACTTTATGTTACCATAAATAAACCAAGAAGTCTAAGAGATATTTGTTTGAAGGATGAAAATAATCAAATTTGCATTGCAACCACTTTAAAATATGTGAGGAATTATCGTTTTTCATACATCTTTACAAAAAACATGCTCATTGAGAAAAAAGGGAAGAGTCATACTTGATGTATTTAAAATATAATACTAGAGACTTAGTTCTATAAAAATTACTGAATCTGGCCCGTTGTACCAAACATAACCCCCCTGCTGCTATAATACATTGATCCTCTTCTTAATGGTGTTTATTATTATTTGAGTTTTTGTAGGAAAACTATGGAATAAAACAATATTGTGGTTGCATTATCTTTGTAATGCTTTTCTATTTCCTCACTTCATTTGATATAAAAAAATGCAAAAAAATTAAATATCCTGAGTAGATAAATATTTATTTACTTGGTTATTTTTTACCCATTTCAAAATTTTTGAAATGTTTCTACCTACTCAATACCTAATCTTAACCAACAAAGTCACAGTGTTCTATTTTAAAAATATAGTTATAAAATGAGCGAGTGACAAAAGTAGTAGTGAAACACTGAGAAGGCCTGAGTAGCACAAGCACTTGGGTAGCCCTAGGCCTCCAAACACTTGGAACCCCAGATGCACTATAATTTTTAATGCTTTCTTTTTCGAATGAGAAGCAATATTAAATTTAAAACTGTTTTTTGTATAACGTAAAAAAATATATTTGATTTAATTGAAAAATTAGAAAAATACAAATATATATAAATAATGAACATAATATTATATATACTTTGATGAACATATCGATACCTCCTACGTAAACTACCGTAAGTGCAAAAAGTCAAATTTAGAGGAGAGCAGTTTAAAGTTTCAAATGTTCACAGGAAACATAAATCTTGACATTTTGCGTTCATATTGATTATGAGTTATAAATAAAATATTATTTAAATTTTACGATTTAAATAATTTCAACAGAGTCAATACTTTCGGAAAAATGCTACACTAGTGTCACAGAATTCTCTGCGTTTTTTCCGCGTAAACAATTGTACCTATTTATACCGTACTACACGTCGTTCTAAATTTTAGATACAATATTTTAAGTTTGTAAAAAACGTATTTGTAGGACGATTTGAATTTTTTTTATTTGTGTTTTTGATAGATCGATCCAAAAGGAACCCGAATATGTAAAAAACTCAAAATCGTAAAAATGTGGCTTACGGTAGTTTACATAGGAGGTATCGATATTGTGAAGGATTTGTTACCCATAGGCAATTCCTGCCAGTCAATTACCACAGTGATATAGCAAGCAGGTAATGAAACGTAAGAGTTACAAGCACAAAAATAAATAGTTACATAAAAGGAAAATATAAACATGTAAGGGAAATGACATAATGGAAAATTTTGAGGAAAAACCATTTAAATGGAATATAATTTATTTCAACATGTTTAAATATTTATGAATTCCTTACATTCAAGTAAAATACATACAAGAACTACAAGAATGATTGATAATTGCAAAATAAATGTCACCAGCCTCACCTATATCAGATGCTGAAACCATCACTCGGTGCATCACAATCAGCAACATTGTCCCAATCCACATATTCACATTCCCGTACATTTTCTTGACAAGTCTTCTTTCACTCACTCAACTAGTCACTAATCATATTTGAAGAAATTTATAAACGTTACACAACAATATTAGTTAAATACAAACACTGGTATGTAAATGAATGAATAAAACTCAATTAAAAAAAACTTTTTTAATTGAAGGAAACTTAAAAAGCTCAAAACATTATATTGCAGTTAAACTTATTATAGAATCACTTTCAACATAAAATGCTCATATACAAATCAAAATTTCATAATGATATACAAATGGTAGCGTATTAATTTATGACAAACGGTATAATAGTTGTCTGTTTCATTATCCAACTATAATTGAGATTATAAAACAAGATTTATTAAATATGTATGGGTAGGTATAAGGTAAGTACACTATATTATCCTCTGGATGGTGTTTTCCTTGTTGTACATCTATAAACATAAAAATGAATGTATATTATTTGTCCTGTATGTGTTCCAATATAATTCATCAGATAGCAATTGTTACGGACGAGAAGAAAGAAGAAGAAGAAACTGTGAAAAAATAAGTTAATTAAATGAAGAAGCTCTAATGATTTGTAAATGCCAATGTGCTTATTTGTGTTGCCGTTGATGTTCGATCAGTGGCAGAATTTCCCACTCCATTGTATAATTTATGTATATAAACATGTACCTTTTCGAACAATGAACATTACTTACCGTATTCTCTGCTTCGATAAACGCCTTTCATTATATCTCTCTTCGAAACCTTTTGACCTTGCTCGTACTTCACCCGTTGATTTTGACATTGGATTGGACCTGCTGATACTACTGCTGACTGACCCTGCCTGGACCTGGACAACTGCTGCCGCTGCAATACAACACCACTGTACGACCACTAGCTGGGCATTCTTACTCTCTCTCCTACGGAGATGATTATCCTGACGCGACCTGGTGAGGAGGCAAGCCACCCTCTTTTAAGTACTTTGTGAGTGGCACTCGAGAGGGTGTCGGTTACAGCAATGAAACTTTGGTGAGTTGTGGGCACAACCGAGAATGTTTCTGAGATTCCATATATATTTTTGCTCACACAGTCTCAGGAAAAATAATATAAAATTAAAATCTATTTGTATCTTTATAAAAATAAACCAACAAACTGAGGCCAGTCAGAAACACACAGAAAAAAACAGACACACTAACTCAAAGACCGTATACAGAAAAATGATCGTAGCCGATTGACTGCGGACAATTGACCACAGGGACAATTTACCGTATGGGCAGTTGACCGTGGGGACGATTCACCGCATGGACAATAGGCTGGGCCGTTTTTGTATGGAAAAAAAAATTTTGTTCGATTTCTTTCGGGCTTTTCGCGAAAAAGGTGCCAAATGATGATTTCATATTACTTGTAAAATATGGTCTCAGTAGGACTTCATCTTCAGCCTCCGGATTGGGTTTGAAATTATGGAATTATGAATATAATATGTGATATTTCTAAGTCATTGCAACGGGGTAAAAAGGCAAAGCAACATGGTCATTAATATTAAAACACACATTTTAAAGCTTTAATGATGTATTATTAAAAAAAACACATAATTATAGTACAAGAAAATCATAAAAATAGTTTTGATTTGCACGAAAATCTTGCTTACTCTCGAACTTTGGCATAGAACTTCGTGACTCAATTTGGGTTGTGATATAGCCTTCACTAGAGTTTTTTGTACATAGCTTAGCTGAAGCCTCAGTGACGGTCTTCACTGCTATTTCCACTGCTTGAGAATGGCAAGGAAGCCATAGAAGAGACAAGTCACCTTCTCCTTTTTGTGCGACAAACAGTTGGATTTCATTAGGTATCGGTTTCAACTGTGGTGGGTCTGTAATTTTATCATTATCATTCCACTGAATAAGATCCATGTAGGATGATGCATCGAGGTTTAGAGAAGGAAGTTGAGACAGTCGAAGTGTATTTTCTTTGTTACTACGAGCTTTAAATATACGAAGTGCCCCCAGTTCAGGCATGTACTGTTGTGGATCAGTTAACATTGCCAACAATATATTTTCAGGATGGGCAAACTAACTATTTCTTTAAATAACTGAATCTATTATTACCTTAAGTTCTGCTGGCAAGTATCTAGTGGCAGATATGAGTTGACACAGGTGTCGCGCTCCATCTTTACAGAAAGGATGTGTTTCGATTGTGAACTAAGTCGGAGCGTAAGCTTTGACGACGTACGTTGCGAGAACAATCAGGTATTGAGAAGGAGATTGCACGGAAACATACAACCGTTAGCCATCTGGTATGAGAGATTTTCCCAGGCGATTCGTTTTCTAAGTCATCAGGAAAATTTCCTGTTGTTACCGCTAGTACGACTCTGTACAAATATTTTTGATCAGCGCTCATATCTTCTGCAGAAACATCGGGTAACACCGCAGGAATAGGATGGTATTGGAAAATAGGTATCTTTTCACAATTTTCTAAATACTTTCCAATGGGTCCTGAAAGTGTTTTTAGGTCCTGAAGTTTTGCTGTCTAAGTGTAGGAACAAATGACGGAAAGGGAACTCTTTGATCCATTGTATCGGTCTATTTAATCGTTTTTTCTTGAATGCGAATAATGCCTCCTTGCTTACCAATGTTCACATTGGTTCCATCACACCCTATCGCCAACAAATTGTATGCAAAAATATATTTTTTTTTCAGGAAGAAGTTGGCGATGGATTTTCCTACGCATTTATAAGAGCAAGATTCTGGCGCTATATAACCCAAAAACTTTGTGCCAGTTTCTTTTATCAAAGAGATGTGCTCTTCCAATATGGTGTCTCTACAATTTTTTCCGTCTTTGTTGGATGAAATTAAAGTTTTATTGTTTCTTCCATCAAAGTATAATGCAGGCACATCAGCTATTTTGGCTTGCTTTAGGGCACATTTCATAGTTCCGAGATGCGTTGATTTTTTCTCCATCCCCCCCTCACCTCTCGCGTACGCAGGGTAATATAATGTTTTTATTTTATTTTTTGACTATAATACAGTCTTAATTTGATTTAGAAATCAACTTTTAACTTGATTGTTGGTACATCATTTTCTTCCAGAAAACAATAGTAAAGTGCTAAAAAATCGAATATTTGACTACGATCCGGAGGCAGAAGATCTTATCAGAATGGAATAATATTTTTCACACGTTAGTTTAAAGCCATTTGGCATCTTTTCCGCAGAAAGCCCCTCGGAAAAGTCAAAAAAAGTAAAAACGGCCCACCCTAATGGACAATTGACCGCGGGGACAGTTGACCGTATGGACAATTGACCGTGAGGACAATTGATCGTATAAAGAACAACAAGAAATAATTTCATTTTCTTTCGTATCTTTAAGAAATTGCATGAAAAAAATTGTTCGTTTATGGCGAAAAACCGATTGCTTTCCTTTTGGGATTTCAAAATACTACTTGAAATACAAGATGGCGGCAATGATTTAAAGGTAACTTACTTTTTGATTTTTCAAGACGGATATCGATTCACACTAATAAGAAGGCGTAGATTTTGAAATAATTAAAACATTTTTGGTTTCTTTTGAAAATATGGCGGCCGTGATTAAAGGTGGTTTTCCAAAATGAGCAATTGTGAGTCTATTTTTAAACTCCTTGTTCTTTTTTTTGACTTTTCATGATGGATATCAATTTATACTAATTAAAATGAGTAGACTTCGAAATAATTTAAACTATTACTTGAGTCTTGAAAATTCAAAAACGTTGCCGACCGCCGTGGCACAGTCGGTAAACCGTTCGGTTTCTGTGCGGGCGTCCTGGGTTCGATTCGCAGCAGAGGAGAAATTTATTTACATTCATTTCTCGCGCAAATATTGCTTCTCTGGGCTGGAAACACTGGTTAATTAGAAGAAATTGCCATACGGCAATAAACTCGCCACTTAAGCAGGGTGCAAGGAAGTGTTCATTATTATTAAAAAAAAGAAAAATATTGGTTTCTCATATTTTCAAAATAAAACAAAGAAGTTACAATTCCAAAGAAGGAACAAAGGAGAAGACGTACTGTTGCACCACTCATATGAATGATTCCATCAGATATGTTTGCAGCTTCCATTGCGACTCACATTTGCAATGACCATCAAAAGACTCACAGAGACAATCACTTTGATCAAGTGTGTGGTCTAAATTTGGAAAATCCATGCATTTCACATGGACAGCTGTATGCGGTTTGATCACAAGAGGGAAAAAGAAATATTGTGTATCCCAAAACATTCAGAATTCCAATAAAAACACTTTCGTTCATTATTACATCGCATGCAGGGTACTTGCTAGTATTAAACAATTTTAATGGAATAATGTTTTTTCCTGCTATTCAATTATGTTATTTATTTATTTTACATGGATGGATCGGATCACAAACATTGATTACTTACTAAAAAATACTTATACTCCGGGGCAGAACATAGATATGAAAACATAAACAAAAATCAGATTAGAAAAACAAGGGAAAATAAACAAATAAAATGAAATACCTATGACTGTTTATGAGATAGTTATTATCAGCAGGATAGAGTTAGTAAAAATGACACATTCATGTTAGTGTATTTGCCGACCACAGTGGCACAGTTGGTAAGCCGTTCGGTTTCTGTGCGGGCATCTTGGGTTTGATCCCCAGCAGAGGAAAAATTTACATAAAAAAAATGCTCACACAAATATTGCTTCTCTGGGCTGGAAACACTGGTTAGTTGGAAGAAATTGCCATATGGCAATAAACTCACCACTTGCACAAGGTGCAAGAAAGTTATCATACATACAAAATATACCTATTATGTATTCCCAGGCCGTTATTTAAAACCTTATTTGAGAATGCGCCGTTAATTTCCCCCTTGTGCCGTTCCTACTTTGTGTTTTCCCATCTTTTATATATCTATGATACTGCAGTCACCAGCAGGAAGTGTATATCAAATACCTTTCTATCACGGTGTTTTCACTTCATAGTAAAAATTTGGACATTTTGTGGGTTCGATATCAGATAAAAGGAGCGGTAGCGTCGATTTTTTTTTTTCAAAAAACATGAATCTACCATCTAAATACACTATATCTTTATCAATAAGCTTATGAAAAAATATATAAATACTTAAATAATACTTGTAGTGAATTTAAATACACTTTTATATTATATCTTACTCCAGACTCAAACCAGCATTCTCTCCAAGATGCCGTTACAGATTTCTACTTGTGCGTAAGGCCAAGTTTGCTAGAGGTTAAAAATCTCACTGGAATATTGTGGAACGTATTTTCACAAATAAGATGATATTTACGCCAAACAAAAATAAAACAAAGTCCATTTTATTGCAAAAAAATCTAATAATTCGATTAATATTTTTTTCCTGTATTTCTTTGTTGTTATCAAAAAATATAATAAAAGCTTGTGAATAAATTATTTGAATAATTTTCTTCATCTGGCAATAATAAATCATAGTCAAGCGGAATTTTCGGTTGCTTTGTTTGTTTTGATTCGTGACGTTTGTGCTGTGTTTTCTTACCATTTCGAGCAAATTTTATGTTTAATAACATTACTGTGACTTGTTTGTGTTATTTTTTCTAATGAAGTTTATAATTAACAGCATTTCCGTAAGTAAATTTTGTTTTCTATTAAGTACAGTACAAATATTGGTCTTGGCTGGCTCATGTTTGAAGTTTCGTGAACAAATTGCGTTAATTTTTGTAATTTAGATCAATAACTAAATAAATACTTTACAGATCATGCCTAGTATTTGTTGTGTGCCAGATTGCAAACTACATGAAAAACCACTGCATCGCTTTCCAATAAAACATAAGCACGTGTTTGAGGAATGGAAAAATAGAATCCAAAACACCAAATTCATTGGACTAGATGAGAGGCAAATTTACAATAGATTTGTTGTTTGCAACGCACATTTCTCTCAAGAGAATGCACTGCCTGCAGGTGGTCGGCTTTTATATTGTTCAGTTCCAGCAATAGGATTACCAGGTACCTACATTTTCTTAATTATTATTATGTTATTCAGATTGTGGCATTATTTAATTGTGTTATTATTTTCCACGTGTAATTATTATTATTTATCGGCTCACAGAGCCAGACTGTGCACACATTTATAAAACTGTGTCTCCACCGGGAATCGAACCCGGGACCTTTGGCTCAGGTGTCAGATATCTCAGGAGACCAACTGGGCCACAAAGGCCGACAATGTTAGTAATAAAATGTTATAATAAATATAATGTTAGTTTTTTCAATTTGCAGGATTCAATAAAGAGCCGACCAGGGAAAATGTTTTCTTTTACCCCCAAAAAAATACGGGAACATTTTTTAACATTTCAAGTAAGTACTTGTATCATTTTTATAATTCTCTTACTTATTTCTATTTTTTTTAATCTTATGATTAGAGGCCGGATTATATCCAACAAGAAATTATTGAGATAATATGCATTATAAATGCTTGAAATATGCAAAAAATCAAATTTAATTAAATACAACAAAATAACGTTATTTTATTAAAAAAAATATATTACATACTAGGAATTATCATTTTTGTTTTTAAAAACGTTAACAATCAAGTAAGTAAGGTTATACCTTCTATCACTTAATATATTTGTGTAAATAGAAAACAATATTAGGTCACTGGACAGTATTTGAATTTTGGTGTTATATGTATTTGCAAGAATCGCTTCTGGCAAAATTTAATCTGATTCATTGATAAAGCTATTAATTTGGCATAAAGATTCATAGCCAGGTTTGTTCCTCGCTCCCCAGCGTAGTATATGTGATTAAAGACACAATATTTTTATATTTCAGATTGTTCAGTCACTTCTGAATCTGGTGGTAAATTTGCAGAAACATCTTCCGCTACATGTGAATTTGTAGAGCCTTCATGCTCTACAAACCCAATAGGTATGTTAACAATTATTTCGATAATAGATTCAGGACAATATTGATTTAACATGGCGCATACAAAAATTAAAACATAATAATATTATAAAAATATATATTAATAATAAACATATATATGTTATGTTAAGTATCTGGATGGGTGAATTATTCCCAAGAAATTTCACTGCCGAGAAATTTCAATCAGGACCCAATTGAAAATTTCTTTGGAATGATAAGGAGTCATGGTGTGCAAAATGTTAACCCAACTGTAAGTAATTTTATCGACTCCTTCAAGTCACTTCTGGTGTCCAATTTTCTATCTACTCATTCAGTTGGGGCAAATTGCGAAGATGACAATGTGGATATCCTTGATTCTCTAAGGACTTTTGTAACAACCAAAGTAGTACTTGAAGAATCTTTTATTGTGAACTGTTACACATATCCTTCTAGTCTTCAAAGGTTTTGTAATCAATTTAATATGAATCATCCAAATCTGTATCGATACATTTCTGGGTATGTTTCCAAAAAAACTTTAAAAAGTTTTGGCAAGTGTTCTGATTGTAAATTGGATTTACAATCAGAAAGAGCTTCAAAGGAAGACCAATTAATTCTATCTAGAGAATGTAAAGCAAATAGTTTAATTTTTCCATCTTTAAAAGTGTATAATTGTTTCTTATTTATCATTAAAATTTGTAAAGAGCATTTGCCAGGTATATGCTATAAATTTAATGTATCTAGACACCTAAAGACAATAGTTTATTCAAAATTAAATTCTTCTTTTTTAAATTGCTTAATACATAGGGATGGGGTATTTGATTTCAATGTTGACTTGATTATTCGTTTGTATGTATACACATGGTGTAAACAAATCAATTTGATTTTAACTGGGAAGAAGAAACTAGAGGCTTGTGTAGTGGATCCAGTGAAAGTAAAAGCTGCAATTTGTTACCAAAAACGTCTAAAAAAAAATAACTTGTTTACTTATATTAATTTATCATTTTCTATTGTTTCAGGTGGTGCTCGTGGTTCATCTTGTCTGGATTTGACTTTGGATTGCAGAAGAATTACCATATATACATTACATAATAGTTTTCTTTTAATAATATACCTCCTGTATGCATTTTTGTATTATTATAATGTTGCTTTTTAATTTTTGTATGTATAGTTGATAATGATTACATTTACCATTGAACGGGGGCTTATTTTTTTAGTAATATTTATCGAGGCCCCTTGTATAAAATCTATGTAGTCTTACTTATTTATTTATTTTGAAGAGAGCACGTTTTGTGCGGGAGAGTGGAGAGAAATCACCCTCGTTCAATGTTAAAATGGATACTGTATAGTTTTATTAATAATATACCTACTGTATGCATTTTTGTATTGTTATAATGTTGCTTTTTAATTTTTGTATGTATAGTTGATAATGATTTCATTTATCATTGAACGAGGGCTTATTTTTTTAGTAATATTTATCGAGGCCCCTTGTATAAAATCTATGTAGTCTTACTTATTTATTTATTTTGAAGAGAGCACTTTTTGTGCGGGAGAGTGGAGAGAAATCACCCTCGTTCAATGTTGAAATGGATACTTTATAGTTTTATTAATAATATACCTACTGTATGCATTTTTGTGTTGTTATAGTGTTGATTTTTAATTTTTGTATGTATAGTTGATAATGATTTCATTTACCATTGAACGAGGGTTTATTTTTTTAGTAATATTTATCGAGGCCCCTTGTATAAAATCTATGTAGTCATACTTATATATTTATTTTGATGAGAGCACTTTTTGTGCGGGAGAGTGGAGAGAAATCACCCTCGTTCAATGTTGAAATGGATACTGTATAGTTTTATTAATAATATACCTACTGTATGCATTTTTGTATTGTTATAATGTTGCTTTTTAATTTTTGTATGTATAGTTGATAATGATTTCATTTATCATAGAACGAGGGCTTATTTTTTTAGTAATATTTATCGAGCGCTTACAAAAAAATGGCTAATTTCTTCGGGCAGGCTCTATGCTGAGGAGGTTATCCACCCCATCTGACTTGAACTTTTATTTCCTGTATTTAATTTTTTCTTTGTTTCATTTCTTATATTTAAGCTGACTTGTATTTCATTTATTTTACATTTTTATTTTTTTTTATTTCTTATAATAATTAATCTCAAACTTTACTTTATAATCTATTGTTATCTTATTTTAACTATTTGAAAGTAACTTTTAACCTCTGTGCACCTTATATATTGTGAATCCTCTATGTATCAATAATTTTTCTAACCGATTTTATAAAAGTGACACCCCCAGAACAGGTTTAGCCTAGTAGGGCGTTACATAATTAACCTAAATAAGGACAAAATGTTTTGTGTATTAACAACAATAAATAAATAAATACTAATCATAAAAATACTATGTATGTAAAAGTTCTTATTGGTAATGAAATTAAACTAGTCACAATATATTTAATATTTTTTGTTTTATATCCAGACATAATTTGTATGAAAAAAAAAATTTATTAAAAATAAATAATTTCAACAATACCTATATCTTTCTTTCCAATGCCCTCACAAAATAAAAAATATCATAAAATTATCAATATTTTGGTAGGTGCATATTACATTGATTTAGAAAAAACTTTCTACCTCAATTTACAGATGGTGTTAAAACTTTGTCTTCATAGTGAGTATGTGAGTTTCCTTTCTATTACAGTATATATATCTTTATTCTATGCTTTCTATAGTTATCTATGACTTGTCAAGATGACGCCATTAGCGCAAAGTTTACTTCTATATTATCTGTGCATTAGCGTGTTATTTCCCGCACTTTGCCGACACGATCGTACAAAGCTTGTGAAAGTTTTTCAATATTTCGTATATTTTTTCGTGATTATTGCGCAAGAAAACAGCGTTGCTGTTCGATTTATTGATTAATTGTTAAATCAACATAAAGTTGAGTCAATTATCGTCTATTCGTACACGATTTGTACGAGTAGTGAAAAGTGATGCGCAATAGATCATAATATTTACAAACAAAGGACTGTTTCTCTAGTATAATATTCCTACTGACTGATTTTGTTGATATTTGTGTTTTCCCATGTGAACTATTTTAATTCAGACTATCTTTTTGTGTTGTTTTGTTTTTAAAGATTTCTACTTTTTAATTTTTACGTGTTTTTTTTCTTTTTGTACTTGTGTAAATATATAATGATCGAGAATTTATCAAGCGCCGAGGTTGCCGAGATCATACATACGGATGATAAAATGCCGTCACCCCAAGCGAAGCGTCGTAAAGTCTCCAAGACGAACAAGGCGCACGAATCGCGAGTTGACGAACTCTCGGATAGGGTAGACAAACTTACCAACATTATCCAAGTGTTGATGGATCGTTTACCCACACCTCGCGCTTCGGAACCTGAAGAAGACGACACGGATGTAAGCGACTCAGGCGACGAAATGTCAATTGCATCAGGCTCTTCAAGTCTTCAATTGAAGAGACCACCAAGTCCATTAAACTTCGTTTTAGAAGAAGTGGAGACATCTTTGGCCGAACCAAAGATTCCAAAGGCCGAGGAAAGCAGGAGGAGCAAAGGAATGCAGTGGCAACATCTAGGCTCTCCGGAGTGGGAAAACGTACGATTCGCCGACGTACAAAAGACCTACAACGCGAAGCCTATGTTTTGTGCTCTTGAGGTAAATGACGAATTTAAAAATATCACAGACAGTGATCCATCAGTGCACATGGACAATTTTACCGGAGCCCTCACGCACGGCTTGGTTATGCAGGGAGAACATCTTAAAAACTCCCTGCAAGACCTCTTGGACTGGTCAGCAAAGTCTGAAATAGCTCCGGATAGCCTTTATGACAAGATACAGACTCTGTTTGGAGGTAAGTCCGCATACCAAAAGGTTACCAAGGACCTTACACAGATGGTATGCGGCAAAAGGGCCAGCATCATAGGACAGAGACGGGACCTGATCCTAAAGAAAATTGAAGATTCTAGGGTCCAAGCAGCTTTCCGCAAAATACCTCCTAGCGAAGAATGTCTATTTGAAGCCCCCAAACTAGCAGAGGTGATACAAAAAATGGGAGGTCTAGAAAGATGTTTGCCTAAGCAGACATCATACTACCGGAAACCAGAAGGGAGTGGCTCCGGCATACATAAGAGCCAGATCAAAGGGAAGACTCCGATGGGGAAGAAAGCAGAATTTAAACGCCCAATGGCTAGGAGAGAGGCAGGGAGGAAAGAGACGAGTAATCCAAGCTTTCGGCCCTTTCAAAGCGGCTTTCGCGGAGAAGGTTCCCGCAAGGATGGACCTCGAAGAAGTGGTGTTGACCAACGTAGGAGAAGATAATATACCATTTCGAGGGGGGCAATTAAAAGAATATATAGATTACTGGATCACACTAAACCCCCCTCCTATTATACTTCAAATCCTATCAGGTTACAGGATTCCCTTTCAATCAAAACCTCCTCTCATTTTACATCAATTCCCAAAAAAGTCAGTGACAACCAAAGTGTCAAAAGAAATGACAAAATGCATAATAGAAATGAAGGAACACCAAATACTGGAGATAGCCCCTCACTCTCCGTCATTTCTCTCCCGAATGTTCCTTGTACCAAAAGCCGATGGCACTCAACGACCGGTCCTCAACTTAAGACCACTAAATCAATTTGTGGAAGCGGGGCGATTCCGTTTGATAAACCATCATCGCATTCCAGACTTCCTCCAAACAAAAGACTGGATGGTGAAAATAGACATGTCACAAGCATATTTTCACATTCCTATTCATCCAAGTCATCGAAGGTATCTACGAATGGTTTACAAGCAGGAAACATTACAAATGACATGCTTACCTTTCGGTCTGAGCTCCGCTCCCAAGGGTTTCGCAACAGTCACCAATTGGATAGCCCAATACTTTCGGGAGAAAGGATATCGAATAGTGGTATATCTGGACGATTTTCTGATAGTAAATCAATCTGCAGAGAAATTAGCCAATCAAGCACAGGAATTTGTCACAATCCTACAAAAACTGGGCTGGAACGTACATTTCCAAAAATGCAATATAGAACCCGAACAAGAAATAGAGTTCTTAGGAATAAAATGGAACACGGCAAAAAATCAGAAAAGTCTACCAAAGAACAAAATTCAGAAGCTCTCCAGAATATTAGAGGGAATCTCATTGAGAGGAACCTGGTCATTAAACGAATCCCAGGTTCTTCTAGGGATTCTGAATTTTGCCAACTTCGTGATACCCCGAGGAAGATTGAATTGCAGAAGACTCCAGTACTGCAACCGCAGAATAAGAAATCTCCCCTCATTACGAAGAACTCCAGTTCCACAACTAGCGATAAAAGAAATGGTATGGTGGAAGCAAAACATATACAAAAAATCCATGATACATTCGCCCATATTCAAACATCTACTAACCACAGATGCCTCGGATCTAGGTTGGGGAGCACTTCTAGACGACAAACTCTTGAGCGGAGAGTGGTTGCCTCACCAACAAAACCTACATTGCAACCAGAAGGAAATGCTCGCCGTGCTGGCAGCCCTATCTCCACACGCGCTAGAGCTGTCGGGCTCGGGTCTCCTGATCCAGTCCGACAACAAAACTGTGGTCTCTTACCTTCGCAACGAGGGAGGCACCAAGTCACAGGCTCTTCTGACCTTGACTCGCCAGGTGCTAGAGATAGTGGATCAGCATCACATAGATCTGTCCGCATACTATCTCCCGGGACGACTCAACGGCGTAGCCGATCACCTATCACGTCACAAGAGGCTGGCCGAGTGGCATCTTCTGCCAGAAGCAACAGCGGTAGTCTTCAAAAAATGGGGGGTACCACTCGTCGATCTCTTCGCCTCCAAAACAGCTCACGTCGTAGAAAAGTATGTATCATGGGATGTACGGGATCAAATGGCTCTCTTTCACAATGCTTGGAGTCGTCAATGGAAATACAAGTTGGCGTGGATCTTCCCTCCACCTTGTCTGATACCACGAGTATTACAACACCTAAACCAGGCTCAGGGAACCTACCTCATAGTAGTACCCAGGTGGCACAAAGTTTTTTGGAGAGCGGATCTGAAAAGTCGGGCTCTGAGTCCCCCATTCACGTTGACCAATCTCCAATACAAATTGGTGGATACCAAGACAAACCGTCCGCCTCCGGAAGTCAACAAAATGACACTAGAAGTATGGAAATGTGGGGGTGGAAGAAAGCATTGAAATCTTGGTCTCCTCAACAGAAAGAGCTTTTGAACAAGTCTTGGCGTAAATCTACCCTACAAACTTACCAAGTCGCATGGAAGAGATGGTTACAATGGTCCAACGACAATAGGGTCAATCCAGAAAAACCGGATGGCGGCGAGGTCGCTAGATTTCTCTCAGACCTGTTCCTTAAATGGAAACTTTCACCTAGCACTATATTAGTACATAAATCTGTAGTTTGCACATTCTGTAGCTCGCACGCAGAAAGAAGCCTTAGCTCTCATCCCTTAGTAAAACGAATAATTAAATCAATTTTATTATCAAAGCCTAAGTTAAGAAAACCTCCGATCTGGAACCCCAGAATAGTAATGTCATGGCTAGAGAAAAACTCTCCCAAAAAACCAAGTTTATATGAAGCTAATAGAAGGGCTTGCACTCTTCTCCTTTTAGCGTCCGGCCGACGAGTGCATGACTTAACCCTTTTAACATGTTCATCAAATAATCTTACTTTTGATGAAGAGGGTCTTTCAATGTGGCCATTATTTGGGTCTAAAACAGACACCTCCACTCACCAACAATCAGGTTGGAGATTGAAGAAGGCGAACAGTCAAAATATTGATCCAGTTTTTTGGATTAGGGAAGTGATCAGACTTTCAGAATCGCGTAGAACATCTCCTGACACGAAGGAAGCGTTGTTCTTAACGGTTTGTGGAACCCCAAAACCTGCCTCAAAGACTAAAATAGCAGGATGGGTTAAGTCGGTCCTGTCAGCTGCAGGGATATCTTCACCTCCTGGAAGTATTCGGTCTGCTGTAGCCTCACTCAACTGGTTGGAAAATTTCACCTTAGATGACATCTTGGCCCGAGGGAATTGGCAAAGTGCCAATACATTCAGCAAATTCTACTGTCGAGAAGTGAGCAGTGACCCCAATACTGGGTTAACCCCATCACTGGCTCATCTGTTCCAACCACTCTAAAATAGTAATGTTTTAAATTCATATAAAACGTAGCATTTATATTTAGCTTGAGCTTCATCACATTAGCGTGTTTTAAAGTCACCAGGCGATAACAAACATATCTCAAATAAGGTTTTAAATAACGGCCTGGGAATACATAATAGAAAAGTTTTACCTACCATTAAAACTTATATTATGTACCCAGCCTTATTTAAAACCTAGGCAAGGCCTGCCTGTTGAGAACAACTAATGGCGTCATCTTGACAAGTCATAGATAACTATAGAAAGGTATTTGATATACACTTCCTGCTGGTGACTGCAGTATCATAGATATATAAAAGATGGGAAAACACAAAGTAGGAACGGCACAAGGGGGAAATTAACGGCGCATTCTCAAATAAGGTTTTAAATAAGGCTGGGTACATAATATAAGTTTTAATGGTAGGTAAAACTTTTCTATTGTGTGTAATTTATTAAACAAATCTGTAAAAATATAAAGTATTATTACATATGTGAATAAGAAGCAGATACTTTCCCAAATGAAAGTATACTTCTTCAATATTTTTATAACACTAGTTGCATGTAACACATGAGATCCAACTGTCGATGGGGATAGTACACTATATGTATAGTTGAAGAATACGTACCAATCAAATTATTGAATATTTTAAGATATTTTGTTTTCTATACAAAACATGTAGGTATGCATGTCAAGATAGGATAGTATGGAGAGGTCAGTCCTTTCTTCTTATGAAAACAACTTGATGGTATGTTTGGAGATTTGAGTATCAAACTATTGAGTCCCCATAGATATTGTGTATCGTGTATACTGCCATTCTAATTCAAATTGTATCTACAAATATGGTTAAAAATAATTGAGATGTACTAATATAATATTCTATTACTAGTATACATCGATATAGGGTATTTCTATTTATAACTTAAAACTAAAATAATAAGTTAATTTTGACTGTTAAGCAAAGCCATATTTATTCACTTTGTTTGATGGTCAAATTTTATTTAGAATTCTAGCACCTAGTTGGGCATGTCCAGACAATTGACTGTATGCCCTTTTGACTGAATGGATGTGAACAATTGTAATGTGTATTGTGTGGACAATTCTACGTGTGACATTTTTACCATATGGAGCAATCACTTCTTCCTTTTCTTTCATAAAACTAATATGTTATATTAGTTTTATTCAGTAATTATTGTGCATTTTTATTAGAGTTGAAAAAGAGAGATAAGTTTGAATCAGCTATATTAATGATAATAATAATAATATAAACTTCCTTGCACCCTGCACCAGTGTTTCCAGCTCTGAGTTGCAATATTAGTGTTGGAAATGAATTTTAATAAATTTCACCTCTGTTGGGGATCAAACCCAGGACGCCCGCACAGAACCAAATGGCTTACTAACTGTGTCACGGCGGTCGGCATATTCTTATGATGTAATGGAAAAAGTATTAAAAAAAACACCTTAACTATGTTTTAATTTTTTTTTATTTACAAAACCATAGGTACTTACCTACACATATAAATTGTTTTCTTATGTTGTATATTAAAAACTTTGGCAATAAACTTTTCAATAAACAAATCCAAATCATAAAATAAGGTTTATTTAATTCACACGTCAATGAATATTAAAAATGAATCAGATGCTAAAACTTTCTATAATGATGTTTTTTTATTTTTAATTATAAATAGATACATTTTAGGCATTCATGTTCATCATGTTTTATAAAAAAAATCTAAAATAAGTTACATGATTAATTTTCTTAGCTAAAACGTCAATATACTTACATAAATTTCTCAAAATATTTACAATAAAAACACTTATAATATTTTTGAGTTCAAAACTTATAAAAACGTTAATTTGATACATCTTTATAAACATTATATTACCATATATACATACATATACATACATACACACACGCAAGCGCGTTATTTCTATATTTGGGTTAAGAAGAGAGTATACTCTTGTCTCTAGACATGCTTTTTTTGTTCCATTCATTGTCTCATACACACTTTCTTTTTATTAAGAGTAATTACATTTAATTTTCTTATTCAATTGGAACAATAGAGGCAATATAAAAATTATGTAAAATTTATATAATTTATCAATTCTCGCTGTGTCAACATTACAACTAATGGCAACTTAAATTACAAATGTACTTTATTAAAGAAATTAAACAAAATATTTTATACAACTCATAATGCAGGTCAACTCACTTCTAAGGCTAGCGTCAATACAGGCGCAGCTACGTAGGGCATCAGACGGATTTTATAATTCTTTGTATAGGAATTCATACAAGTGTGTCCACTGATTGGTAATGGATTGAGCGAGCACATTGGATCATCGGAATGCCAATGCCATTGCTAGGAGAAGCAATAATCCGCTTGGATCTGTCATTTTTGCATGCGCATTTTCTTTGGTGATATCATATCGCCTTTTTTAAGGAAAATTGTCATTTAAATAGTTTTATAAACTTTATTTTAATAAATCACGTTATTGAAATTAAAAATTGCAACCACTTTCGGAACTAACCGCTCCCTCAGGCAGATTTTCAACATTTTCATTATTTTACGTAGTTAGATATCTCAATAATATTATAAATTCGAATCTTTAGATTAGATGTTTTTTACTCAATCACGCGAAAACGCCTGAAAGATTTTGGATGAATAATATAGCCCATAGCCTATAAAAGGCTGGTGCGCCTCTGTGGACGCACTGCCACAAACAAATCCGTCTGATGCGCTCCGTCCGATGTGACTGTATGGACGCTAGCCTTTAATATATATTTAATTTCCATGAACTTGACAATACATTTAAAATGTTGAATAAAAAATTCATATATACAAAAATAAAATAAACTGAGATCGATAAAACATGTAAGTAATAGAATTCATGTTTTTTAAAATCTTGTAAATATAAAGTAATGAAGATTGGCAAGTGAAAAGTAAGAATTGGATGAAAAAAATATTTTGTATAAAGACAGAGTATAGAAGGATATTTGTGTATTCACCAAACCAACATACATTTTCCAAAATCTGTTATTCTACGGTGTCTACAGGATAAGTACATGTCCGATAATGATTTCATACTATGATTGTATAAAAGCAAAAATTTTGCTATTTCTTAATTCAAAAATACTGAAATTTTTATATGTAATTAAGATAAGATAGTGGAATTTGTATAATTCATGACTTTTATATAATTTAAATGGAACCTTTCCCCTGACTCCCATCAGTGGCTTTTTTATGTAATGCCGCCAAATGAAATACTTTTGTTTTTAAAGACTACATGCTCAGCAACTGTGAAAATATTTAAAACAAATATTTTCCCATTTATTGACAAAATGGTGAGTTAACATGAATGTGTTGCCAAAGTATTTTGTGTAATAGAAAAAAGGACAATATTTTTTTACTAAACTCATCAGTTGTTAATGGGATTTTAAATATATATTTTTTTTAATAATGAATACATATGTCCTTGTAACATGAACAGGTGAACACAGTGGGTCGAGGGGAGATTCACACTCGCAACTTCTGGATTACTAATCTTGGGGGACAAGTCTGGTTAACCGGCCGAATTAAAACCATTATATGGGTAAACATGGACGGTTTTGATTTCGCCTGTTGACCAGACGCCCCCCTGTGCGCTAGCCGCTCTGCCACTGACCTATCTAATTCTAAAATTCCAAGGAAATCTTCAAAACAAACTGTCAGCTTGTTGGAAATGTTCAAAACAAACTGTCATATTTGGTTCTGATTTCTCCAATAAGTAGTGATAAACAACTTTTAAATGTTATTTTTTGTATACTTTGTATACAATATCAATTTTTACACTAACCCCATCTCACAATACAACGTTTGTTTTAAAAGCATGATATTTATGCTAATTCAAATTGTTATTTTCATTGTAATCAAAATACAATAATGAAATCCAAAGAAAAGAAAACAATTTTTGTCGAGCATAAAAAAAATTTGGAGCATTCAATTGATCAAGAGAGATCAAAAAAAATTACAAGTATTTTTAAAGCACTGAACTTGTTGGCAAATTATTATAAGTGTGCCGAGAAGGGTTCGTGTTGCCACTCATAATAACATAGTTAGGATTGCTAATGCCATTTGCTGGTTTATTATTTTCAAAACTATCACAAAAACCACTGTCTTTTTGTGACATATTCACATAATTGTCTTTTGTTATCAATAAATCGTTTTTATCTAGTTTGTCAATATTCAATAAGTGTTTGTATGATGGATTTGAGAAATTTTTGGTGGTGTCAGGTTGAATTGGGCTAATAGGTACATTCGGTGTTGCAGGATTCGATTCACCCAAATCTGAGTCAGAATTTGTTCTTTGAGGTTTATTATCAATTGAAAGCATAGGCATTAGTTCCGTTTGCTGAACTCCATCACTTTCTCGTAAAGAGTTCACTTTTTTACTATTTGTCGGTGATGAAAAATCAAAAGTTGGTGTGCTTTTCATTGTTTCAGGATTTCTCACTGGACTCATACATAAGTAGCCTTCAGCATCTATGAAAGATAAAATAATTTATTTAAGAATTATAATAAATCATAAGAAGTCCTATCAACAAAGATTCCGGGTTCAATTCCCAGTGGAGACACAGTTTTTCAGTGAGACTATCAACATCAAAAGTCTTAAAAAAATGTAGGAACTTTTAATTAGGTGTGTGTTAAATTAATATTTGACTTAGTATTAGTAAGTAGCCCGAAAAGTAATATGAAAAATTATATCATAAAAATCAATGAATTAATTTATTCTTATTTTATAAAGAATTAAATTTAACATAATTTGATATAGAAAAAGTTCATTGAGATAATATGATGTACCAACTAGAGAATATAATGGATGGAATAAAATATCTAGCAAATGGCCCCCGTGGCTCTGATGACAGGCCTTTACTCTATTCATAAAATTTTCAATGACTTTTTGACAAAGATGTGGCTGTATCTCACAGATGACACGTTGGATCTCTTTATTGTTTCTGGTTTATTTGCATAAACACAGGATTTAACAAAGCCCCAAAGAAAGAAATCACACGGCATTAAATCACATGATCTTTGTGGCCAGTTGATATCAGAATTACGTCAGATGGTTTGGTCTGGAAATCATTACTGCAATTGTTTCATGCGTGGTGTGGCAGGTGGTGCTGTCCTGTTGAAACCACATGTCGTCCAGGTTCATGCTGTCCAGTTGAGACCACAATTATCATGTTCCTGAAATGATTGCCGTTCACAGTCACTGCAATTCTGGCCTCATTTTCAAAAATTTAAGGCCCATTTACGCCACCTGACCAAAATCCGCACCAGACAGTTACTCATTGTGGATGCATTTGTTTCTCCTGGATCGCATGAGGATTATCTTAGCTCCAAATTTGACAGTTTTGTTTATTCACGAAGCCATTCATATGGAAATTTGCTTCATCAGTGAAGATAATTTTTGTCAAAAAATCGCTCCATTTTTGTAATGGGTTTTCACAATTTTAACGCATTTTTCTTTTGTGTAGCGTTCCATTTTTAATATTCGGAACAATTATAGTTGACAGCTGTCAAATTTCAGAGTTGCCACTTGCACGAAAAAAATGACACAAAATTGAAATAGTGCAATCTTATTGAGACACCCTTTCTATAAGAAATCTGTTTAAATTGTTATCGCATATAACAAAGAAGAGCGTTGATAAAAGTGTTTACATGCCGGCTAGTCAATACAATAATTAAATATGGTGGAGACGAAAGAACGTGTTGAGCGTATAAAATAAAACAATGCTTAAATTGACAGAAATACACGCGTAATAGTAATTATCGGTTAATAAAAATTGCTGTAAAATTAAAAAAGAAAATAAATTAGAAAACCAGTGATGACGGCCGCTGAAAAGAATTATTAAATACAGGAAATACACGTGGAACAGAGAATAATAGTGCTGAAAAGAATAATCAAATACATGAAATGCACGTGTAATATTGATGACAATCTTGCTAAAATAAATTACGTAACGAAACGTTCAGAGCAAAGAAAACAAATAATAATAAATCAAAAGGATCTTACCAACCGCTGCTCTCGTTCCGGGTCTATAGATGAAACACTTACACTACATAATATCACTTTTTATTAATTGAAAATAACTTAAAACTATCTTAAATTCACCCCTCGTTGGTTATATGGACCTGAAACACACTTATTCACTATTATACGATTATTTAAGTTATGTTTATTCTTAAAAGTTATGTTTAATAGTAACTTAAACTATCTTAAATTCACCCCTCGTTGGTTATGTATGGACCTGAAACACACTTATGCACTACCATGCAAATATGAAATTTAATGCTGGGTATCAAGCAGACGCCTCGCAGAGATAAGATTTTCTCTTTCAACATTCGCGGTCTACGTTTGTTTTTAAAAAAAATATATAAGTTATCTTTCGTACGCGTGAGTTAAAATTCGTCTATCCCGACCAAGCGTCCACTCAAATACTGATTCAAACCAGCTATCGCGTCCACCGCTGGAGACGGGGGGGGGGAGGAGCTACCCCACCGCGCGGCGGGGCGCGTTCTACCATCTACCAATAGGAAGCCTCCATTTCACCTAACAAGTTAGAAAGTATAAAGTTCCAGGAATATGCATTGAATATAAAATTATTAGAAATGACATATTTACAAAATATAAGCATTGTTTAAACACATTAAGGACCCAAAGACCCGTTAATATGATAAAACCATTATAAGAGAAAGTTTTCCAAGAATCAAGGTATTTTGTTGAAACAAAATAATAGATGTCTGGCTTCTATGCTACCATAACCCATGGTAATATTTTGATCATAATACCTATGTATATATCAAGCTGTCTTAAATATACTTTGTCTATATTGATTTAATAAACATAGATAACAATGTATTTTATGTTATCTATAATTTGGTGTTGGTATATTCTCGTTTCAACATGGTTTACATGGTTTACGTGGTTTTTTATAAGAATGCATAAAAACCTGTATTATCAGGAGACTGAGTATTGACGCTAGTGGGTCCACCAAAAGGATCATTGACATATTCATGTTTATCATTAGCCGACACTAGATTTCCATAGTCAGGTGAGACCATCATAGCTAAATAATCATTGTCACCTCGTTCTGCCATCCATCTGTTATTCATATCAACGTATGGATTATTGAGATCCACATAGTGCTGTAACAAAATACAATTTACATATAAATGAAAAATATAAAAAAGATTTTTTTTAACAAATGTCTGTTTCAATAATAGATTATTTAACTAATTGATTATATTATCAATATACCTTTCTAACATTATCTTCCAATAGTGATCCAAAGCTTTCAGCCAATTCAGTGAATGTTGGCCTTTGTACAGGTTGTGATCTCCAACATTGCATCATAATTTGGTATATTTGTTTATTTGAATATTGTGGTTTTTCCATGCGATACCTTTTCAAAACATAAGAAATAAAAGGATTTATTTTATTAATTACAAGAAATTACATGAGAATTTTTCATACCTACAATGTGAAAGTTTATATTATACAAAAAAGGAAAGATAAAATGAAATTAAACAAGATATGGAAAAATAGAATTATATCTTAATTCACAAATATTCGCTTTATAAGGGAACTTATTTTCCCCATTACTTACTTAGCTGGATAATTACGTACAGTCAAATCCCCCAAAAGGCAAAGAATCTACACTTTTGAAATGTGGTGCTGGAGATGTTTGCTTCAAATTCTCTGAACGGCGAGGACAAATATATCCATCACAAAGGAGATGAAGATAGAGGACAGATTATCCACCATATGTCTCAAGCGCTTCCTTCAGATTTTTGATTTTTTGAGAATAGCCTTGAAAAATTATTGTCATTGGTGGGGTTAAAGGTAGAAGGGGAAGAAGGAGATTCCTCAAAAGATGGACAGATCAGATCAGGGCTGCCACTGGTACATTGGTGATCGGAGCAAAGAGGACGGCGGTGTGTTGGGAGAAATGGAGAACTACAATACACAACATCATGATGATGAGGAGAGAGGCTGATCACAACCCTTAGCAATGAGAAAGGCGACACTGATGATGATGAGAACCAAAAGTGTCAAGCAGCAATATGAAATTTGGTACCTAGTGGTTGCAATACTGATAAAGGAAAACATAAGCAAAATTCCTTCTTACCCTTTGACAAGTCGATAATAAAAGTTTTCATCAGCTTCCATTCCTGGGTATGGTGTACTGGCTAAAGAAAACAATTCCCACAGTACAATACCATAAGACCAAACATCAGATTGGGTTGAAAATACTCTATCTGTAATAGATTCTATCGCCATCCATTTCACAGGTAAAGGACCCTGAATAGTAAAAAAAAATATTAATTTATAGCATACTAAGATAAGTCAATTTTTTTTAATCATTTATTAGTTTATAAAATTATTACATGTGGTTATATTTTTTTTTACACTAAACTGTATAAACAGTTTGTCAGTGCAAGCTCCTTTCGTACACTGCAATTAAATAGTTATTCAACCATCAATATAAATTTACACATATACAAAACATCAAAATTAAACCATTTTACAGTGAAAATAAAGCACAAACAGAACAATTAAAATTATGTAAGTCGAAAAAAAAATATGAATGAAATAACTATTTGAAATAAAGTAAATCAAAAACACAGCAGTGAAAAACAAGGTAAATTAGAACAAAAATGAAAATATCGAAAGCAATGAAAATTAGGTAGGTATACTAATTGTTTTAAAGAAACTTTTATCTTTTTCTTGTCTTTCATCACAGTACCCAGTATATGTTTAGGTAGTTTATTGAATAGTTTCGGTATTATTTTTGCCTTAGATCTGTCACCATAAAAGTTATATGTTTTTGGTTTTGTCAGTAAGTCGTTCGTTATTTGTCGAGTTGTAATTTGCGAGTTATCTTTAATATAAATTATTATTACTTGCAAAGATCTTCCATGGTAAGTAAAAAATTAACTTTTTTGTCAACTGGTAAAATATTATATAGTTTAAATATTTCATTGGTATTATTTCTGTAATTCCAATGTTCTTTTTGTTGCAATAATTTTTAAAAATCTTACAAAAATAAAAATGAAGCAAATACTTTGCTATATACCACTTATTGAGTAAAATTAAACACTACTAGTTTCGGGAGTGCACTCCTCCCATCGACAGGTGAATTATACCTAAATAATGTTGATGAGATTCTATGTCTACTAAGTGTGTTGTGTTGATTGGTGGGGTGTAGGGTGGGGTAGGGGTAAATTGTGCGTTGTTGTGATTGGTTGGACAGAAGAATGAGGGACGGATAACGGGAAAATTGACAACAATGGAGAAGAATTAGGGAATTTGGTGTTATTGATAAGCGGTTTACCTAAGTTGATGTTTCTTTGAATTTCTATTGTCTCTAAACTATTCATCAAATGATCTTTGTGTGTTACCTGGTGTAAGAGTTTAACAGTGTGGCTATGGAATGAGTGGTTGGTTTCTAATATGTGGTTTGCGAATTCAGAGAAGTTGCTATTCATTATACATCGCCTATGTTCTTTAATCCTCGTATAAATGTTTCTGGATATAGCAAAGTATTTGCTTCATTTTTATTTTTGTAATCATGGACTATCACAAAGTTACCATCAAATCTATCAATCTTATTTAAAAATCTTATTTGTAGCTGTTTAATTTTGTTAAGGTAAGTTTAAAATGTGCGTCCGTAATTACTTAGCCCGTAGTCAATAATAGACTCGACCATAGCATATAACAGACAGTACAGGGCGTGCGTGGATACACAATATTTAAGATAGAAAAATTTACTTAAACTTGACCTTAACTTATTACAGACATTTTCAATACGTAATCTCCAATTAAAATACACGTCCACTGTAAGCCCTAAATATTTATAGTTATAAACCCTTTGGAGTTGTTGACAAATATAACTAAGTATTCAAGTTTAGTTATCGGTAAATAACTTGAGAATTCATGTGGATTGTGCAAAGCGCAAATTCGGGTTGTTCACTAGATTGATAAAATCAGTTAAATTTATAGTTTTATTTATTTTTTACTGTTTTTTTGATAAATTTAATTATCCTTATCCCACAATGAAATTATATCTATCTTAAATATGATCTAAAATAATTATTACTATGAATGGGGTGAAAAATTGATAGTCACTAAAGATCAAATATGGGATTAAGTTATTGAGTGATTTTTTAATATAATTTATTTATAGGTATGATAATAATCAGTTAAATCCGTCAAAGTTTACTTACATCTCCTTTTTTCTTATAATTATCATCTTTATACATACTTTTGGCTAAACCAAAATCACAAATTTTGACAATATTGTCATCGGCAAGTAAAATGTTTCTGGCAGCCAAGTCTCCGTGGAGTACCTAAAATTTAGTAACAATTAAGAAAAACCATACTTTTGTACAAAATGTATCAACAAAATTTTAAAAATCTCATATTGAAAACCGAGTTCAATATGAAAGAATGATACTTACATGTCTTCTTTAATTATTTTATACAAACTATTTAGAGCGCCCTTGGAATGGTCTTGATATCATAAAATCTCATATTGAAAACCGAGTTCAATATGAAAGAATGATACTTACATGTCTTCTTTAATTATTTTATACAAACTAAACTTGTTATTTTTTTTTTGATTTTTGTAGATTTCTCAGAAATAACTTTTACAAATATTACAAAAGAAGAAAAAAAATCCCTTATTGTAGGGAATATCCTGTTTTTGACATTTACAACACCATATGCAATCATACCAACATAACCACAAAGTGCACTTTTAAATAAAACACACTCTACCTGTATGTTGGCTCTCATTCATATGATGCAAATAATAGGAATACCAATAGATAACATTCAATTACATTAAGAATGTATTCAAACAACTATATACCTTTCTGTTAGCAAGATATTCCATTCCTCTAGCTACTTGAAAAGACCAGCAAATGAGATCTTGTGTGGATATTGGTCGGACATCTCGATTGTAGTTATAGTCCCCTCTATAGTTGGATCTCCATTCCGGTTGTGTACTTCCACTACTGACTACTACTTCATCCATTTCACCTAACAAATATTAGATTGATATATTATGAAGTTCATATTATTGAAGTTAGTAAATAGACAAATAATTTAATACAGTGCATGTACATAATAAGAATCTCTAGTTTGGATTCAAGCTGTACAGTTCATCATAAAATCAAAGATACCACATAATATTTCATAATAAATTATATGAGCACAAATATTCTTATGGAATTCAGCCAATCTTGATCGGTGATCAAAAACAAAAATTCATATTAACATGGAACGGCAGCCCCTCAATCAATCAATCAATTACATGATCGTGATCATTGATTTTTGATCACGGATCGTGATCCAGATTGACTGTGTATGGGCTGCTTACGTAGTATTAGCAAAAACTAAACCAAAAAACAATAAGTAAAAAAATGAAAGATGCATATCAGGTAATATGAGATAAAAATGTCATACCATTTGGCAACATGGAGACGAGTGTGTTAGCTGTGTCCAGAGTTGGTGAATGTGGCCCACTGGTGAGTGATGTATCACGTTGGCCATCTGTGTTGCTGACACTGTGTAAAAGTGGTACCGGACCATATTTATTTCCACTTCAATTTTCAATTTGTTAGTTGTTCACAAACCAAGACCCACAAAAACCAAACACATACAACTTTTGTTAGATATGAATCAAGGAAATGTTAAATATGATGAATACGATCACTACAACATACAGCATAATATAGACTAATCCATTTAACAAAAAATTGTGTTTTTCAATGTTCATACTTAAAAACTGTTTTTAAAAGATAAAATTGGGAATATTAATTGCCAACCTTGATACAGGAAAAGTTCCTAAGTAAGGTTGGGGATTAGAAATAAAGTAATCATATAAATTTACAGTAATAACACTTCCTAGCACCCTGTGCAAGTGGCGAGTTTATTGCCTTATGGCAATTTCTTCCAACTAACCAGTGTTTCCAGCCCAGAGAAGCAATATTTGCTTCAAGTATATATTTATGAGAAGCAATATAAATTTATGTTTTTTAATTATAAAAAATAATGTTATTGTAACTTGGTAATTGTAATAAATTATGAGTTCATTATTTGATCTGCTATACAAAGTCTTTACTAATTCAATTCAATCTCACTAGGGCTGACTTCAATACAGGCCTGCCCTAGTGAGGTTGATAATTATATATTATTTTTATGTGATGTTTGTGAAATAAATATAAATTAATATATTACAATGTATTGAAATGAAATTTTGTTAGGGCTGGACATTTAAAGAAAGCATTATTGAATAATTTTTGATTTGATTCATTTTCAATTATTTGGTTCAATGTATGTTATGATGAAACCTGGAATCCTAAAAATTTGAATGTTTTGCAAAGTAAAGTGATTTGTATGAAATAATGTTGTTAAAAAGACAGATGAACATTAGTAAAGAAAGGAAATTATTAATCATGAAGAAACAAATTATACAAGTGGTTATTTATAAAGACACCTTGTTATGCCCAAAATAAAGTGTTACCAAAAACAACCACAATTTTTAATTTATGAAAATAAAAAAGAAACTTAAAATAAAAATAAAAATTTAATGGCAACATTCCTGGCTAGTCAAATGACTAGCAGTAGCTGGGAAGGGAAGATTTCAGTAATAGCACTGTATGGTGTGCATGCGGTGAGATTTGCTGCCAGGCGTTCTATTGGCATTCGACTTAGGAGGTCTGTCAGAGATGGCAGCAGGGCGCAGTATTGTGCCACCACAGCAGGGAACGCGAGAGCTCACAGATTAGACCACGAGAGGCTTTCCATGTCGTCTAGGGCGTATCGGGAGGTCAAGCCTCAGGTGAGGCTCCCAGATGGCCTGCCCCCTCTGTTGCTGAGGTGAGTGATGCGCCATCATTGCGTTGCCATGTGGCATGGACCTATCCATGGGTGTCATTCTCAAGATCATGCAAGAGGAAGAGAAGAAACCACCCTGGGCACCACAAGGACCTGCCAGATATCAGAGAGGCTGGGTCCTGCCAAACTTGCTTGGAGATAGGATGTCACTGTATCCTGGGGCTGCATCTTTTTGTACTATGTTGATTTTTTTCATTTTCTTTTTTTTTTCCATAAACAATCATTATTTGAATAATGCGCTATACAAAAAAAGTTTAATTGAGTTTAACTATGGTGTGTGTACATAACATGTGCCTATTGTGATTTGCCGAAGAGAATAAAATATTTGTTCAATAAAATGATTTGGCATTATAATATTTAACCTCTGAAATTCTGACGTTATATATATAATGAATTGCTTTGAACTTACCTACTCTTGTTACTACTGATTGAATAAGCTCTGTTGATCATGTAACTTCCAATAGTGTGATCAATAATATCTGTACTGTGATCTATTTGATCTATGAAACTACCTCTATGTCTGAGAAGATAATTATGTAAGTTTCCAAATCTGCAGTATTCCACAATCACAGACAATTCTCCTAAAATAATAATATTATTGAAAAACATATTTTGTACAGATACATTAAAAGTTTGCATAAAATAAGGTTTTCATTCATTATTCATTTCTCGGATAGTTTTTTTTTTGTATTTCTTCTCGGGCGACTAACAGCTGTACTATGTCAAATATTAATTTAACACACACCCAATATTAAGTTGCCACATTCTGGTGACTTATGATATTAATCGTCTCACAGATCCAGACTGAAAACACAATTAAAAACTGCGTCTCCACTGGGAATCGATCCCGGGACCTCTGGATCAGCAATCAGATACCTAACCAACTGAGCCACTAAGGCCGACAGTTATTATTATAAATACAGTTATTATTTATTTTATTTTAAATAGCTTCTTGGGCAACTACATAACAGGTAATATGTTAAATATTAATTTAACATGCACCCAATAACAAGTTGTCACATTCTAGAGACTTACGATATTAATCATCTCACAGATCCAGTAAGTTTATAATTTATTTATTTATTTACGGCAAATTGCCTTTTACACATATGAACAACAATTAAGTACACACATTGAATTACAAAAGAAAATAATAAAACTATCATAAACACATTAAAAAGAAAAATAAGGTACTATAACAAAAATAGTAAATATAAAAAATAATATTAAGTGGAAAAAAAAATACAATTTAAAATAAGATACTTAGGTTGAGACATAAAACACATTAAAATATACAAAAATAATTCATACTTAATTAAATAAAATCTGCAAAATATAAAAAAATATATATTTAAATGTTTTTATTTCTTTTATGAAATCTTTTTTTTAATTTTCTTAAAAAAAATAAATGCAGGCATATAGTTAAAAACAGAATAAAACAATACTGAAAACAAGATTCTGAAGCAAGACACTAAGAAATAGGTTGATATTTCTTCTATTGTTCCAGAAGTGCTTTCTTAGGAAATCAAACCAATATATCTGTCTCATTTTATTAAAAACTTTATTAAAAATGTGTAATCAATTGAACTACAGAAGGTGGACAAAGATTGTGATGGACAGGAAGCCAAGAAGAGCGAGTGAGTGAACGAGGAAGGAGTGGTGGGCCCAGGATGGCGAAGAGGCACAGAAGACAGAACATTGGAAGTCCAAGCGGAAAGCCTTTGTCCAATACTGGACTCAAAAAGATGCTGGGTAAGGTAAGGTATATAAGGTAATTAAACTACATAACACTTACTTTTGGAAACATTTTTGGTGCAAGCTCCTAATAAGTTGACCACATTCAGGTGTTGGCCGAGATGAACCATTATCTTAAGTTCAGAAGCAAGAGCCTTGATAAATGTTGCATCTGCAGTTTTCTTGACCATCTTTACTGCCACAACTGTTGATTCCTCGTCTGTTATAATACCATAAGCAACAGCTTTCAATACCACTCCAAATGCACCAGATCCTAGCTGTTTACCTATTCAATAATGACACCAGTTAATATTCATTTAACAGACTAGATATACAAATATATAGAGGTGTGGTGAAAATATTCACTACTGTATTAAAAACGAGTGGGTTGTGGCCAATCCTCGCTTTTTCATGAAATGAGTGTGATAATTTTTTATTTAAATATTTTATTACGAAAACTTGATAACTCTTCAATGTCATTTTATGAAACTGATGTGTATTTATTTTATATAGTTTTTTCATAGAATAATGTCCACTTTTAAAAAACTGGCTGTAGAAAATTATAAAAACATAACTATTTTTTTTTATTTTAATGACAAATTTAAATTTTGAAGTGACTCATTTACTGCCTAGACAACCCTAGAAGAGATGACACGGGTTTTTAAGGGCATCTGAATATATGGTATTATGCTGTTAATTACCTAATTTTAATTTTTCCCTTGGAAATTCCCATTTTTTGTCATATGGAAGTAATTCCGCTTGTTCGTCAATTCCAAGTTCGGGATTGATACATTCTGTGGCACCTTCTACAAAATGTGCTAATCCAGCTATTGATAGCTCTTTACGTATTTGTTGTTCTCTTCTTATTTTCCATATAAGTATAATTATCAATACAAAAAAGATAATTGCTAAGACAATTATTGTGACGATATAGCCAAATCCAGCTGAAAACCAATTGAAAAAATTTTTGAGAAAAATACAGACAGAATTTTTTTTCTCAAAACATAATATGTATGTAGTATATTTGAAACATAAATTAAAACAAAAAAGAGTATTCAAATTTGACATTGCGAGTAGTTCTATAGATAAATAGTGTTGAATTGACATGTACATTCAATTTGACATTGCGAGTAGTTCTATAGATAAATGGTGTTGCATTGACATGTACATTCAATTTGACACGAGTAGTTCTATAGATAAATAGTGTTGCATTGACATGTACATTCAATTTGAAATTGCGAGTAGTTCTATAGATAAATAGTGTTGCATTGACATGTACATTCAATTTGACATTGCGAGTAATTCTATAGATAAATAGTGTTGCATTGACATGTACATTCAATTTGACATGAGTAGTTCTATAGATAAATAGTGTTGCATTGACATGTACATTCAATTTGACACGAGTAGTTCTATAGATTATAAGAAGAAGAATTAGTCTAATTCAGAGGTTTGCAAATCTCAAGAGAATTAGAATATTATGTTATAATTAATTTCACATAAAAAATTAGCGCAATTAATTGATTTAAAGATAAAATTATATTGAACATACTTGGTACTGAAATATCCATATATCTGCTGTCTGATCCAACTCTGCTGATTGCTTTACATTCAAATTTACCACTATCACTCTCATTAATGTATGCAATCTCCAATCTGCTTCCTCTGTCTGCTATTTTTATTCTTTCATCACCTTTTTTTATCTCTTCTCCATTCTGAAATACATTACAATATTGAAATAAATCATTTTCAAATTGCTATTACAGGAGAAATAGATTAAAAATCACTTTATTACACAATTCTTGAATCTCTGGGTTAGAAACACAAGGGCAAAAGCATTATTTATTATAATTTTTATTGATGATTATTTTTGGTGGATTTTATTGAATTTATTTATTTTATACACCAAATTATTTTTTAAATGTGCTCCAAAGTTAAAGCAAAATTATTTGAAGATTTATTTACCTTAAACCATTTAATGACAGGTACAGGAATTCCATTTGCTTTACAACGGAAATTAACATTTGGCTGTCCTACTCGCAGTTTATAGTAACTGTTATTCATATTAGACTGTATGATTTGTGGCTTTTCAACATCTAGAATAATAAAAGTTATATTGTTACACAGAAAAAATTACAGACAATCCAACTTTTAATTTCTAAAGTACAATTCAACATAAAAAACACAGTTGTCAAAATATAAAATGTATGGGAAATTAAATGAATATTAAATACATACCAATAACATTCAAAGATAACCGTTGTCTCGCTGGTTCTTTCCCATTTTTTTTAGCTACACATTCATACTCTCCATTGTATGAATTATTTATATTAGGGATAGATAGTATTAAATGATGAGAAAAATCTGTGGTTCTTCGAATTACTGAGTAACCTGAAAATAGATATAAATATAATAGATTTTTTTTTTTTTTTTTAATTTATTTGAAAAAATGGGCAACGTACAATAATATTTTTTAAACAAATATAATAAATAAGAATAGCAACATAAGTAATTGTAACTTAATCAGCCCACCTTTGATTTCATGGTGCATTGTACTTACTACTGGTAACAAAAAAAAAAAATATTATTCCTGTCTAACGTGGCTCCTGAAAAGAGTCCTGGACATACAGAATATGTCCACGGACCTGATCTTTTCCAAATTATTATAAGTGGTAAGGCATCGGTACAATGTCGAATTTTGAGCGGCATTTTTTTTTTGTCTAAAAAGAACGTTGAGGTGTGTCTTGTTCGTCTGTTTGGTATGTTGAAGTTAATAATTTTCAGAAGGTCTGTACAGTCGATATTGAAGTTTATTATGTCATAAAGGTACATCAAGTCTGAGGTCCTTCGTCTTGTTTGTAAAGTCTGCAATTCATGTTTGTAGTTATTACCAAATTTGTACTTCATATGTTTCAAAAATATTTGTTGTATTCGTTCTATACTGTTAATATAAATATTATATTGTGGATTCCAGATGACTGATGCATGATCCAATTGACTTCTAACAATTGTGTTACATAGTAAGATAAATGTTTTCACTTGTGTGAATGGTTTGCATACTCTCATCAGGAATCCCAACATTTTATAAGCTTTCAGTGTAATTGTGTCAATGTGTTTGTCAAATAAAAGTTTACTGTCCAGTTGTGTACCTAAGTCTCTATATTCTACAGATATATTCATCTTGTAGATTCTTGTTAAATATTTCAAAGGTATAAATTACAAACATTAATGAGAGCGCAGCATTACATGAATAAGGAATGTGGACATAAGAAAAAAGTGTTGAATATAAAGGATTTTGTTATTAGAATGATGGTGAATGCCCTGAGGAGGTTGGGATATCTAACAAGAACAAATCTCTAAATTTAGCATAAATGCTGGTGCTGTAGGTGAACTGAAGCAGTCGAGGCGGGAATCAAAACCGCCATCCTCTCTGTACACTAGCTGCTCTACCACTGACCAAGCACCTTGGAATGGTCTTGTCACCATAAAATAGTGCTATAAAAATTTGATTTTTATTATTATTATCATCTGCGTTATATAAATAGAATAAGTAATGAGTAACTAACTAAAAAATTACATAAAGGTGAAATATATGGAGCAATAGAAAGTGGCGCCCAAGAATAAAATGGCATAATATTTATAATGAAATATAAGGAACCTGCATCCGTTACAATTTATAAGACAATACATAAATGTCAAACGCTCAATTTTCTTAGCCTACCACTAAAGAGACTGGACTTGATTGTATTTACACAATATTATATAGTGATATGTTTCGATATACCTTTTTCTGTATCGTTTACAATTTTGACTGGAGCTGATTTGGATAATTTATGCCATTCCATTATCCCTGTGAAATCACTAAAGATAGATGCAGCACATATCAGTATAAAGTTGTCTCCATCTGCTACAATTGTATTATCTTGAATAATTCCAAAACCATTCTCTATATCAGATACATGAAACAGTGATGTAACATTCACTGGTTTCTTGTTTTCAGCTTCTGCTGAACATGACAATTTCCCAGACTGATTGATGTTTAGTGTTAATATTGAAGACTCTTTGTATTCCAGAGTTTTAGTAGTATTGTAGAATTGTTCCTAGAAATGAAAAATTATCAAGTAGACTGAAAGTTATAGACTGCAAACAAGTGGACACTGCCTTAAATGATACCTGCCGAATCATCACAGGATGCCTTAAGCCTACTGCAGTCAAGAAACTGTATCCTCTTGCGGGTATCGCTCCACCACACATGTTATATGCAGGATGGAAATGCACAAAGCAGAAACCCTTTCTACTCACTCTCTATATGACCACGCCCCCCCTGACATAAGACTAAGATCACGCAAAAGTTTCCTGACATCAACGCAGCCACTTCCATCTCACCCTTAGCAAGAAAGGCTCCGTCTATGGCAGCAAGAAGCCCCCGATAACTTCGTCTGCCCTAAGGAGAGTCTTCCCCCGGGCCACAACGTGGAGTGGCGCACGTGGAAGTCACTAAACAGACTGAGGACGGGCGTTGGGAGAACGTTGGATAACCTGTCTACATGGGGCTTCCTGCAACAGGGAATACCAACGACATGTGACTGTGGAGAGCAGCAGACCACCGCACATCTGTGCAGCTGCCCTTCAAGTCCAGTAAACTGCACCATGCACGATCTTATGGTGGGCAATGATTGTGCTATTGACGTTGCTAGGCACTGGCAGAAAATTATTTAAATTCGTTGCTGACACGAAAGAAGAAGAAGTTATACGGTGAAAATCAGGGCCATGGAATCAGCATTGGAGTTATTATCAGAATCAAAACTAAAAAGAAAAACGAATTACTCCTTTTTATTAATAAATAATAAACGAGCGGGTTGAGGCCAAGGCTATAGTCCTCACTAGCAAGTCATTTCACAAAATATTCAAATTTTGTATGGAAATTTTTTCAGCATTTTCACGAAATTATTTTTGATTTAAATATTCTTCAAACATGATAATTCTTCGATGCCATTTTATGAAAGTGATGCGCCTTTTTACTAATTTGAAAATAAAAACATCAAATTTTAAGTTTCCTTAAATTGGGTTCACTTTGAAATATTTCACAGTTAAAAAAATTTAGAAGCACTGATCAGATATCCTTCAAAAATTTATGGGGTCTAAGCGAGTATTAGATATATACATATTTGCAAGATTTGAAAAGAATCAAAAGAATACTTTAGTCTATAATTGGTAAAGTAAATAAACATGCCGTACAAAGCACACACACAGATAATAGCTATGCTGTATTATTTTTTATGAATGATTTTATTTTTCGTTATACGAAATATGAATTAATAAATAAAGGCTTACTGGAATTTCTTGTCTGACACCGTCTTGACACAGTATATCAATACATGGTTGAAAATACCACTTTACTTTGGGCAGAGGATATCCTTCAACGATGCATTCTATACTAGACCGGGTTCCATTCAAATAATACTTTTTTGGCTCAAAATATACATTTGGTCCACCTGTATACGATATGAAAATAAATTAAGTACAAAACAAGATATAGACATAAGAACAAAAAATAAACACATGAATGAAGGTATCTATTATATTGAATTTCAATTCAATTTAATACAGCATGGATGAAGAAAATCAAACAACAAAGCAATTATTATTAAGTAAAGTCATACTGAACGTTTTTGAAACTGGCCATTTGTAACTAATAGGAATACTAATAAAACAATTGAGCAGTAGGTTACATTTTAGTTTACACAACTGCCATTTGTTTTTCAGGGTTTTCCATTGTGATGTAGTTTTGAAAATCGTATTTCGGCATTATAATGAAACTTGAAATTTGTTTTGATTCCATTATTTTTTATGATTTTACTCAACTAGAGAATTTCCAGAGGCATTTGGTAACGAAGCACTATCTTGTTACTGTGTATTTGTGGTTCAGTGAATTTTGACGTGGACGTGATCATCTCTATGGTGATTTATGTAGGTATGTGAAGGACGGCCAGCAACAGGGGTTACCAAAACTAGAATTGGCACCATTGTTGCATATGCGACAGCATTGTCATCTCATGTATAAGGGTTGTTGCTTTCATTATTAATGAACCAATTTCTCAATAGATGGCGCAGATAAAGTTTCTTCGTTATTCCATAGATGGTGATAGTGTTTTCAGTTTAATTTCAAACATTTAAATATTGCAACACAACATAATATATAGAACTTTCAAAAATTTGGATTGATAAGGAAACTCAATAAAAAGGCACGATTGGTAAACATTATGTAAGCGTTTAAAGTGATCATATAAACTAGCTGATGACAGGTCGTATGCCCTGTAGGTGTCTGATTTCCCAGTTCTCTTATAAAAATATATTCCATCTTCGTCTCTATTGAGATTTTGGCAAAAAATAATATTGATACCATTCGAAAACTGATAACGAAAATCTTGTCAGCAATTCGCACAGTATGAGTCATTGGTAAGACCCTTGTGCAGAAGATTTTGCATGTTAATATGAAGGTTCATTATGCACTCGATGGATAACGCTAGTATTATAGCTTCATGGATAACGCATTATTTAAAACAAGTAACCTGAAAAACTGTGTGGAGTGGTGCTGAAAAATGTATCATAAACATAATAATTATGTGGTTTTATTAATCAGAATCCAGAAACATTCAGTATGACCTAAGTATATGAAAAGTAAATAATTAAAGTGTATATGTATAATATTATAAGATGATTTATTAGAATGAAATATATAAAATGTAAAATAACCTTTGACACCTAACTTGAAACTTAAAGTTTTAGTTACATTGTAAATGTTTACAGCTTTAACTGTATATATTCCTGCGTCTCCTAAAGTTAACCCATTTATTCGAAGAGATGTATTTAAAAATGTAGTGATTATTTTATACTTGGCTGAGTGTGTATCGCTCCAACCGGCTTGAATCAATTTGTTATGATTATCTAACCTAAAAAAAATCAAATTGATTAGGTATTGACAAAAGTGAAAGTTTGGGGACATTTGTGAGAATTTTAATATTGATGGATTCATAATTGAATCAAAAATATTTTTTATCAAGTTTGGTATTTGTTATGTGACATTAATTGCAATGCAACACTCAAATCACAATTTACTGAACATATCACTATAAATTTACAAAAAAATATAATTCTTCAGGGCCAAACAAAAACAGGTTTACTTGAAATTATGTAACAATGCAGCAAATCCTGTTACAAGCTGTGTGTAACTGCCTATATTTCCAAAGATTTTTAAAATATCGAAAAAAGCCGAAACACCCCAACTAGATAATTTAATTTTCTATAAAAAATATTAACATTGTAGTTGGACATCTCAATTTTTTTTAACAATTTTTATAAAAATTGAATTTTGTGACGACATCGCTTCATACAATTTGTATGGCAGTCGCCTATACACAATATCTAAGAAGACTTAATAGTTTGATACTTAATCTCCAAACATACATACATACCATCATGCTGTTTTCATATTCCGGGTAGGAAAAAAGGACTGACCTTCATACTATCCTATCTTGACATACATACCTACATGTGTTGTATAGAAAACAAAATATCTTAAAATATTCAATAATTTGGATTTACGGGTTTATAGTTTGGTACTTATTCTTCAACAATACATACTATCGCTATCGACAGTTGGATCTCATGTGTTACATGCAACTAGTTCTGTGGGAATTATATTATTATACTAAGATGGTTTTCAAAGGGGGATGATAGTCCCATATGTGGTATCACAAAGGGCAAATCGGCCCAGGTGTGTTCTCCTTAAAGGACTGCCACTCGCAAATAAAAGATTGTTTTCAAGGCACTGAATAACTTGGTTCCACATTCCATTCAAAAACTGTGTCAAAAGAATGTGTCATCGGAAAAACATGTGAAATTGACATATCTGGATCACCGAGTATCAACTTTTCAAAGGCATTGGATAGAGATAATAAAGTGGCTAACTATGATTGCGGTTTAAGTGTTATGTTTACTTATAAATTGATATAAATTACCCTCTGACATACAGAGTTACAAAATCTTCAGTTGATAAAGCAAGAGCTGGAATAATTTTGTTTAATAAAATGGTACTATTCAATTTTTTTTTATTATTATTTAACCCTTTGAACGCGTTAAGCCAAAAAAAATTTGATCTGAAAAAATACAAATTTTCAATAAAAAATCCATATTTTGATATAATACACCAAAAAATAGTTGTCACGTTACATTTTGGGGGGAGGGCGCCTCAAAAAAATTAATTAATTTTTTTTTATATTCTTTTTGCATCCAAAGGTAACGTTTTTTACAAGCCATGGACTATAGTCGATTTACGTGTCGAAAGGGGGAAAAAATTCAGGCGACTTTAGTCGATTTGGGTGTTCAAAGGGTTAATAAATATACAAATATACAGGAATGCAGAAAAACAATGAAAAAAGAATGATCATTGATCCTTATTTTATTAAAATGAAAGTTAGGAATTCTTCTGTAAGATTTTTTTTTTAACATAAATAATTTCAAACATATTAAGAACCTTAATTTTGGACTATTTAATCAATATAATAAGTACGTACCATGTTATTTGTGGTTCTGGAAATGCATATATTTTAACCACCCATGTTACATATTTTCCAACATTCAATGTTGTCTCATTGATTCCAGCAGGTTCTGTAAGATTCAAGTATGACACTCCTTTTTCTGAAATAAAAGTATAATATCATTATTTACATGATTACAAAATTACATAGCAAGGAAAACAATTTACATACATATTATTTTTAAAAACTTTAACTTTTTTTAAAAAAAAAAATGAATATTATGTCCTTGTTAAACAAGTACATATACATCTTCCTACGTTCTCTAAAATAAGCATAAATGCTTGTGCTATAGGTGAACGAAATCGATTGAGGCAGGATTCGAACTCGCGACCACTGGATTACTAGCCCAGCGCGCTAACTGCTCTGCCATCGACCCATCTAAATTTATTTTTCCATCTATTTATGTTGGGGTCTCTGATAGATTTTTTCGTGGGCTACTTTGAGCAGGAGGCATACTAAAGCATCTCCCTGTCGTAGACTGTTGTGGGTTTCAAATGGATTAGAGAGCTCTTGATCAATCCTTACTTTTGCTATAGTTGGAATCATCGTTGCTCTTACAAGTCGTATCAGCTAACTCGGTATTCCCAATTTGGACATTACTTTCACATATAGTTCACTTCTGTTTATTCTATCATAAGCTCCCTTCTTCTTCTTCGTCCGCCCTCTTTCGTCCAGTAATGGACATAGGCCTCCCCCTGAGACCTCCACAGCTCCCTATACTGGGCAGACCGCATCCATCCGCCTCCAGCTATTCTTCTGATATCATCAGACCACCTGGTTAGAGGCCATCCAACACTTCTCTTGCCCGTTCTAGGTTGTCATTCCAGCAATTTTTAAGTCCATCTGGAGTCCGTGGTTCGGGCAATATGCCCTGCCCAGCTCCACTTCTGGTTTGCAACCTTTTGGACAACGTCGGTTACTTTGGTTTTCTCTCTTATCCACAAGTTAGTTTTTCTGTCTCTTAACGAAATACCCAGCATTCTCCTTTCCATGGCTCTCTGTGTTACTGCGTGACTATGCAGCATTCTACTTGAAAATACAAGAGTTTCACAGCCATACGTCAGTACCGGGAGAACGCAAGCGTCGAAGACTTTCTTTTTAAGACGATTGGCGTATTTCGGAGACTTGAGGATATAGGAGAGTAGTAATGTAGGATCTGAAGACATTCCAGAAATAAAAATTGAGGAAGTACAACATGCTATGTCACATATGAAGAATAAAAAAGCTCCGGGCCCTGATGGCATTATTATTGAAACCATCAAACAAGGAGGAGATATTCTTCAACAAGCAGTGGTGACTCTTCTGAATAAGTGCTTGGATGATGAGAATATACCCCAAGAATGGAATAACGCAGCCATAAAGCTTTTACACAAAAAAGGAGACCTCAGGAACTATAGACCAATCAGTTTATTGTCTCACCTATACAAGTTTTTCACTAAAATAATAAACAACAGGCTCACCAACAAGCTGGATGCATACTAACCAGTGGAACAGGCTGGATTTAGAAAGGGTTTCAGTACAAACGACCACCTACACATACTGAAGAATGTCATCCAAAAATGTTGTGAATATAATAAGCCTCTATCATTAGCGTTTATAGATTTTGAGAAAGCTTTCGACTCTGTAGAGACATGGGCAGTGATGAAAGGCCTGGAAAATTGTAGAGTGGACTATAGATACTCAAATCTCCTGGAAAATATTTATAATAGTGCCACTTCTGTGATACAACTCCAAGAATCATCTAAGAAGTTCCACATCGGAAGAGGAGTAAGACAAGGCGACACAATATCTCCAAAACTATTTACACTCGCTCTAGAAGATGTCTTTAAAACCCTCGATTGGAGAGAAAAAGGTATCAACATCAATGGCAAATTACTGAGTAATTTGAGGTTCGCAGACAACATAGTCTTATTTGCCAATGATGACAAAGAATTAGAAGATATGATGAACGACATATGCAAAGCATCTTTGAAATTGGTCTAAAAATGAATATGTCAAAGACCAAAGTAATGAGCAATACAGAACCGTCGAAGAACATCATGGTAGATGGAAAGGTCATCGAAAAGGTTGATAGTTACGTTTATCTCAGACACACTATGAAACTCGGTAAAGAAAATCAAGAGGCAGAAATTGAAAGAAGAAGGGGTCTAGCGTGGGCCGCCTTTGGTAAACTCTCCTATATCCTCAGGCTCCCTTAAAATCGACAAAAAGGTGGTAGGTATATATGTTATATAACTGACACATTTATAGTATTTGTAACAAACTATAGATTTGGTAACTTTTGCCCTTACCAGGTATGAAACGGCACTGATAGTTACCAACTATCCATACTAGATGACAGAAATAATTTTGTGTAAGAAAAAATGTTGTAATGTTGTACAAACAGATTTAATTTAAATAACAAAAAAAATGAATATATTCAATAAAACAGTAGGTACTGGAAATCATATATTATGACAATATGAATACAAAATAATTCATTAACACGAAATGAAAAAATAAGGATTAAAGAGAGGAAATAGGTATAAGGTAGGTATAGTGTTGTGAAAAAAATATGTATTTATGTTTATGTTTAAAACAAGACCAAAAGATGTGGTTAAATAGATGAAGCAAATAATTTATACAAGAATAAAATAAACAAGTGAAAATAAAAAACTCATGCATTCACATACATTCAAGTTAAATAAGAAGACTATAATATTATTCACTTGAATATCCCAATAATGGTTAACACTACATTTAACAGTCTCTGCATATTATGGTAGAGGTTAATTAAATTATGTTTTTTTGATATTGTAAAATAAAGTAAGTAGGTTATCTTTTAGTTCTATTGAGAGCTATTAAATGATCAGTATAATATTGTACCTAATTAATATGTTCAATATGCATTGACCATATTAAAACAGTGCAGAGGTTCGACCATAATTCATTAAATTTTTAAGTGTGAAAAGTCATTGGACCTGATCTATTATAAAAACATCATGTATTCATCAATGGGTACAAAGCTTTCTTTTCACATATTTCAAAGTGTAATTGTCACAGTAGGTTTCTATAATATATTCTGTATTTGAATTTATCTTTGTTTTATTGTTTTATAAAATAACTAACTGCATTTGATATTGTGTGTCTGATATTGGTAGTATGAAAGTAAATCATGTATGGTTCAACGTGAAATATTTTTTATTTAATTTAATGTATATTATGTAACACATATATTTTTTTTTTTTAAGAATGGATATGTCCTTTTGACAAGTACATATACATTCTCATATATTCCCTAAACTAAGCGTAAATGCTTATGCTATTCTTCTTCTTCTTCGACGATGCTATAGCCCAAGTCGAGCCCTGGCTTCCTTCAACTTTTGCCTCCAACCCCATTTGCCGTCCTCCAGTTTGTAACGCTTAAGATCTGTACTGCATAAATGCTTATGCTATAGGTGAACGAAATCGGTTGTGGCAGGGTTCAAACTCGCGACCACAGGATTATCATCCCGTGCAATAACTGTTCTGCCACCACCCATTTACCATCTATATTATGTATAAATTTTAACTTTCTGCACTCCTACATATGAACTTTAATTATATAAAATCTCACACTCCTTATGCGCAGTTTGCTTAAAGAGGTGTCCAAAGTTTTGACTTCACATATTAATATAATATATAGGTATATTGAAATACATTTATCATGCTAGGGCTCGACAATTGAGAGAATGTGGGTGACAGTTTTATACAGCATGGTTGCAAATGTAAGGTCAGGGCAAAAGTGACATCCAATATGCTACACAGCATCAAAAAATTATTGATTTTACTGGGTGATTCAAATCAGCTTATATCCCTGTACAGAAGCGTTTGTCAAATTCACAATATCTTCAAAAAAGGTAGTGCAATCACAAAATAATGGAATAATTAAGCCATGGATCAAGCAATAAAATTTGTTATAAAAGTTCCAACTAACCTAAGACTGTTATAGTTTTAGTATCCTCATTAACATTATTATTACCATCTCTTATTTGACATTTATATTCTCCTTCATCTTCTCTCGTTACATTTTTTATTATAAGTGAAGTTTTTCCCATTGATTGATATGAATGAGATGACAGGCTATCGACAGAAATTAACTTGGGTGTTGTTGTATTGATTCTATTTGGCTACAAATTTTAATACAAAATAAATTATCATTAATAATATGAAACCTTATTGAGATTTAAAATAAAATTATTTTTAAGATTTCAATAGAGTCAAAGTTCTTTTTTGAAATATGAAAATTAAATTAAGCATTTGTCAAATATTTTGGTTATGTTAACGAATAGTTCATCCCCTTAGGCTGAGTTGTTTCAACAAAAGTATCAGTAATAGCATAGTTAAAATACTTTGATTTCATAAAATTGTTCAAAATTGTGTCGTTTGAAGGTATTAGATTTTAATGAAACAACCAAAAGTATTGCACAATTTTATGAAATCAAAGTATTTTAACTATACTATTACTGATACTTTTGTTCGAGAAACATAGCCTTAGTAATACAATGACGTACCTAGATTTTGATCAATTAGAAATAAAACATGCAACCTCATGACATTAATTAAAATATAATTAAGTAATAAGAATAATAATTTTTTTTTTATGAATATGCCACACAAATTAAGTTTTCATAATAATTATAAAAGTATAATTAAGTAATTACTATGTTTCACAGATATAACATTTAAAGCTTAAATACTTTTAAGGACTTATTTGACTTTATAAGGGTAAATGATATTTTGATATATTATGTTGTATATTTAACTCATAAAGATTGAAATAAGTTTTTGTGTTACTAAGGGGACGAATTAATGTATAGGTTACGATTATTTACACGACTCAACCATAGACAAAAACCAAAAATAACCACAGAAAACGCAGATACATCAAGTTATAAAAATATTTACCTTTGTTTATACTTTGTTATAATTGTAGATCTCGATGAAAAAAATGATTTATAAAATTAAGTAAATGTAATAAGATGCCAATATTATTTATTTTTTCTTCAAGTTGGTTTCCATGATGCATTTATGACCATTGAAAAAATGACAAAGGTAAATATTTTTGTATTTTGATTTATCTGCGCTTTCTATGGTTATAAATGACCTAAAAACATAGACGACGTCAGAAAATTTGTCGTGTAAATAGACACTTTTTGGCGGGAAAACTCTTTTCCCGCCAATTCCGGTCGTAAAAATAGTGGGACCGTAATGTATATCTTTTTACAAGAATTCTCTTGTAAATTTCGATCATAAAATCAAAATTATATGGAGAAATACTGTGTTATTTTATTTGATTATTATGGATACCTGATATTTGATTATGAAAATTGATATCAAATTTATAATGTAATAATTCACCATATTTCTTTTATAAATTTTGGGAAAATCTTACATCTTTAGCTGGAGTTGTCCATTCTAAATGAAATGTTATTCCATTGTCAATATAGACAATACAATCAAGATTTATTTCTCCACCAATTATTGCTTTTCCATGAGATGAATCATTTATACGAGGTCTTGGTGCTGAAGCCGTGAATGCTATATGGAAATATAAGAAAAATGTTACAGAATTCATTTGTATTCTAATTAATAATAGACAGTTAAATAAATGTATTTATATACAGATTTTTTATAAAATATCTAAATTTTTCAATACACTTGATAATTAAAGGATCTTTTTCATTGCAACATTTTTTTTGTATTCAATCGTATAACTGCGATTGCACATAAAACTGTTGGTGATATTTAGGTACTTTGTTAGTCCCAATAATTATGCTTAACTATAAAACTGAACATACAAAACAAGTAAATGAGAAAAAAAAGATGACACTCTTTTCTAAGTTTTTTTCACTTTGAAATGTTATTATTATTATTATTACTTATTTATAGGCAGGCAGCCAAGGCTGATGTGCCTATATCCACTGTCGAATTTTATTATTTGGTTGTAACTATTTTGCTGTGTCAAAAAAAAATATATATTGTCCAAAGAAATTTATAAAAACACTCCTGGTTTAATGCAATAAGTATTAAGTATTATTGTTTTCTTTGTACGAAACAAAATTGTTGAATTTTTCGAAATATCAAATGAATCAAGCTGGAATTTTAACATGCATCATTTATTGGGAAGTTAGTTAAAACTCGATTGCATACTTTCAGTACAGACATGTGAAATTAATTAAAAGTTTGTAAAAATAGACATAATTTGAAAAAAAAAAACATTTTAAATCAGACAGTTATCTCGTGAATATACAGAACCATTGATCCTCATTTCTCATTTCAACAAAGTCCTAAGATATAATATGAAACAAGTGCAATTTTCGATTTTTTTTTTTTGAAAAGAATGAATATCTTCTTATAACAAGTATATATTATATATCCTCATACATTTCCTAAATATGTAAATTATAAATACTAGTGCTATAGGCGAACAAAACTGGTTGTGTCAGGATTCGAACTTACGACCACTGGATTACTAACCCAGTGCGATAACCGCTCTGCCAACACCATTTTAAATAGCTGACTTTGTTAATTCTAGAAAATGGATGTGATACTTTAAAATATTGAAACTTAACATTGAATTGATTAAAATGTATGTCCCTATATGAACATGCATAATGAATATGCCAATAAAAACAGGTTTTTAGTAAAAGAATAATTATGTATTTTAAAAAGCAATATTGTGGTTCATATAAAACATAACTTATTTTTTTTCTAATGAAAGTGATATACAATATGAATATTAAAGTAGAAAATAAGTCGCAATCAATCAATTTAAAACATTCTTGGAAAAATTGACTTTCTTCAATCTAAAGGCCATATAAAAATTTCTAATGAAATAATTCAAGTCCATAGTGAACAGATAAAGAATTTAAAAAAAAACTAGTAAAGACAAAGGTAAGTACATTTACTAAGCAACTAGTGAAATACAAAAAGTGCAATATGTACAATGCATTAGATATTTGAAGCCAAACCACACAATTTAAATAAATTTATACAGCCACACAGAAAAAATAGCAACATGAGCGATAAAAGTAAGAAATTAGAAAAGAGACATATACAAAGAGACAGAATAAAAGAAGCATGAGATTTCTCTATCGAATGGTAACAAAAGGACATGACAATGTTTGTCTTTAATGATGGACAAACTTCGTTAGACTATGGCATATAAAGGACAAATTCACAAGATGTAAGTACCTGGATTAAGACATAAATTTAAACACATAAGGAATATAAAAAAAAACTTACGATGAATGACTGCATCTATATCTATTTCTATTCTTTCATTTTCACGTTTTGCTACGCAAACATATGATCTGTCGGTGGTTTTAACTGTATAAATAAATCCAATGTGTGGATCATATGTAGAGTTGTTAGTAATCTGTAATTTATTTGATTCAAAGTAGCTGTAGATACTAATCATAAGATTTCATCATAACAAGGCATAATAATTTACAAGGCATTTGAAATGGAACCCAAATTGTTGATTTTTTTAAAATCGTGCAAAAATGTAAGTAGGTGGTCAATTATTACATTTTACACAAATTATTAACTGTACTGGTATTATCTTAGTATTTAATTATTGAATTGGACTTGTCAACAATATAAACGAAATTTAATTTTTATATTTTTTCATTTGAATAATATTAAAATGAGTGTAGATTAATCTTTGTAATCACTGATAATCACCACAAAGATAATTTGATATATTTCAATAATTTTCAATTGAAAAACAATAAAATGATTTCTTTTAAAAATCAACAAAGAACTAAATTTTGAATGCAAAATCTTTCATATTAGAAGAATCAATATTATAAAAGAGTGATTCTAGACTTACGTCATTTTGTATAGTGGCCCATACAAAATGGTATAGGTATTTAAGTCATATTATAAATGCTGCTTTTTTCTGTAAAATAATACCACAGCAGGTAACAATGATTAGATATATGAACCCTGATTAATGATGGCTTTCGGTGATAACAGCCTACAAAGTGTTGAAAATTGCTATTATTTGCACCATAGTGTAAAACATGATTTTAAACTATAGTGCTTCACGTTTCATTGACAGATACTTTTGTTTGTGGAAACCTCCAACAGACACCATTAAAGAGACAAAATAATTTATTAAACATCATACTATAACTGACGTGTTAAAATAGCAATTTTCAACACTTTGAAGGCTGTTATCTCCAAAAGCCACCATTTGTCAGGGTTCACATTATCCAATCGTTGTTATCTGCTGTGATTCATTTACAGAAAAAAAAAACAGCTTTTACATTATGACGTAAATTTGGCTGAAGCTGGCTCTTGGTTTATAATACAATTACAAATATGTAATATGTTGTATAAAAATACAAAAAACACCACATAAAAATATTTATTTTTGAACGGCCTAATTGAAATTTGTATAAATTGATTGATTGAAAACACAGAAATGTCCATATTTATCATTGTTGTCAAACAATTTAATTATATTTTGCTATTTAAATTGGATAGTAGGTACAAGACACAAAACAGTTTTGTCCAAATTCAATTGATGTGCAAACAAAAATTTTTAGTTTTACTTAATCATTAGTCAATTTTATCTGAATGACGCTTTGACCATAAGTGCATATTTTCTTAAGTTTTTAATATAATCCATTAGTGCGACAAAAGTCTAGCAACTGATTCAACTTGAATGCAGACTATATATTCTTATCACAATCTGGGTTCATTTAATGTTAGAGGAGCAATCAATAACATACAATCTTATAACATACGTTTGACATTCAGCATCATTTCGTACGTATTATTTACGCCATCTCGATAAAATAAGCAAATGTATTCGTAAGAACCGTCACCAATCTCCAGCTCAGGTAAAGTGAATCCAAATCTTTTGTCATAAGTCACAATTCGGTCATTCAGCCAATCCAGTTTACTATTAAGATAGACCTAAATATAAATCGGTTGTAAGTTGATAATAAACAAAAAGTTTGAAAATCTACACCAACAACAATGTAATTATGTATATTACTCAGAAGATCACAAATATATAACACTAATTATGGATCTTCAACTAGATTTTTTTTGGTAGGAATTGTAAAATTAATCCATGTTTTGATTATAAAAATCAACTATCATATTTATTATCATATAAAATAACTCAAATTATTCTTTCTGGGTTTGTTTTTTTATAAGACTCAATATTATACTAATTTTTGTCACGGGTATGTACAAATTGGTACAAATGATGTGAATGTGAATGACAATGTTTTTGTGAAACATACAATAGCTAATAAATTATATCTTTCCGTATCTATGTCCTGGTTCTCCGCTTTAAAATGATGATTATATTATTTAGGTACTATATAGTTGTCACAGTGGTAGGCATTATTATAGACACTACCATAGAGACTTTTTTACCAATTGCTCTCTGAATGCAGCTTTTCTGATGCAAACAAATTTTAGTGAATCTTTTAGTGAACGGTTTTCTGTTTGAACGCCCTAGATACATTTATTAAATTTGCTGTGAACTTAAATAACAGGGAAAACATGAATGATTTCAATTGAAAATTTGCTAGAATCCTATCATAAGAGACAAATTTGTTAGAATATCATAAACCAAAGCTAAATATGAAATAATCCACAAACCAGACCCAAATAATATAACTACTATATTATATCAAAAACCAGAAAAATAATCAAGAAATTGGCACAGATTTTTTTACAAATAAGAAATATGTTGTCATCGGTTTATAAATTTTAAAATTTCTTGTAATTTTTGATTGTTTATAAAATTAATGTAAACAGCATTGATGAACGAAGAAAAATTATAAATATAACAGTTACTGAATAAAACTATGCATATTTTTTGTATATTTATTAAAAATAATATAAAGATAAAAAAGTAATTATAAATTAAACAGAATATTGACAAAAAAAATGTTGATGCATTAAATATGCAAGTTTTTTATAAACCTGTATAATTTTGTTCTATAAAAGCAAACAAAGAAAATAGTATCCACCAATACACAAGTGTTATAAATAAAAATATCCATTCCATTATTGTGTTAGGAAGATGTACCTACTTTATTTAAAAGAAATTAAAACCAACTAGTGTAAAAAATCTAATTATATTCTTATATTAACCCTGAATAACTAAAGATATGATTATGGTATTAATACCAACGCTAAACCCGAACGCTACAAATCAAATATTAAATATGATATTATGACTTTATTGCCTAGGAAAAGTGAGGGGTATGTGAATATTTAATTATTATTTTATGTATACGACTGTCACACTTTAGAAATATAGGGTTATTATAAGTATAAATATAATGATCTAAGTAATTAAATAAAAATAATAATTACCTGAATGGTCTTACTCTCTTGTTTCAGGTAAAAGTCAACATAGACGTTAGGGGCAGTTGGTCGACAAGGAAATGTGACAGATTTATATTGTGTTCCACTGACGAAATATGAATCCGTGGACACCACGAGTACTTTGGGATCTAGTGCAAACACTTATGTTACGTGCATAGCTCTGTCAATAGTTCATACATAGCCAACAAAAAGGGTGCAAATTTTAAGAAGAAAACATGCAGACATAACAAAATAGAAATTGACTTACATATTGTATTTGAACTGTTGACTAGATTTTAATTTAAAAATAAAAACACAACTATTAATACAAGACCCAAACAAATTTTAAACATTATTCATAGGTACTAACTAAATATTATTAAAAATGCTCTTTTTTGTATAATCTAAGAATAGATCATAGAGTATACAGATAAAGGGTTCAATTCTAAAAATGTACTAAAATATTTATGAAATTAAGATTGAATAAAATAAAGGAAATTAAAATGACAAAAGAACATCACTAGTGTATTATAAAATGAATATAGTTTAATGTGATAGTTCAGGTGAATACATTTTTATTTTTAATGACTTTAATGTTAGTAAAAATTTAAATTCGTCTTCGGAATTGAACCCAATGTAAAGAAGAAAAAAAAAATGAAAATGACATACATTGTGTCATTAATACTGTCCTATCCTTACTATCTACATTTATCTGAGAAACATTTAAACAAAGAATATTTCTTCAAAAGCCTTAGAAATTTTATGAAACTGCGCAAATCGCCTTTACATTCTCAAGTCTGCATTCCTATCTAGTTTCAGACAGCAGTTTTGATTAAAAATGGGAGGTACATTTTTTTAAAATTCATTTTTATTAAATTTAGGTGTGCAATGTACTAAATAGCAAATAGAATACTTTGATATATTAATTAAATTAATATTATGAGAAATTAATTGTAAGCTACCACTATCATATGATTAGTGACATTTACAATTTAAGAATAAAAATATCAATTAACATACAAGTGATTATTTCTGTAAACTTAATTGGTCCTCTAATGTAGTACTTAATTATTCTTGTATCTCTTGTAATTAAGACTGTATGTTTAAAAAATAAAATATGTATCAAAAGTTCACCTTAACTTCTACCAGATTCTGTGACCCTATCGCATATTAATTTACCATTATACACTACTATTCTAGACTGCTTCTTTTTCTTCATTAGTAATAATACATAATAGAAGTATTCTTATGAAACTTTTAAAATAAACTGATCAATATTTGTAACAGGTGCTTGTTAAGTTAAAATGTAATTATGAATGGATATTTTTTTTAAAAAAGTTATTGTATATTATGACTCAGTTTTGTTTGAATAGAAACAATTTCTTTCCCCTTAGCGCTTTTGTCCCGTTTCTATCGGGGTACGCTTTGACCATGATCCTGAAATTGGCGAGTCTGGTTATTACATTGAAACGACTGCCATCTGACCTTCGCAACCCTTAGAAAGGGGAACCAGACAAATTGGACCATGGCTACACATAGCTAGTGATAGAAATCCGCACATGGATTTTTTTAAAAATCCAGAGGTGCGTGCCCCGCCCGGATTCGAACTGTCGACCTCACGCATGTAATGCGACGACATTACCGCTGGGCTCTCACCGCTTTTTGAATAGAAACAATATAAAATAAAAATTAAAATGCACATGTTTTCATTTGATTAGTAATTGTATTTTTAAGCACTGACCGGTATTGATCTGTAGAAGACCATCGTCAGAGTGAGTCTTTTACAGACCGATACTATTCAATTTATTAATAGTGAAATTAAAAAAGGTGCATTTTTATTCCTAATTTATAATGGAAGTTCAACCAGGAACGGTAGACAGTAAACTCAATAAATTAATTGTAATATTTAATCCTGAAACATCAAGCTCTGAGCCACCTCTGGTTCCAAAAACACAACAAAATGATTGTTTTTAAAAAAATAATTATCAAATTGATTTCTTACCATCTACATAAACGTAGACCTGTGTTGCATGTCCTTTGATCACTAATTCTGAATCGGTAAGTTTTTCATTACTTTTGTTGAATAAGCATGTGTGGTATCCGACATTTGTGGGTTTAATATAATAAATGTCTAATATTGTTCCATAAGGATAATCGACATCTGGTGTGTGAGATTGTGTCTGCACATAATTTTCAATCTCTTCATCCGCATATTCATCATTTGGATATTTCCAGAAGACTGGAAACTTCCCTTCACATCGCAACGTATAGTTATTTTCAACTGTAATTATTATTTCATTTAGGTTTGGAACAATCCTTGGTGGATCATATTCCGTAGGATATACAAAAGTATCTGAAAATAAATAATACATTGTGCTCTTCATACAAATTATATTTCTTTAAATAATAATTACAATCACTTTCTTGCACGCTGCTTAGTGGTTAATTTACAATCAAACAGCTAAATAAACAAAATGTAATATTGATATTAAGAATATTGATCAGATTATAGTGATTAATAAAGAAAGAGTAGGTAGACAATTAATTATTATGCCTCCAGAAAAAATGGCACAACCATAGAATTATAAGGTAGGCACAATTGTATTGCATACATAGAATTTATGGTAATTGTTTACAAGAACTGTCCCTGACCGAATGCAATAATTTTTATATCAATAGATAATCGCGTATATATTACAGGAAAAATAAAATATATTATAATCAAAGATTGCATAATATATTCTATAAAACCCCAGTCAATATAATACCAATATAACGAAAACAATTAAATATAGGTACCTTATGATAAATAATTAAAATCCTAACTTGAATATGCTTAAAAATTGTAAAATCATGGCTCTCCACTGCTATTTTACTGTAGTGAAAACTGTTGAAAGTAAAATTTAAATGTGTTTTTTGTCTATTATGAAGTCAGTGATGATAAAATAGGATAAATAATTTTAATGAACTATAATCCAACTGTCGATTTGTTCAGGAGAACTTTGTTCTCTTAACATATCGACAATGTATCAAGCCAGAATACGCGAGAATTGTATGGAGAGGTCTACTTTTTTCATGGATTTTCCAACTTTGAAGTCAAAAAACACCAACTTAGAGGCTTCGCAGCATATATGTTCCATACACGGATTTACTCAGAATTCGGAGTAGAACATTTCGTGTGTCTGTGTGTGTCTGTGTGTGTGTGTGTGTGTCTGTGTGTCCGTCCCCCCCTTATAACTTTTGATCCGCTCAATTTACAGAGCCTAAAATTTCAGAATATATAAACAGTTACAGGCCTACAAAACTTTTATACTCGGAATTTTGAATTTTTGTTTCAGTCAGGGGTTATCAACTTTTGAATTTTTATTTTATTTTTCCATATATCTCAGAAACCATAAACGGTAGAACGCTGAAAATTGGTACAAACATAGACAAATACAAAATCTCAAATTAGTTTTTTCAAAAAAATTCCAGGGTTTCTCAAACATTTTTTATTAAGAAAAATATTTTTTTTATGATAAATTTATGAGTTTAACTGCCTATATTTCCAAAACTTTTACAATTATCGAAAAAAGCCGAAACACCCCAACTAGATAATTTAATTTTCTATAAAAAATATTAACATTGTAGTAGAAGATCTCAATTTTTTTTTAACAATTTTTTTAAAAATTGAATTTAGTGACGACATCGCTTCATACATTTTGTATGGCAGTCGCCTATACACAATATGTAAGAAGACTTAATAGTTTGTTACTTCATCTCCAAACATACATACATACCATCATGCAATTTGCATATTCTGGGTAGGAAAAAGGATCTTCTTCCATACTATCCTATCTTGACATACATACCTACATATGTTGTATAGAAAACAAAATATCTGAAAATATTCAATAATTTGTATCTATGGGTTTATAGTTTGGTACATATTCTTCAACTATACATACTATCGCTATCGACAGTTGGATCTCATGTGTTACATGCAACTAGTAATAAAGGTACCATTTTGGCAAGATCATACTGTACCATTTTTGGTAAGATCCGATTTCCGATAGAGCCTCGTATGTTTTTAAATTGTTAATGAACGATAATAACGTATTTTTCGATGAATAATCACTAATTTAAAATAAATTGTAGGTACATATTTCTCAATAATTTACATAATATTATTATATTATGTTTTCCGCTCACTGAACTGTCAAAAGTAACAAATGAGTAACACGAAATGTCACGAAAAAATGAGTTTTGAATATTTTGGGGGGAAAATATGTCATAGACAAATCATTATGAAAATGAATTTGAGGTAGGAACCATAATATTCTCTGTATAATATATATTATCTTCATATTCAACATGACGTTCGAAGTTTCGGACATAATTTTGAAGGATAGGAAGTTTAAAAAATGCGCGGTTTACATTGTAAATAACATGTGGGCGTAGAAATATCATATGTCAACGTTAGAATAATATTTGCATAAGTATAAAACCAAAGGTTCTTAAAATGTATGACTGCCGGCGGGATTTAGTTGCTTATTATGTTGAAACTTTTGCTGAAAGGAACGATAACTAGGGATCTGAATTTTCACGTTATTTTTTAGAAAAGGGGTGCTAATTTTTTTAGAAAAGAGGTGTTATTTTTTCAGAATAATGGTGTTATTTTTAGAAATCGGTATTTCTACATATATCAATACCATCAATACATAATTTAGATTTGCAAGTTCTTTTTTACTATTAATGATAATATGCTTAAATAATTTTAGTAATAAAGATTTCAAATTGTTAGAAAGTTACAAAAGTATAAATTTGTCATCCTAAATCCTCAATTATTAGGTAACTTTAAAAACATTGTTCAAACGGCATTTTCTATTGAAAACACATTATTTATATGTAAAATACAACATCATTTATTTCATTAGATTAATTAGGTGGGTACAAAAAGTATGAGAACTAACGATATTCATTTTAGCTAAACCACATGGTAGGTACCTACATAGCTACTTACATGTATATTATTATATACATTGTTCTCGCAGCTGACGTAATTTCTAACTAAATATCGTTTTACATATTATTTAATGATGTGTTTATTGCAATTTGCTACTATTGTGTGAACAAATAACAAAACAATATTCATTAAATCTTATAAATATTATTGTTAGGTCATCTTCGATACCTACAACAGCTGTTGTAAGTAATACCTAAAGAAATTTTTTTTAATAATGAATATGTTCGTATAACAAGTACATATACATCCTTATACAATCTCTAAACTAAGCATAAATGCCTGTGTAATTTTCACCAAACATCTTGAACGAGCTTTCGGTTGCGCAGAGCGCAAATTTGTGTCTTTTTCTTCGTTGGTTTACATGCAAATCGACCCCCTTCTCGTCTCAAAGTTAAGATATTTGGCTACAACTTTACTATAGGTGAACTCGGTGGCAGGATTCGTACTCGCGACCACTGGATTACTAGCCCAGCCCGCTATCCGCTCTGCTACCACCCTTCTTGCCTGAGTATCATTTATAATTCCCAATACATTTACCTGAGTATCATTTATTATGCCCCAAATCACGAGTGCTAACTTTTTTTGGGGGGTAATTATAATGTTAATATATTTTGTTATTTGATATTAATATTGTAAATTATGTTATGTATTATAAACAATAAACTATAAAATCGAAGAGATCCATTATTTGTCATGGAGCAGATATTGACAAAATTTATATGAAACTATTCCGGAAGTCCTTTAACTCCTTTCAAACATTAAAATAATCGTCGAAATCGATTGATGTGGTAAATAATTTTTCGAGCACATATATTATTAGTTTGATGCATATGCAAATCAGAGTTTAGTGATTATGAATAATTTGGATACTATTGCATTAACTAAGTATGTGAGGTAAAATCGTTGGTATTTTTCAGAAAATTCTACAAAAAACGTGGACATTGAGAAGGAAGAAAACAGCCATACTTATGATGTATGTATTTAAGATGTACTTAATACTAAAGAAGTAGTTCTATAAAAAAATGTATAGTTAGAGGCAAAATTCTTGAGCCAGTCGCATGGGCTCGCAGATCACACATTTGTATTTATTACTTCTTGGTGGGTTGGTATATGCGCAAACCGCTCCACTTCACGACTAAACGACTCAAGAATTTTGCCGGCATCTGTAACCGGATTTTTATCAAACAAAAAAATTGAGATATTATTTCAAGTTTGGAATTTATTAACATCAAGATGGTAGTGATTTGGGCAGGTTGTTGGGAAGCAGAAAGAGTGCCCGAAAAAACATCTGGTTATATGTAACTAAAATAGGCAAACTTCAATCAGAAATGACTATGAGATAGACCATTGCAATAAAAATCTGTCTGACAGACTCGGGAGGAATGAAGGCAAAGTATCAAACACCTAGTTAGAGGCTGCTCAACCCTCAACAGTGAGTATAACAACGAACAAAAGTTCACAATGGAAAAGTACAGTTGGTTAATAGATAGAAAACTGGAAGCCATTGTTGTGTACGTTTATCTATACCTATATAGTAGATCATCTTCTGTAGGTAAATTGCATTGATTATAGATTATTATAAGTATTTGAGTTTTTGTTAGGAAAACGGTGGTATAAAACAATATTGTGGTTGCTTATCTTGTTTGTATCGTCACATTCCCTAACATAAACAAGTTTTCTATGTCTATATATTTTTTTATCAAAAAATGAATAAATTGATATATCCTAAATAGAAAGCTAAGCAGTCTTAATATACCCAAGGTTTTCTTAATATAGTTAATGTGATGTACGCCAGGAAATTGGTGGCAGTCGACCAATGTGCTAGATCATTTAGCATGGGGCCAGCGCCCCTTTTTTGGGCGTTTTAAAAATTTTATCCACTTAGGAGGCACTAGAAGTACGAGTTGGTATTGTGTCAATATAGAAAAATAAAGTATGCTCAATCGTTACGTACACTGCACACATAACCAACCCATTGTAAATAATTGTTTACACGATCGAGAATGATATATCGCGGTCGGATTAGGCAGCCCGTACAGTCAGTCTGAATCTCGATCCGTGATCAAAATCAAAGATCACGATCCAGATTGACTGTGTAATTGATGTGGGGATAGTGATGATCCTAACACAGTGATCCTAAAATAGTAAAATAATATATTAAAATAAATTGGCTAATGGAGGAATGGAGGAAGGCCGAATCCCAAAGAAGATTCTCGACACACGACCGGAGGGGAGACGTGGTGTGGGGAGACCCAAGCTGCGGTGGATGGACGGCGTACAGGAGGATCTAAAGAGGATTGGCGTGGCAAACTGGAGAGTGCAGGCGATGGACCGGTCTAAATGGCGAAAAATTCTGGAGGAGGCCAAGGCTCACAATGGGCTGTAGCGCCAATGATGATGATGATGATGATAATTTTTTCCATGGTATAGAGGGCGATTCTTTCAATATCGTTAAGGAGCACTGATTTTGCGTAACACAGGATACACCGTGTGGAGGCAAACTAGCGTTGCATACCAAGCAGTACCCACTGTCCTTCTCTATCCCATCACCCGTTTTGTTTATGGGGATTAATAACGACCTCTTGTAATAAAACTCTGAAAGAACAAATAAAGAACATAAGAGTCCGGAGAACTATAAAACCTTGCAAACACTGCACGTAAAGTGCCAAAGAGATCTAAGTATGTGGAAATAGCTGGCTCACTTTTAACTGAAAGTTAAGATAAGAGTGAACCTTATTTTTTCAGAAAGTCTTGAAAGACTTGTCGTGGCTACAAGGTCCGCATGTCTTATGAGTCCAAAGAGATTCTCTCGGACATCGTTGTAGAGTTTTCGTCGGAAAGTAGACGCAGAGATGTTAGTGCATTCTCATAGGATTTGCTCAAGACTGTTCAGGGTTAGGTATCACAAAGCTGACATGGGGACGAATTGGATAAATCAAAACGACAAGGATAACTTTTGAAACTGTCGTGTCCAGTAAGGAATTGCGTGATCCAATAATCGAGATCCAAAGCAGTACCTACTTACTGTGCAAACAATTTCATCTGTACCTGCCGTGATGTACTGAATTATGATCAAACGATAAATAAATCAAAGTCTTAATATACCTACCCATTTGGAACCTTTTATATCTACTCTATACCTACTCTTAATCAACGAAGTTTGCAGTAGGTATTCCATTTTTAAACAACAGGCATAATTAAAATCCACAGAAATTATTCACAGAAAAAGCTGAATTAAAAAATAATTATTGATAAAGCTAAATTAAAAAATAACCTGCTACAAAGTCAAATGCATTAAATAAAGTGAAATTAAAATAAGACAACATGACTATAAGAATTTGTTGACAAAATAAATAAAGCTAATATCATACGAATTCTTTACGCAGATGTCGATTCAAATATAGGTTTCTATCCTCCTTATAATACCGTTTTGGCATAATATTAGGTAGTAATAAGTTATTATATGATCGATTATAGGTTTTGAAAGCTCTTTTATTTAAGAAAACAACGATTTTGCGTTTGAGATATGAAAGCAAGTACCCAAGTGACCTTCTACATAATATTCCATCATATGATTATAAACAATTGGCATGAGATAAATCTTCGTAAATATTGAGAGAACGGAAACTGGTGTTTATAACGAGTCTGATAATAAACTGGAATGCTCATGCATAATCTTCTAAACAAATGTTCTGTCTTCAGTAGGTATATATTATGTAAAGTCACAAAAATACCTGAAAGACACGAAAAAAATATCTTTATATATATAATTCTTCCGTACGTGTGTATGTCACTGAACTCCTCCTAAACGGCTGAACCGATTTTGATGAAACTTTTTGTGTGTGTTTATGTGAGTCCCTGAATGGATTAGATTCACAAAAAGGAATTTAATAAAAGAATAATAAAAATGGGAATCGTTATAAATATTTTCGTAATACGCATTTTGAATAGTGGGAACATTGGCTTCCAATATGTCATAATATTGTGCAATGTTGGTTATGACATTAAAACTTGATGTTTTTCTCACTTGATGTACCTATTTGTTTTCATATTTTAATATTTTATGAAATTATTAAGTTTTTTGTATATTTTCTTATTATTAAGTATTGTATAAAGCTATTTAGTTTTTATACAAGTAGGTATATTCTGTTTTATTAAGTGGTATTATGACGATAGGTATATCAAAGTTATCTCAATGTAATGTTTCGTAATATTTTCGTTTAAATATTTAAATTAATTTATGAATATTACATATATTAAATTATTTAGTTTTATGTAGGTATATTATTATTTTATTTTATTTTATTTTTATTTGTTGGGAAATTCACAGAATGTATTACATAACATTATTTACATAATCTTTTAATTATTAATATATTCCAATTATGAATTTACTCGTGAAATATTACAATTTTGATTACAAAATTTGTTTGACAGTATATAATGCTTTGAACAACCTGGCACCAAAATATATACAAGAGCTGTGTCAGAGAAGAGATCTCTCTGGGAGGCATCTCACACTCAGGTCATCTGGATCACAGAGTAACAATTCCTTAAAGGAGTTGGACAGAGTCAACAAAGCGGCTTACTATGACCGATGCTTTAGTGTGAGTGGTCCTATTAAGTGGAATTCACTGCCTCTAGATGTCCGCAGTGCTCAAAGCAAGAGCACTTTCACTAAAGGATTAAAAACAGCTTTGTTTCAAAGAGCAACACAACATTAGACTATCAGCGCCCTTGGTATGATCTTGAATCATTAAACGGCGCTATACAAATGACTTATTATTATTTTATTATTATTAATTTTAAAAGCTTGATAAAAAAAAGCATTAACAAATAAAACAAATCGAACTATGATGACAGAAGTTACAGTAACAATGAATTTATTAACAATAATTTGAAAAGGAAAAAATAAATATATTAATGATATAGAGAAGAAATCTTAAAACATTGTGTAAAAAAAATTGTTAGAAAAATCAATAGAAAAATCGAGATGCACAATCTCTCAAGACTTACGTCAAGAATTTATCAAATATAAAATAAACGGAAGAGAAAAAAATGTCTGTTAAGATGAAGTTAAAATTCATTTCAGGAAATATCGTTGCCTGAACTGAGGATCTGTTTGATTTTACTTAGATATGGTTCATATTTAATGTGAAACACGTCAATATTATTAATTTTTTTATTATCATTATACTATCGTGTGATATTATTATATTGTGATATATTCTGTTCTTGATAGCAAAATTTTGAAAACATCCGTAATGTAAAGTGAGGTTATAAATATTATATTTTGTGATCGAAACGTCAAGATCAAACAACAAAACGTATATTAGAGAGAATTTTCTATAGTGAAAAAATGTAGTGAGGGAGGGGGGGGAGGGGGAGAGAGAGAGAGAGAGAGAGAGAGAGAGAGAGAGAGAGAGAGAGAGAGAGAGAGAGAGAGAGAGAGAGAGAGAGAGAGAGAGAGAGAGAGAGAGAGAGAGAGAGAGAGAGAGAGAGAGAGAGAGAGAGAGAGAGAGAGAGAGAGAGAGAGAGAGAGGACAACGTCTGTCGGGTCCGCTAGTAATTATATAAAATTAAACTATCCAATAACATAAATTGTTTATTAGGCTTTTAATTTTGTAATTTTGTAGATAATCCGTGATCACAGTAAGTCTCTTTTTGACTGTATCTAAATTTTGTTTTTAAATAATTGGTAGAGTGTTTGGCAAACATCTTAAATTATACCGTCAGGATAAAAATGTAAAAAAAAACTCACTAGTAAAAACACTCGTTTATTGATAAAAACGACACCTAATATTTTCACAAAACACCATATTTCACCAAACAATTTATATCTAAAACAAACGCATTATAATTTTCAAACTAAAATGGAACACAAAATATAATTTTAGGTAGGTATTACTTATGGTACCACTATGCTACGTCCCATTAGTTTTATAATTATTCTATGGCTACATCATAGATTTTCATTATAATATACTAGATGTCTTAGTTAGCCATAGTTAGCGAATTTTGTATGAATCGAAGTGAAGCTTTTTCCGCGGGATTTTTGACAACTTGGTTCGCAGACCACATCGTTTTTCTATAGAGGAAATTATGTAAATGTACCTAAATACTTAAATAAAAAGATAGAAAACACAATTTGATATTTAGATTTGACATCGAAATAAATTTTTATCGATGATAAGGCTGCTCAGATTCTCCTAACATTTACAATTTACAGAAACGAACACATATTACACCCATGTAATGGATCGTGTTGCGAAACTAAATCGGCAATGGGTAGAGCAAGTGTCACTGGATACCCAAAATCTTCAAATGGCGACCTTAGAACATGAAGAGAAGCTTCGGTAGACTGCAGAAAAGATGGGCAGACGACGTTATCTAAGTCGCAGGACGAAGATGAATACAGAGAGCTCAAGATTTATCCAGCAGTGGAGAGATGGCTAAAGAGAAAAAAAAAATAGAAAGAGGCAAATAGATGTTGTGTATACAAATGACTGCTCACCGATTTAATTGGTTTTATTTATTTATAATTTGTATAATTGGTTTACGTAATTCGTTGCTAAAAAATACGATGTGGTAGAAAAACTTACATATTATGTTGATATGTAAAAAAAATAATGTAGGTAGACTACATAAATATTGTAAAAATAATATAAACCACCACCACCTTAACATAAAAAGCATATGTAAGTAACCAAAGAAGTCAAAATAAAAGTTAGGGAAGAAAAAAATATACATACTTAATCTATTAAAACTATTACTTATAATAGATACCATACACCACATGAACTAAAAAAATGGTTAGTTAAAGGTTAGTACCTAACTAATAATTGAAAAATGTTTTATAAATTATCTTTTATTGTATCGAGAATTGTCGATTAACAAACTAATAGTGCAAGAGTCAACGATTGCCATACTTACGTCATAGTACGTATGTTGAAAGGGTGTTTTTTTTCTGTAAAACGATATCACAGCAGGCAACAACTGATGGCATTCGGAGAAAACAGCCTTCGAAGTATTGAAAATTGGTATTTTAACACGTACGTCAGTTATAGTATGAAGCGTTTGATAAATTTTGTTTCCCGTGTGTGCTATACACATTGCCAATTTACAGGCAAACGGCAGGCGTATTGAAAATTAGTCTACTCGGTCAACTTTGAAGGAATGAACTTCAATCCTTAACGTCTTTTACAATCTCATTTACAACCAAAGTGTTCGTAAATGGAAGGTGTGACTTCTAATAGTGTTCCGTTGTAAATTTACAAAAATCACGCTTTATGCTTTAACTGACGCAATATTAAAATAGTAATTTTAAACACTACCGAGGTTATCTCCGAATGTCGCCAGTAGTAGCCAGGGTTCATAGTATACAATCGGTGTTATCTCCTATGATTCTTTTACAGAAAAAAACACTGCCTTTATACTATAACTTAAGTCTGGCAGTCATTGGCTCCGAGTCTATTAATGTTGTTAAAATAATAATTAAATTTTAATAGCGCCATTTATTGATTCAGAATCACTCTTAAGAGGGTTTATAGGTATATAGTAATTTTGTGCTGTTTTTTGAAATATGTTTTTTAGAATTTTGGAGCGAATACATTTGTTTTGAGCTCTGCGGATATTTGTAAAAAAATGATTCCACTTTATGGGACCACTGAAATTAAAGCTTTGCTTTTATTAGCTGTCATCTAGACTATCGGAGTATGAGATGCATCCCAGAGAACTCTATTCTCTGACACCAGCTCTTGAATGAATGTACTTTTGTTTAACCTGTATACGACAGACTTTTCAAACAGGCTACATATAACACAGAAGCAGGAGCAATAGTGAACGGTGTACCTACTAATTAATACTCTAAGATACGCAGACGATACCTTAGTGCTGGCTGATAGTTTCAGTGACCTTCTAAAGCTTTTGGAGATAATTAATATTACTGGGAAAGAGTTTGTTCTGAGCATGAATATATCAAAGACCAAGTTTATGATATTCAGCCGACAGCCTCGTGATTACTTGACTTTGCAACTTGAAGGACAAGCCATAGAAAGAGTCAAAACTTTTAAATATCTTGGAAGTCTTCTCACTGATGATTTAGATCCTGACAAAGAACTAAGGTGCCGCATGGAGACAGCTCGCGCGATGTTTTTCAGAATGAAGACACTGTTTTACGACGATAGCTTAAACCTTAAAATAAGGCAGCGCCTAGTGAAGTGCTACATATGGTCCATTGTTGGGATATTCAAGTGCAAATAAGTGGTTTTCTATGAAAGTAAAAGACGAAAGATTACCACACACACACGATGGTTTCTTTATTCTAAAATATTTTAACAGCAACCACCTTTTTGTATAAGTACAAAACAAGTCAAGTTAAATACTATATGACAGTTCCATAGAACAGACAGTATAGTCCAAGAAAATGTCCCTTTTTCTTCAACACTCCCCCAAAAAGGACATTTCTTTTATAACATAAACTTAAAAGTAGATTACTTATAATCTAATCAATCTAACAATGAAACTTACTACATAAGTAGTATACTTTTAATATATTATATCTACATCTTAATAATTCCAATCAATTGCCTTAAAAATTCAAATCTAGTTTTATGAAGTGCTTTAGTACACAAATCACTCAGCTGCATATCTGTAGGAACATATTCCAATGCAATAATGTTTGTATCATATTTTTCTTTAATAAAGTTATATTTAATATCAATGTGTTTGGAACGTTTATTTATATTACCATTCTTAATGTAACTTATGCAACTTTGATAATCAATATTCAAAGTAATTGGACATATTTCTGTAATATGATAAATATCAATTAAAAATTGTTTTGTCCACAAAATCTGTTTTGTTGCTTCACATGCTGCCATGAATTCGGCTTCCATAGTAGATAATGCTACACTTGGTTGTCTTTTACTAGACCAAGATATAGCAGCCCCGTTTTTCATAACTATATAGCCCGTTGTACTTCTTCTTGTGTCCATGCAACCCCCGTAATCTGAGTCTGAATATACACTTATGTTGTTAGACATATTTTGTTTATAAAAGAGACCATATTCTCTTGTAGTATTCAAATAATTTATGACTTTCTTTACTGCAGTCCAATGTATTTTACTGTTACAATTTAAAAATCTACTCAATACACTAACTGCATACATTATATCTGGTCGACTCACTGTCGCAATATAGAGAAGTGAGCCTACAGCTTCCCAATAAGGAACACTTTCATCGCTCTGCTCCCCCTTAACCAGACCTCGATACTTGTTTGGGTCTGCTGGTATAACAGCAGACTTAGCATTACTTAGTCCAAAAGTTTCAACAATTTTATCTATATATTTACACTGATGTATGAAAATACCATTGTCGAGGTTCTCAATAAACATACCAATATAACAAGTAGGTTTCATGTTAACAATAATATTAAAATTGCTCGACAGATCTTTTACAATAGATAACATCTCATCAGTACTTTCAGACATCAACAAACCATCATCAACATATAGCAACAAAAATACAGTCTTGGAAAAGTCATTGTTTGTCCTAAACACACATTGATCTGAATCAAGTTGTTTAAAACCAAATTTTTGTAATATTTCTTTAAATTTAAGATTCCAACATCTTGGAGCTTGCTTCAGACCATACAATGACTTGACCAATTTACAAACTAAACCTGGGTCAGCATGTGTTCCTTCTGGACAGTTCATATACACTTCTTCTTTTAGTTCTCCATAAAGAAATGCTGTTTTGACATCAAATTGTATCATCTTATAATTCTTTTCTGCAGCTATTGAAAACATTAACCTAATTGAATCATACTTTACAATCAGTCTCTTTTTGTGAGCAACCTTTGGCACAAAGTCTTGCTTTGTACCTTATTCCATGTGTCTCTTCTTTCACTTTGAAAATCCACTTCGAATCGATGACTCTTTTACCCACCAGTCGAGGCAATAATTTCCAAGTTCCATTTTTTTCATGAGCATCAAGTTCTTCGTCTATAGCTTTCTTCCATTCTGAAGAGTTTTCATTGTTTATGGCTTCTTGGTATGTTTCTGGAATGTGAATACTTTCAACTAGATTTATTTCATACCTTTTTGGTTTTTTTAAGTTATGTCTAGGTCTCAAATTAGTACTTCTTTCGGCACGAATTTCAATCTCATCTTCACTAGGATCTTTTACAGAATCATCTGTTAGCAATGTGTCTTCTGGTTGTTTAGATGTGATATCAGAGTTGGTATCCTGGACTTCTAATGAGTAATCATCTTCTTGTTGATCATATAATAATGGAGTCAGGCTGTCAATATGTTCTGACTCCTGGATTTGATACGGTTCGTCTTCATTGAAGATTACATCATGAGATATTGTTATATTTCTTGTTTTTATGTCGAATAATCTGTAATTCTCTGAAATTCCTTCATACCCAACGAGTATCAATTTACGACTCTTTGGATCTAGTTTTGTACGTTTTTCTTTTGGTATATGTACATATGCAGTTGAACCGAATGTTCTTAAGTGTGTTACAATTGGTGCTCTTCCTGTCAACTTTTCATATGGAGACGTACCATCTTTGTCAGTTGTCCTATTGAGGATGTACACGGAGGTGTTCACTGCCTCTGCCCACAGGTATTTTGGCAAGTCTCTAGCACGAAGCATGGAGCGCACTTTCTCCATTATGGTTCGATTGGCGCGCTCGCTCTTCCCATTTTGTTCAGGAGTATATGGCGCCGTTCTCTCATGAACAATGCCTTTCGTATCTATAAAGTGTTTGAAGTTTCGGTTACAGTACTCAGTGCCATTATCAGTGTGTAGTCTCTTGACACGTATATTGAAATTAGTCTCCACAAAGGCAACATATGCTTGAAAAGCGCTTAAAGCTTCATCTTTATACTTGAGGAATTTAACAACTTTATAATTACTCTTTCCATCTGTAAAAGTTATAAAGTATTTAGCTCCACTAACTGATTCTACATTGAACGGTCCACACAGGTCGCTGAAAATTACTTCACCATTACTAATGTTTGGAGTTTCTGTCGTTTTAAATGACTTACGTGCTTGCTTCCCATAACAACACGCTTCACAAAATTGTTCGATATTACACCTTGTGGCTTTAATAACACCAGATTTAATCATTTCATTCACTGTTTTGAAATTGATGTGTCCCAGTCTCTCATGCCATCTTTGAATGTCTACAGAGTTCAGTTCATTGTTATTTGTAACTGTTTTTATTAACATTTTATATAAGTTGTTAGAAGATCTTTGAGCAATCAAAACTAAACTACCTTTATTGAATATTTTTGCTGTGTTTCCTTCTTTTGTAACCTTCATTCCTAATTTTGTTACAACACCTTCAGAAAACAAGTTCCTTTTCAAGTTTGGAACGTAGGTACCATACATCCTTCATCATGGAATCGTACCAATGTCCATCGACATAGTTTTTAATATTTATATTTCCGATTCCTATCACTTGTAGCTCACTGTTGTCACCAAGTATAACAGAAAGTGGTTCTATTTCTTTCATATTTGTAAAGTAGCTCCGATTACTTGTCATATGTGCTGACGCTCCACTATCGAGTAGCCAGTCACTTGTATCACAGCAGTCATCACTCACATTAAATGCTGAATTTCTCTTTTCTTTGTCCTTTTTATCAGCCCAACAATTTTTCGCAAAGTGCCCTTTCTTATTACAATTAAAACACTTTATGTTGATCTTCTTGAATTTCTTTTTGGATTGATCCCACTTCTTTGACGTTGACAATGCAGTCATTTCTTCTTTATTTGACATCTCTTCATCGACTAGTCTGGCCGTTAGATTGTTTATTGTTTGTTTAGCCTCTTCCATCGATAACCATGCTTGTCGAAATGATTTGTATTTTTCTGGTAGTCCATCAACAATTTTTGTAATTATAAATAGGTCACTAACATTTTCTCCGGCGTCTCGTAGTTGTTTTGCAATGTTTTCAATTCTTGAAATATATGAAGCAACATTTTCATTAGTATCTAATTTGCACGTAGAGAATTTTTCATACAACAATATTTTTCCTAATTCACCCTTTCTGTCATATATTGCATCCAATTTTTCCAAGATTTCTTTCGCACTGTTGCATGACTCTATAACATGTATGATGTTATAGTCCATTGCTGAAGACATTATATACATTGCTAGAGCATCACGCTTTTCCCATACTTCTCTCTCTGTATTTTCTTCCTTTGGCGGTTTATTTGTACTCAGAACATCATATGCACCCTTGGCCTTTAATGCACAGGAAATTTGAAACTTCCACTGCCTGTAGTTGTTACCGACGAATTTGATTTGCGATGTGGTCTCCATAGCCGCGTACAAAGAACACGTGCTTCTGTCACTATCACAAATTATAAAACACAAATTATAAACCACGATCTTATTAGCACTCTTTTTAAGTTCACACACTTGGACCCATAACCTGTTGGGATATTCAAGTGCAAATAAGTGGTTTTCTATGAAAGTAAAAGACGAAAGATTACCACACACACACGATGGTTTCTTTATTCTAAAATATTTTAACAGCAACCACCTTTTTGTATAAGTACAAAACAAGTCAAGTTAAATACTATATGACAGTTCCATAGAACAGACAGTATAGTCCAAGAAAATGTCCCTTTTTCTTCAACATCCATACTTCTATATGGAGTTGAAATCTGAACCATAAAGGTCAATATGCTTAACTGTATAGAAGCATTTGAAATATGGCTGCATCGCCTAATGCTGAAAATTTCCTCTGTCGATAAAGTAGCAAATGTGGGGGTGAAGCTAATTTCGAGCGCGAGCTGGTTGACACAATTAAGCGACGAAAAATATCATATTTGAGTCATGTTCTTATGAGGTAAAAAGTACAGGCTGCTACAGGATTTTTTTTCTCCAACCTCTCTCTCCTTCCTCTCTTTTTTGCTGTGATTTTACATTTAATAATGTTTTGTGTTTATATTTCTGTTTGTTTTTTTGTAATTAATTCAATGTCGATGGGTCGGTGGCAGAGCGGTTAGCGCGCTGAGCTAGCAATCCAGTGGTCGCGAGTTCGAATCCTGCCTCGTTCACCTAATCACAAGCATTTATTTGCTTATTTTAGGGAACGTAGGAAGATGTATATGTACTTGTTTAACAAGGACATTTTGTAAAAAAAAATGTACCTACTAGGTACTACACTATTTATAGCCTAACGTTGCTTTCATTGGTTGGAAGATATACCCTTATGGCAATTAACCCAAAATTGTGAATATATAAAATGAATAAATATATGTATTTAAGAAACTAAAATGAAATTGAATCATGGATTTCATTAAAATAAATCGGTTTAAAATCGATAAAATAAATGATTCAAAAGAAGAAAGTTTTTTTCGTACGTCGCGTCGGTAACAATATTATAAAATCTCTTTGTCTCCACTAGGTAATATGGAGTAATTTAATATTATGATTTCACAATTTTTAAGCATATTATAACAACAATTTCTTTAACAGTTATCATGTAGAGAGTGAATGGTGTCACGATGTTTTTGTGTGTATGGGGTAAATTTTGTATCCTCTGTAGGTACAATCAAAACTATGTATTTGTTTGATCGTCTTAATATTGATATTAACTGTGTAAAGTTCATAAAATTAGTTAAATTCTTAGATTATATATGATACAGATACCTAGTTAGCGCAATGAATGTATGCCAACTAAAACTACGCTGAAACAGACGAATTTCACTCGCCCGGCCGTATACGTACACCTACCGATACGCACACCTACATAATATGTAGACCAACCGATCTACCGTCTCACACACACATGTAAAAAAAACTTGGCATACATTTGAATTCGAAATTTGTACTACACGCGGCTTCTGTACCTTATAATTCTATGGTTAAATTATAAAGTTAGAGCTGATTAATTTTCCCTTAGTTATTTCCTTTTACAGTTCATTTATCCTCTAATATGTTTTGTAAATTGATGAAAATTGAGTTTGCTATAAAAATATATTCAATTGATATAAGCTTCTTGTTAGGAATATCCATTTTGACTCATCTTCTTATTCTGAGAAAATCCTGAGCATACATAGATAATGTGTGCCTATCCCCCTAGACAAGAAAAAATGTTGTAAAAAAGAAAACTACCTACAAGCAGTAGGTAGAGACGTTCAGTACAGACAGTTACCTTCGAGAGATGACACAGTAGGTACTCTTCACATACAGTTATAAGTTTATATTTGAAGTTTTTCAACATAGTTACTACGTCAAGTGCATAGTTTTTCCATAGATTTTTATTACAATATACTAGATTTAGGCAATGATATTAATGTACCTATATACCTTGATGGAGTACTTGTCGGAAAAAGTGTGTCGAAATTCGCGGGAGTTTTTGCGCGCTGGTAGGCAGAAGACTGATTTTTGTACGTTTTTCGGTACATTTTGCTCCTCGTGTTTTGTGAAAAATTCATCATTATACCTCATTTTATTTACTTTAATGCATGTATTTATTATACCAAGGACTTATTTAGTGTTTTGCGTTAATTAGAATCCCGATTTGTTTTTTATTTTAAGTTTAATGTGATTTTTTTTTTGACATTTGATGGTTATTTTAAGTTATTTCTAAGTTTAAAACAGTTTTTTTATGATATTTTTAGTGTTAACATTAGTGGTTAAGTTTATTTACACAGTAATTGTGATAGTTAAAATGACTTAATTATATTTTACCTTAAAACGTTTTATGTGATCAGAGACCCAATACTTTCAAATTTGTGAGACCTAAGTTGCTAGTTTTATGTACCTATACCAAAATTTAAATAAATAAAGTTTTTTTTCAATAAATTTTTGTTGAATATTCTACAAATCCCTTGAATTAATGTTGTTTTCTAAAACTTTGAAAACAAAAGATAAAATGTCCAAGAGTAGTTAATTTTAGAAATGTTGCTGATGCAAGAAAGGGAATCCATTCTTATTTAGCTGTGATAAAAAATATGAACTCATTTTTCACATTGAGATGATGTCAAGTTTAGTGCCATGGCACAGTAGTAAGCCATTTGGCTTCTTTGTTGGCGTCCAGGGTTCGATTCCCGGTAGAGGAGAAATTTATTTCTCACGCAAATCAATGGTTAGTTGGAAGAAATTGCCATTTGGCAATAAACTCGCCACTTAAATAGGGTGTATGGGAGTGTTTAAATAAACAAAAGAAAAATTATGAATTTTTATTCCTAGGGTTTTATTTCAGTACTTCGAGTTGGTAGATGAACCAAGCTATCAACAATGTATGAACCACCACACAAACAGATAAAAAATACAAAAATAAAACCAATTTTGGTATTTTTTACATTACAATACACACTAGTTACATCCTTAATTGCTTTCTATTATTTTTTCAACTGTTAACTCTATTTTCGTTTAATAAATACGAAAATATCATGTCATACTCAACAATCTTCATACAAACCGCGTTTTTCTTGCCTATCAATTGTGCGAAAGAGACAACATTTGTTTGCCTCACGTCGCCGCTATGAAAAGTTGACATAGTACTCCATCTAGGTATATACATTTAATATCTTTGGATTTAGGTTATACTCCGTGCAAAAAGTGAGTCATGGAATATCGCGCGTTAGACGTTTTGGTTGGCAACATATTTCAGTTTTCCTTACATTTCAACACATCCTATAAAATGTTCTCTAAACCTTAATAAACAAAGTGTTTTTTTCGACAAATAAATCCGAAAACAATTCACATTAGTCGTTATTCTCTATAGAATAACGATGTGGTCGGCCAAGCAAAACGTAAAAAATCCCCAGAAAAAATGCCTTACTTCGATTCATACAAAATTTGCTAACTACGACATCTAGTATACATACCTATTACTTATAATAAAATTCTATTATGAGTTTTTCGTGTTGTGTATTGTGTCCCGTGCTCCAAATTCGAGAAACGTTTCAAATTAATAAACTTCATATAATTAAATTTGTTCGTCGCGACTGGTGGTACTTAAGTACAATTTAAATAAATATTGCCTAATCTGCATTTCCCGATTTTAAACCATTCCATAGAGTCCATTTGATTAAACACATCATAAAAATGCGTTCAGCAATTGCCAATCATAAAAAAACAGAAAAAAGTGTTGAAATTATTTTAATTTTTGTAACTAAAGTATGTGACTTCAATTGGAATTAGTATCTTAGATCTTTAAATTTAGCGTTAAGGTAACTAATTTCTCTTTTCATGGTTAGTGGGAAAAATATATTCCCGGCTTAATTTTCATTTCCTAATGAATTGATAACAATTATAGTGATGAGCAAATTAATGGGTATTTATTATAACTCCCTGTATTTATTTTGGTCTTTCATTTACAGGTGTGGTTTTGGTGTCTAATTCTCATTAATCTCTTATCAGTCTTGTAACTACTTGCTTTGTCGGAATATTGTCACTGGCAAAACCATTTCAAGGCATTTTATTTTCAACTTAAGATTTCTCCTTAAATTATACATTCTCACAATATGAATGTTTTGTGTGTGATAAATACCTAGTCTTTTTTTGTTTATTTAAATTGGTAGTTAAATTTATCAATTAATTAAATGGTAAATATAATCTATATCCATACAAAATGTCTTAATCACATATTTATAACCTATTAATTACTCTTATTCTAAAATAAAGAATTCTCTGATTATTTATGAAAGTAAACAATATTAGAATACAAGTGCAAACAACACGAACCACATGCCAAATGCCAATTTTATTCAGAAATAAAATCTATACAGTGATACACAACCATTGGTTATTCTATAGGTAAGGTTAATATTAACTCAATTTTTATTAGATTTTGTTTATGGATATTACAAGAGTACATTTTATTTGACTTTATTTTGTATTGCTTCTCGGGAAACTTACCAACAGGAACTATGTCAAATATTAATTCAACACGCACCCAATAACAAGTTGCCACATTATGGAGACTTGTAATACATACAACAAGATTTTTTGTTTTGCACGAAGAGGAATCAAAATGTATAGATAGGGCTATAAATACTTCTTATTTTTCAAATTGAAATAGAATGGACTTTATTTTAATATATGATTATTTATTACGGGACTTTAAAAAGTATTTGCCTAGGTAATATATATGATAGGCTGGATTCACTTATTTTTTTATTCCTGAAAACAAATATATAGAATATCGACGGAAGAAAAAATATACTTCTCAAAAAAATATTGTTTTAAAAATCCGCAAAATGCTACAAATTTATTCAAATTCCAAATAGGTACCTACGTCACAATGACGTGGGAAGAATAACAATATCCATTGATAAAGACGAATAATGACGTCAGGGACCAATCTTCGCGAGTATCATAGTAATTATCTTACATTTAAATAAAATTTTATGAATTAATTGATTACAAAAATATTTTCATTAATATTCGTGATTTGTGAAAAACCGCGATACTTTTAATTTTATGGTTGTGCACCACTGCTTTATACCTGTGTTATTAGTAGTTTCAGGCATGATAATAGGTAATTGATTAGCTTTGATCGCAAAATGCAAGAAAGTGATTGATAATTGCAAAATAAATGTCACCAGCCTCACCTTTATCAGATGCTGAAACCATCACTAGGTGCATCACAATCAGCAACATTGTCCCAATCCACATATTCACATTCCCGTACATTTTCTTGACAAGTCTTCTTTCACTCACTCAACTAGTAACTAATCATATTTGAAGACATTTATACACATTGTTAACGATGATATCAATTTATCACAAACACTGTCATGTAAAAATGTACATCAATATTATATGACACTTTTTAAATTGAAGGAAACTTAATTCTTAAAAGCATAAAACTTTACTCAGCAGCAAAATTTATTATAGAATCACTTTCAACGTATGTTGTAAACAACTTCATGTCTCATATAATAATATTAAATTAGTAGTTTAGTAATGAAAAATCTGTAGTAGTAGGCTGTGTTATTTGTCATCAATAATTGAGATTATGATACAAGATTCAATAGTAGTATGCTGTCGTATAATGATTGAATGTGAAAATTATCACCGTGTTGATAACATTTGGGCGGAGCGTACAAAAAGAACTTCACACATACGCCCTCACTGAACGCTATTCCGAAGCAACTGGTATCAGTAGACGTTTCATATTGTTTTGTACCTACCTAGTTATGTTAAATAGACCCACCATACAACATACAAATAATTGTGTTGTAATATCAAAGACTCAATAAAATATTATTATGGTCCACTACTGAAGTATGACGTGATTCTAAGGTTACTTTATGCTTGTTTATGTACATGGGCTTTAGTTAGTATATTTATAAATACATCTTCCAAAACAAGGTTTATAGCATCTTTTTTCAACCTTGGAAATAACAAAAATAAGCATAAGATGTATAGATTGCAATACATAGTTTTATTTTTCGTGAATTCCTAGTGTCGTCCTGTCTCAGATTTAAACGTCCGAGATATGTCGTAGATTTTATTTAAAACCTGCTAAAATATTAATCGTAGAATTTACTAACGCAATTAATTTATCTAGATGAATTATGCCATGGAATATAATATTTATTTATCTTGGGTAACTATCGACATCAAAAGCCATTTTAATATTATAAACAAATTAATTTATAAATCTAATAATTGATTAAAATAACCTCATGTAGATATCGGGTGAAAGGAAATATTCCTTGTTATGATTGTAAATGAATATCTTCTTCTACTTTTTAGGACTGTATCCTGTCATTTCTCTGAACCTGTTCCTGGGATATGGAAGTACAGCTGTTCAGTTTTCTTTTGGGTGGTCACACTTTATTACAATTTGGTCACACTTTATATTCTTTACTTTTCAGGTTTATGGGAGTTTTCCGGTTTTTTAAGATATATTCCATTTTTTCCCAAGGCAGCCCAACTTAGTCCAATCCTTATTTTGACTTCAGCAGTTTGGTTTTCTTTATTCACTCGAAGTTATTATAAAAAAAACATTAAAGTTTGTTGTAATATTTTGCTTTCCATTATAAATGTATTAATTACTATTCACACACCAGGTGTGAGATAATACTTGGTTATAACCAAATTTCTATATTAGTAGCTATAGTATAAATAAACTTGAAGATTAAGTATCCTACGAACGGAACGTTGTTGGTATATTTAGTATTTAACATGTTTATTTTTCTTGAGTAGATTTTAAACGCATGAACTTGAATTATTTTTCCATTTCTTAAAGTAAACAGATATTTGTGTGAGCAATGTGGTCCCGGTCTACAATGATATGTATGTCTTATTATTAATATTGTTTAGAAACAAAGGCATGCAAGCAACATTTGAATATAAATGAGAATCTTTTAATATTTTTCAGAGCGACAGTGGAAATTATGAAGTTTTAAAAACGATAGAATTTTTTTCTTATTTTTGTCTACATACTTAAGACCTCATCTTTTGATATTCTCTGGTTATAAAATGTACTGCACACTGCACACGACTGCACCACTGTACGTAGGTATGTATCTAATTCGGATCTAGAATGTTCTTGTGATAACACATTATTATGATCATATTGATGATAATTATGGTGTTATTATCTTTTGAATTAACTATGTCAGGTGCTGAAAATCCTTAAAAAAAACCGTTAAAGAGGGATATTGTAGTTTTGTATCTAAAAGTCAATTAGTATTATAGGTAAGACATTAATTGCAAATAAAGAACCCCTAATTTTAATGATTGGTTTTGTTAGTTATAAAAAATACTCAATTCTTTTCAAGAAATCTAGATCCAAATAGAAACGATAATTGATATCTAAACATATATGTACCTATGTGATAAGAGTTAACTGTACAAATATCAAACAATACTTGCTACTTCATATCGATTGATAACGAATTTAACGTAAAATGTATCAACGTTTTGATAAAATCACAATTTCTTTGCGAAACCTATAAATATTATATTTAAAATGATTCACAGTATATCGTTAGGTACACAGCGATACTTTTGATATGATAATAATTTATATAGGAAAATAAAAATGTGCAATATAGATAGTAGGTAAACTATCTAGCTTAGATGAGCAACTTATTGAAATACTCCACTAAAATACACATTTATGATAAGATGAGCAGGACAAGAAACTAAGGTATTCGGTTTATCTCTGCTAATCTCGCAAGAGAATCGGTGAGATGGTTTATCAATATTTTATTTAGAGGATTTGTAAGATATTCGGTACTTCCACCACCACCAACCTCTCCCTACACAGAGAAAAAAGATAGAAGTGATCAAAAGTCTTGCAGTCTTGGTCTTGCGAGATTTTCAAGACCTAAATCACTGAAAGATCAAGACCAGGGGGTGCAAGACTAAGACCATGACCAGACATTGCAATACTTAAAACTAATTGAGTCTTGTGGTCTCGCAAATTTTATAAACTTATTTAATTTTAGTTAAAAAGTAAGCAATTTACTACCGACATAATACCTACTGTAAATTGGTCTTTTTGTCATACTTCATTGTAACTGAATTTTAATATTTAAATATCTTCTCTTCTTCTGGGTTACAATCTTAGGATTGGTTTGCACCGAACACTCGATCTTTCTACTCATCTCTATCGTCCGCCATCCAGTCTCTTCATCTCTTTGTAACTGCTACAGCGCACGTCACCGATTATCTGGTCTATATAGTTGTTTCTGGGGCGGCCTCTACAGTTGCCCCCATCAATCATTCCTTCGACGATGGTAAAAAGCAGGCTTGGGTGCCGGATGTTGTGCCCTATCCAAGTTGTTCTCTTTTGGGCATTTTTTTTTCATATGCTGCCTTGTCTCTCTAACCCTGTTCAGTACCTCGTCGTTGCTGATGTGTTCTGACCAGTGAACTTTAGCCATGCGTCTGTAGCACCACATCTCAAACGCAGACAGACGTCCCGTTTCGCGTTGGCTGATGGTCCATGTTTCACAGCCATATAGCAGTACACCCCAGACAAGAGTCTTGATCAATATTTTCCTAATTTTGATGGAAAAATTAGGGGATTCAAAAATTGTTGATCTTTTGTTGAAGGCGACTCTTGCTTGGTGGATTCTGCTTTTGATGTCTGCTGTTGAACTCCGTCTTGAGATATTCTGCTTCCCAGATTTACAAACTCTTTCACCTGCATAATTTCGATGCCCCCCAGAACAACATTTGCGGTGGATTCCTCCCTTCCAGCAACCTTGCATTTTGTTTTATCCTTATTTATCCTCAAGTTGTAATCGCTTGTTAGGATGCCTTCCATCTTACTGAGAGCCTCATTTAATTCTTCCTCTGTTTCATAACTTATCATGTATATACGAACAAAAAAAAAACATTTTTTTGTAAAAGTTTTAAGTCCATAGCTATTGTTCAAAGCAATTTAATATTTATATTTGGCTATTGTGAAAGAGATAAATAGATTATTAATATACTAGTTGCATGTAACACATAAGATCCAACTGTCGATAGCGATAGTATGTATAGTTGAAGAATAAGTACAAAACTATAAACCCATAAATCCAAATTATTAAATATTTTAGGATATATTGTTTTCTATACTAGTTGCATGTAACACATAAGATCCAACTGTCGATACCGATAGTATGTATTGTTGAAGAATAAGTACAAAACTATAAACCCATAAATCCAAATTATTAAATATTTTAAGATATTTTGTTTTCTATACAACACATGTAGGTATGTACGTCAAGATAGGATAGTATGGAGGTCAGTCTTTTTTGCCTACCCGGAATATGAAAACAGCATGATGGTATGTATATATGTTTAGAGATTTAGTACCAAACTATTAAGTCTTCTTAGATATTGTGTATATTAGGCGACTGCCCATTCATCAAAACACATTCATCAAAACAAAAAAAATACATTTTTGAAAAGCATATACCTACCAACTTAAAAAAAAACATACGTACAAATTTCTAGATATTTGTAGCTAAATATTCATTGTATCCATTAGGAGAAAGTGTATCTAAATTGAATTTTAATACGTTTTCTTGTTAAGAACGAATAAATTACATTATTTTTTCCGTAACAATTACCATTCGCCTTGCAAATTGTAGATGTATATTATCTTCATTACATATATACATTACATAAATAAACTAATATGTATGTCCTTGATGAAACAAGTGCATTTATGTATAGGTATTCAAACATTCCGACAAATCCGGTATTCTAGATACGATAATATCAACACGAAATGAATTTATAATCTGAATGGTATTGTAGATACAATAATTATATCAACACGAAATGAATTTGCAATCTGAAAATCACATAGAAAGTTCAAAACGAACCACTGATCTCTGAATGAGTTCTCAGGAAGGGGGAAACACGGATTATTATCTGACTACTTTTGGGAATATGTAGTTTGTAAAATAGCAATTATTACCTTAATTTGCATGTTAATAAGCACGAATACCAAATGATAGCGCGTATCAGAGACCCAACCCTAGGGAAGCGTCATTTAACATAGATCGACAACACAATTATTTGTCACACGAAATTATTTAATGGACAAAATATTTATTTTTTACTCCTCACTACCCCAAGGGGATACAGTGTGGAGTTATGAATTCGTATTTTTAAGGTTATTTTTTGCAGATTATCAACTAGTATCATGCTGAGATTGTATTCTAAAAATTTCATCAGATTGTATCTGTGTGTGTGCTGTGTACTATATATACTATGTACGGCGTGTTTATTCTACTTAATCGATTATAGACTATAGTACTCATTCGATTCTTTTCAAATTTTGCAAAATTGTATATCAAATACTCACTTAGACCCCATTAGATTTTGAAGGGTAGGTATCTGATCAGTGCTTCACCTTTTTTTACTATCAAATATTTCAAAGTGACCCTAACCTCAGGAAACATAGAATTCGATATTTATTTTTTCAAATTGCAAAAAAGGCTCATCACTTTCATAAAATGGCATTGAAGAATTATCAAGTTTTCATAATAAAATATAAAAATGAGAAATAACTCATTTCATGAAAATGACACGAAAAATACTCTGAGGAGTGACTTGGTAGTAAATAGTATAGCGTTGGACACAACCCACTAGTTTATCAATTTGCTACATTCTGGAGACTTGTGATTATGTCTTACAGATCCAGACTGAAAACATGATTTAAAACTGTGTCTCCACTGAAAATCGAACCCGGGACCTTTCGCTCAGGAGGCAGGTCTCTAACCTACGAAGGCTAACAATTACATAAAATTAAAGATTCTTTGAAATATTGTTTATTTATTTATTTTACGTTTTGCCGCATATATCACAATTATAAAATAGTGTTAAAACATTAAATTTGTTAGAGGTAAATTAATGTTGCGCAGGGTTAAGTTTCTTGCTTGTCAAATATGAATATTCCAGGAACTTAATATAGTTGATTCCTTCGTCGGTGAGTGCGAAAAAGTCTATTTGGTACCACTATACAGGCTACTCACACACTCCGCTACTATATGTTTGGTCACCACTATACAGGCTGCTCACACACTCCGCTACTATATGTTTGGTCACCACTATACAGGCTGCTCACACACTCCGCTACTATATGTTTGGTCACCACTATACAGGCTACTCACACACTCCGCTACTATATGTTTGGTCACCACTATACAGGCTGCTCACACACTCCGCTACTATATGTTTGGTCACCACTATACAGGCTGCTCACACACTCCGCTACTATATGTTTGGTCACCACTATACAGGCTGCTCACACACTCCGCTACTATATGTTTGGTCACCACTATACAGGCTGCTCACACACTCCGCTACTATATGTTTGGTCACCACTATACAGGCTACTCACACACTCCGCTACTATATGTTTGGTCACCACTATACAGGCTACTCACACACTCCGCTACTATATGTTTGGTCACCACTATACAGGCTGCTCACACACTCCGCTACTATATGTTTGGTCACCACTATACAGGCTGCTCACACACTCCGCTACTATATGTTTGGTCACCACTATACAGGCTGCTCACACACTCCGCTACTATATGTTTGGTCACCACTATACAGGCTGCTCACACACTCCGCTACTATATGTTTGGTCACCACTATACAGGCTGCTCACACACTCCGCTACTATATGTTTGGTCACCACTATACAGGCTGCTCACACACTCCGCTACTATATGTTTGGTCACCACTATACAGGCTGCTCACACACTCCGCTACTATATGTTTGGTCACCACTATACAGGCTGCTCACACACTCCGCTACTATATGTTTGGTCACCACTATACAGGCTGCTCACACACTCCGCTACTATATGTTTGGTCACCACTATACAGGCTACTCACACACTCCGCTACTATATGTTTGGTCACCACTATACAGGCTACTCACACACTCCGCTACTATATGTTTGGTCACCACTACACAGGCTGCTCACACACTCCGCTACTATATGTTTGGTCACCACTATACAGGCTGCTCACACACTCCGCTACTATATGTTTGGTCACCACTATACAGGCTGCTCACACACTCCGCTACTATATGTTTGGTCACCACTATACAGGCTACTCACACACTCCGCTACTATATGTTTGGTCACCACTATACAGGCTGCTCACACACTCCGCTACTATATGTTTGGTCACCACTATACAGGCTGCTCACACACTCCGCTACTATATGTTTGGTCACCACTATACAGGCTGCTCACACACTCCGCTACTATATGTTTGGTCACCACTATACAGGCTGCTCACACACTCCGCTACTATATGTTTGGTCACCACTATACAGGCTACTCACACACTCCGCTACTATATGTTTGGTCACCACTATACAGGCTGCTCACACACTCCGCTACTATATGTTTGGTCACCACTATACAGGCTGCTCACACACTCCGCTACTATATGTTTGGTCACCACTATACAGGCTGCTCACACACTCCGCTACTATATGTTTGGTCACCACTATACAGGCTGCTCACACACTCCGCTACTATATGTTTGGTCACCACTATACAGGCTGCTCACACACTCCGCTACTATATGTTTGGTCACCACTATACAGGCTGCTCACACACTCCGCTACTATATGTTTGGTCACCACTATACAGGCTGCTCACACACTCCGCTACTATATGTTTGGTCACCACTATACAGGCTACTCACACACTCCGCTACTATATGTTTGGTCACCACTATACAGGCTGCTCACACACTCCGCTACTATATGTTTGGCCACCACTATACAGGCTGCTCAAACACTCCGCTACTATATGTTTGGTCACCACTACACAGGCTGCTCACAAACTCCGCTACTATATGTATGTTTGATGATCTGTCTGTCAGCTCATTGTTTATTTGTTTGATAGCTTTAGAAAAATATATTTGGTTTTGATGCATTTGTGCCCAAACCATCGAAGCGGTGTGCTGCGTTGGAGTATTTTTTTATTCAAAAAATAGTACCTACTTATCTGTGTTACTACATACATATAATAGTATCCTTAATAATGGCGTCGTTGCGTAGAAACTTTGTGATTTTTAGCTTGGTTGGTAAGTGTGAAAACGTTCCACTACTACGCCGAATATTGTTAAGATGTTTTCCAATTCCCATACCCGAGATGTAACTAATAGATTTTTTGAAAGACTAAGTATGTCCTTGAAACAAGTTCATATATGTCCTCATACATTGCCTAAACTAAGCATAAATGCTAGTACTATAGGTGAATGAAATCGGCCGTGGCTTAAGATTTATCTCAAGATATTTTGTACCGAGTGTTATAGGACTTACTTGACACCAATCTGTGATTTAAACAATTTTATCGTCCACTGTATTTACTAACTTTTACCGTGAAAGGTTGACAGTCTCTGAGTGTACATCAGTGTACACTGTACACGTTATGTATGTGGCATAATCTAAGGTGCAGACTGTGGTCACGTGATTCTCCATTTTGTGCCCTACCCTTTAATTAATATAAGTGCGACTAGACTGGCCAGGACTTTGTAAACAAAATCATATTGTTTTGTAGGTAGGTAGGTACTTGTTAGATATAATAATATGTATTACATACATAATATATACTACGCATGAATAATGTCCGTTCTTCAATCAAATACTGAATTTAATTTTTAAACTTAATTGTAACTTAAAAAATGTTTATACGACAAAGGGACTATATTTACTTATTCTTAATTGATATTGAACCCACTGCCTTTGAAGTTTACACATATGTAGGTACTTACACTTCATATATAAGTATTGGAATGAATTGCCGCCATTCATGAGTTCATCCGTACGACAACCTCACTGCAGAGCATTGCAGTGAATGGCTGTCAAGTATAACCTAAATTTGGCAAAATTTTCTGAAATCATCATCCGTGGCCCCAACTAAGGTTGGGTCTTGGCCTTGCGCAGCGCCACACCAGTTCTGGACACCTGTAGATGTGAAGGTCGGAACCTATAGTGGGACATTACGAAGACTGCTGAGGTTCGGTTACATGATGCTTATTAGTGCGACTAGCTCGAGAGACAGATGAAAAATGAGAACTGAATCAGGTTTTATTTGGTGGGGGTATATATGTAGGTATATAGACTACCTACCTCGTATACCCCCACACACCATGAGTACCTATCCTTCGCAACTCCGTCCAACCACCGAAGTTTCAGTCTTCCAGCTCTCCTTTATCTGCACCCTGAACCCTTCCATTAAAACTACCATTAAAAATTACCATTCAAAATCAAAACAATAATAGCAGTGGATTTATTTATATATTTTTAATTTTACTGTTTTGTTTCTTTTTTCTATTTAGAGTTCTTGTTTTACTCTTCATATTTTTATGTTTAGGTTGTTATAAAATCGGCTGCACTGTGAGTCTACAGATGAGCAAATCGCTTTTTTGCTGTAGGTAACATAGTGGGTAGAATTTTTTTTAAACATAATATATTTGTAACAGGTAAATTATTATTATAATATAAACAAAAATCAAAATTCTGAGGATAAAAGTTTTGTAGGCCGAACACTTAATATACATGAAATGAAATTTCAGACTCTGTGAATCAAGCGGATCAAAAGTTATAAGGGGAGACGGACACAAACACACGCGCACACGCAGATGCACAAATCGACATTTGGAAAACATGCATAAGTTATATTGTATTCGGTCATGATAATATTGAAAAACGGTCATTAGGTATTTGAAAAAGATAATTAAGAATTATTTTATATAGATATTTATTAACGGCTTTTTACCCTTTTACCTATAAATCACAAATTTGTACCTACTTTTTTGTGTTTTATATAAATGGGATGATTTGGAATATGGGATGAAATTTGTACCTGGTAACTTAAATCTAAAGTAATAAAGCAATCAATATGTTAGTGTGTGTGTGTGTGTGTGTGTGTGTGTGTGTGTGTGTGTGTGTGTGTGTGTGTGTGTGTGTGTGTGTGTTTGTCTCACGCCTTTTGAAAAACCAAGAGCATCTAAAAATCTAATTTATGTGCGAACGTGTGCCAGTATACCTGATGCAGTGTCACGCTAAAAATAATGCGATTAAAATGCTGAATTTTAAAGATATTTCAATAATTATTTTTTTCATACAAAATTTTCCAAGTCATATCTGTCAAAAAAGTGTACATTTTGCACGCAAATATCTGTTAGTTTAAAAGTTAGAAGTACGTATTTACACGAAAAAAATATATTTTCAAGTATAACTTAGCTTTTAAGTGAAAAACATGGTGAATATTTTGTCTAATTATAATGTTTAACTTATTTTTAAAGTAAGCGTTTTGTACAAATGTACATATAACCCCGCCATTTTAATATCTTTTCATACGATATTTAATTTTCCTACCGAATGAATATGTTCTTTAAAATAATATACCTTTGAAATAAATGTGATTATGAAATAATAAAATGAAATACAAGACATTACAGCAAGTTTTAAGACATATACTGTAAAAGTCTGTTAATTATTAGTAAAGATATAGGCGTAATAAAATTGCATAATTTGTTAAAAATATTTGATTTTTCTGACAATTTTCATTTTTATGGCATCGAACAAACCAATGTAGGTACCTACATATTCAAAAAATGTCTCCATAACATTTGATATTTTTCACATGTTGGAACATGGTTATTATGGTAACGGACACATTCTGATATTCAAATAAAATTTGTTATAAATCGAATTCGAATTAATTTAGAACATCATTGTAGGTAGGTACCTACATACCTAATACTACTTAAAAACCAAGAATATACTGATTTTGTATAGGAAAATTATTAAACTATTTTAGGTTAACTACAATACACATTCAATATACCTACAAACTATTTCCTATAGTGAAATTCTTCTTTTTTCTATGTAGACCTTTGGGTGATTTTTTCTACAAACTATTTCTTGGGGTTTAAATCTTCTTCCTCTTCTTTTGTGAAGTCATTTGGGACAGTTCATAAATAAACTATTTCCTACATATAGTCTAATTTTTCTTTTTCTTAATTTATGTAGACCTTGGGTGAGTTTTTATACAAACTATTTCCTATAGTCTAATTCGTCTTCTTCTTCCTTTATGTAGACCTTTTGGTTAGTTTTTAAACAAACTATTTTTAAACAAACTATCCTTTAGTCTAATTCTTCGTTTTATTATTTTATGTAGATGTTGGGTGAATTTTATATAAAATATTTCCTATAGTTCAATTCATCTTCTTCTTCTTTTATGAAGACATTTTGGTCAGTTTTTTATATAATACATTTCCTAATGTGTAATTCTTCTATTTCATCTTCTATGTAGACCATTGGGTCAGTTTTTATTACAAACTATTTGTTATAGTTTTATACTTCTACTTCTTTTTTTATTTAGTCTTTTGGATTAGTTTTATGTCTAATAGTCTATTGTAACGAAATATTATAAACAACATGCATACTTGATGAAAATACATAAAAACGAATGGGATGTGACTAACACTCATTACTTTTGTTAAATCAAATTTACACCATTTATTATATCATCATATATTGCTTAATTTTCAATAACTACACATTTCATTTTGATGACAATATATAAAAAATCGGGGTTGTGGCCATTGCTGGATCTTCACAACGTTTATATTCATATTAAAAACTATTTAACATAGCTTAAGTCTTCTTCTTCTGTAATGTAGACTTATGTGTCAGTTTTAAGTCTATCAGTTTTATTGTGCAAAACTATAATAAACTATATGCACACTTGACGAAAAATATAAAAACGAATGGGATGGGACCAACACTAGAATATTTTCAGTACTTTTGTTTAATCAATTTTTAAACCATTTCCCATCATCCAAAATTACTAAATATTTAAAACACATTATTTGCGTTCGATGACAATATATAAAAATAGGGGTTGTGGCCAAATCCAAACTCTTTACGACGTTGTCTTTTTATATTTATAGTTTTAAATTTATTTTTTTTTGTTATACTTTTATGTTTCTTTTGTATTACATACTATTTTTATATCATTTTATATTATTGTCTTTACCATTTGATTTGTAAAATTTTCGACCTCGATACAGGCTAGTCCTAGTGAGGTTGATTATTATATAACATTATGTCATAAAAGTGTAAAGATATATTAAATAAATAAATAAATAAATAATAAGTCATATTTAAAATCATTTCCCATAGTCCATGCGTGCAGAAATTGTATGTGCTTATATATAAAAGCAAATGGATTGTGGCCATCACTTTAAGATTTTACACCGCTTAAACTCAATTAAATTTCAAACTACTTTTCATACTACGGTTAAAAAAATTATGTGTGACAATATTATGTAGGTATATAAACGATTGCTTATTCCTTCACTAATTTACATTCTTGGCCAACGGCGGGACTGTTTAAATAATTTAATATGCTATCAGACAGACAAGTTGACAGATTGCATATTGAAGTACATAATATGATACTTTATATAGATACTTTATATAGAGATGTGTCTCATATTACAAATGTATAAAATTTTCGTGTATTTTTCAACACGTATTATCTTCGCGATGATTTATTATAGGTAGGTAACCGTGATATTAATCTAATTACCAAACACATATTTCCCCGAATTACCCTAACGGGAATTTCCACAATATACAGAAAAATATTAAAATACTCAATATATTGCACTCACTTGTAAAATTATCGAATTTTCTAGAATACAATACCTACATAACACGATAAAAACCAAAATAAGTCCAAATATTAGTACTTAATTATAAACTCAAACATAGGTAGGTACATATTATTCATACCTCACGCAAATATCCTGGACTGGAAACACCGATTAGTTGGAAGAAATTTCTATATGGCAATAAAACCATCACTTGCGCAGGATACAAATAAGTGTTTATTATTATTATTAATAAACACTTCTTGGAGGTCACTCAGCGTGCTTTTATAAGGATAATTTTAAATAAAAATTATGGCTATCTTACAAATGATTTATAGTTCGCGCGGAGACTTGAAACTTCTAGATATTAGACAAATATTTATTTATAAAAAAATAATGCCAATGAATAACTTTGAATATTTAGAACATATTATTATGTAGAATAATAATACGAACTATCAATCAAGGCTACTTATTAGGGAAATGAGTAGGTATATAGTTGGTATGGTCAAACGCATTTTACCTATATATTAGGTCCGAAGATATATAATAAAGTTCCAAATGATATCAGACAAAACGCTAATATAAATGCAGCCCAAAGAAAAAGTGTTTCCTGAATCTGGGACAGTGGGACGGGAGCAATATGAGCAGCTACTGAGATTACAAATTAATGTAATGTATCACAGTATGCTGGTATAGTATAACATATTAAAGTATAATGTATTATAATAAACACCCCCAAAACTCGTAGGTATTCGCCTACATAACATTTCTTTAAGAGAGGCTTCAAACCCGACACAACACTGTGTAAGGATTCAATGGAGCAAATGTATCTGATAAGGAACGCATACAATCAGTATAGAAAGACTACTTCTACAAACTTCTTAACCACAATGACAATCTGAGAACACATCCCACGACTATCCCGATAGAAACAAACGACGAATAATTGATAAACCCACCCAATATTAGAAGTGAGTACAGCACCGAAGAACCCCAAAACTAACAAATCACCCGGAAAAGACAACTTGCCTTCGGAATTGCTGAAGTATGGAATTGAGCTATTGATAAATCTATTACATAAGCTAATCACAAAGATATGGACCCTAGAAATCATCCCAGAGGAATGGTGAATAAGTGTCATATGCCCAATCTACAAAAAGAGTGACTAACTGAAGTGCGAAAATCATAGAGGAATATCACTTCTATGCACAGCATACAAAATGTTCATAACCATATATAGCAAAGAATTCAAGGGTACAGTATCAGGCAGGTTTCCGGTGTTGCAGATCTACAACAAACCAACTTTTCATCGTCAGACAAATTCTGGCAAAATGCTGGGAGATGATATACCTAGATATTCACCAGCTGTTTATAAATTTCAAGCAAGCATATGATAGCATAGACAGGGAATGTCTGTATGCTATATTGCTCCAATTCTATAGATACCCCGAAAACTAGTCAGACTTGTAAAATCCACTACGTCTGACTCAAGATGTCAAGGCAAGTGGAAAACTGACGGAAGAATTTACAGTGTCACAGGGGTTGAAACAGGGAGATGAGCTAGCTCCCACTCTCTTCAACGTAATCCTAGAACATGTTGTTCGACAAACATTAATAGCTCGAATATATGTTTCAAGAGCTGTCAAATAGTCGGGTATGCGGATGACCTCAACATTATTGGGAGATCAATTACAGCCATCAAGGAGGACTTCAAACCTCTGGAGAATACCGCTCGTGAATTGGGGCTAAGCATAAACCAAGATAAAACCAAGTTTATGACACAAAGTAGAAACCCAAGTGGAGCAAGAGGTAGTGCGACCTGTGTGACGTTCAAGGATATCTACTCCTTTGAAAAAGTGGACCAATTCACATACCTCGGCTCAACCATAACAGAATGTAACCAAGAACCAGAGGGAAATCAGAAAGAGAATCTTAGCTGCAAATAAGACATATTTCTTCCTGCTGCCAGTGTAAATCTCGTGACGTCCATAGGAAAACAAAATTGACGCTGTACAAGACAATCGTCAGAACGGTACTGGCGTATGGATGCAAGGCAATGACAGTAAAAGCAGCTGAGTCACTGGACACATGCGAGCAGAAGGTGCTTCGTCGTATCTGTGGGCCCGTAAGGGACGGCGATGAATGGGGCATTCAGCGCAACGATGAATGATCTCAACCCATATAAAGCTCTCGAGATTGAGATGGGCTGGACACGTACAAAGAATGACAAACTCACGGGTACCCAAGAGGATGATGATGGGACATCCGGGGGGAAGGAGGAGGATAGGAAGACCAAGACAAAGATGGGAAGACGAAGTAACCAAAGATGCGAAACAGCTTCTCCAAGTGACCGGATGGAGAACGGTGGCTGAGGACAGAGAGGGTTGGAGGTGAAAGTTGGAGGAGGCCAAGGCCTGATTTGGGTAGTAGTTCCGTTGAAGAAGAAGAATTCGCCTACATAACGGGGGATACTATTATGTTAATTTAATGTAACTGAATTCTTTATGAATAATAAATACATAAATCAATAAAAAAAGAGAATAATAAAAAATAAATACATAAATAGAAAAATAAACTGATGGATAAGGAATAAATTATTGGCAACCTACAACAATGAATTTCTTAGTATTAATATAAATATAAAACACATTTAAAAAAATGATGACTAAGCATTGTTACAGAATGTGGTTATTTTTTTCTTTATGTTCAATGATAAATACAGTGATCCCTCGATAAGCTTTCTTTTGAATATTTTTGTAGCGTTTATATTTTATTATATTTGTTTATGTTTTAAAGTCACAGTGTGAGGAACTAGAAGCGTACGACCGGAACTATAATACATTTAAAATGCACAAGAAAATTAAAGAAATGACAGGCACTACAAGGAAAACTACTCCATCATGTTTGATCGACGATTCCAATAAACTTGTATTGGATGATAAAGATATTCTGCAAACATGGGAAAAATATATTTATGACACATTCAAAGACAATAGACCTGCAGGCTAAGTCTGTAAGTAGATCTCGACCGACAAATGTCGAGATTAACTGTCAACTAGTCGATATTTTGACAGTTTTGGTAGTCACTAAGCAGATAACGCGTCGAATCGTTCTCGCCCACTTATTTGACGGCGAGATTGGGTCGACATCGAGTCGAGAGACAAGGATCTAACGCCGCCATGTTTAATTAAATGTCATTTTTTACGCGAACAATGCCGAATTTCATATTTATTTTGAGAATAATTATATAAACGGGTTAAACGACGCCGTTTAAGAGATTCTTCAAACCCTTTAAATATTCCGCGTAATTCATTTATTGCTAATTACCGCGTCACAAAAGTTTTATATGGTTATATATTTATTGGAAATATGCGTCCGTACTTAGATTTTAACATTATAATTCTATGCGTCCGTAAATGTTTTCCGTAGGTATAGATTTGAAATAATTTGGTTTTGAGAAAGTATTCTTGTATTAAGTATAAGTATTTTTAGTAAAAAAATAACACGCTGCTGTCATCACACTTGATAAATTCATCGAAATATAAATAAAAATAATTTTTAAAATTACTCTCAAAACATTCAATAAACACAAAAGAAGTTAATTTAATCGTATTATAACTTGCTTTCGTGCTTAAAAATATGACCATATTATATTTATTTAACAAATTTATGTAAACAAATTTAACATTTATTCAAATATTGGGGAAATATTGTGTATTGCCACAAATGATAATTCAAAAATGTACCGTAAGCCAGCCCAACGGCGACAAATACTAATAAGTGCATTTACGAACTCGACAGTGCTTAGTGACTACGAATTGTCGTCCCGGGCGTAAACATGGTGAGAAGAGCGGCGATACGTTGTCGGATCTCGACTTTTTTACTGACTTGGCCTGCTGATACTAGTGTTCCTGCTGATCTCTACGGACCACCAATCATAAAATCAGAAGTTCTTCACGCAATACAGACTTCAGAAAATCGAAAAGCAAGCGGCCCGGATGATATCCCCGTAGAAGTTCTGAAACTTATTGACGATGACAATATTGACTACCTGCTGAGTCTTTTTAACTCTATTTATGACACAGGGAATATACCCCAAGACTGGCTCAAATCCACCTTTGTGACGTTATCTAAAAAGCAGCACCCTAAGAAATGCAGTGACTACAGACTTATTAGCCTGATGAGTCATGTTCTTAAACTATTTCTGAAAATAATACATGCTAGGATACGTGTCAAATGTGAGAAAGACCTAGATAACACTCAATTTGGTTTCAGAAGTGCGTTTGGAACATGTGAAGCACTAATGGCTGTTAACGTACTTTTGCGAAAATGCCGGGACCAAAGAAAGGAAATATTTGCCTGCTTTATTGACTACGAAAAAGCATTTCATAGGGTGAAACATGCTGATTTGATACAAATGCTTGCCGATTGTAACACTGATTCCAAAGACCTAAATTTTATCAAGAACCTCTATTGGTTTCAAAAAGCCGAAATAAGACATGGGAGTGAGAAATAAAATGCAATCACCATTCAACGAGGAGTAAGACAGGGTTGTATTCTGTCCCCGTTATTGTTTAATCGACTATGTCTTTAAAACAGCCCTCAGTAACACCGAGAAAGGTCTCAAGATAAATGGAGTCCTAATCAACAACATTAGATATGCAGACGATACTGTACTACTAGCTGACAGTGTTGATGATCTTCAAGACCTCCTTGACCTTGTTGACGAATCCGGTAAAAGATTGGGACTAACAATTAATATCAGTAAAACCAAATGGATGACTTTCGGGCGGCTGGATTACACTGCATTTGAACGGCCGCAGCGTCGAAAGAGTGGAGAAGTTTAAATACCTCGGCAGCATGCTCACGCAAACCCTTGACCCGGATGTGGAGGTTAAATGCAGAATTGAGACAGCAAGAGCTGCATTTAATAAAACGAAAACACTCTTCTGTAACGACAACATAAACCTGAAACTCCGACAAAGAATGTTAAGATGCTATGTGTGGTCTGTTTTATTATATGGATGCGAGACGTGGACCTTGAAAGTCAGTATGATGAACAGACTGGAAGCATTTGAAATGTGGCTCCATCGACAAATGCTCAGAATTCCCTGGACAGATATGGTAACAAATACAGAAGTCCTGAGGCCAGCTAGAGCAAATAGGGAGTTGTTGTCTACCATCAAGGTCCGAAAAATCTCGTACCTGGGTCATGTGCTGCGTGGAGATCAATATCGCCTTCTCCAGCTCATCTTGGAGGGCAAGATTTAGGGACGCCGAGGACCCGGCAGAAAACAGATGTCCTGGCTGCGCAATGTGAGAGAATTGACCGGCATCCGGAGTGTGGAGGAGCTGTTCCGAGTAGCCCAGGACAGGGAGACATTCGCCGGAGTGATCGCCGAAGTTGGGGGGACCCAACATGGCACTTAAAGAAGAAGAAGATGTTTTAAATGGGTGGTGGCAGAGCGGTTAGTGCCCTGCGGCAGTAATCCAGTGGTCGCGATTTCAAATCCTGCCACGAACGATTTATTTCGTTCATCTATGCTTAGTTTAGGGAATGAAAATTAAGCTAAAAAATTTTTTTGTACATGTCCACCTCATCTCAACCTAAGTAAAATTGGTTAAGATGCTCAGGGCCTCATAATTGTTATACGATTCCTCGTTTTTTTCTGATCGCTGATCACCTGGTCCATATAAATAATCGTCTATAAAACAACCTTTGTGGTTTTTGCCTTCCGTCATTCGATGTTATGGCCATTTGGATCGTTGTTGGATAACCTTTTTTAGGAGTTGCCATGTTTCTCCGATTCTGCTCAGTACCACGTCGCTTGCAATGTGAGCTGATCAATGAATGCTGAACCATGCGCTTGTAGCACCATATTTCGAAGGCAGTCAGATACCAAACAAATAAGGAGAAATTAAGTTAAAATCATTAAGGTATGGTAATTGTTAAAATACTTACTATTGATTATTTTTATTTGATAGGTATATTAGAAAGAATCTGGTTTGGATGGGACTGCCTATGGTTATCTTAAAGAATTTTTCACCAGCAACATCAGCAAAATCTAAAACGCAAAATGTATGACCAATGTGTGCTCCCAGTTAAGAAAAAAAACACTTACACCAACGGAAGCGACCGTTAGAAAACAATTGATTAGCGAAAATTAAATAAAAGAAATTAAGAAATTCGAAGAAGATCAGGATTAACTGACGCCCAAAAGTGGTCATGGGCGGGACCGTGGTACTTATCGCTAGACTAAAGGACCAAATATGGACAATGATAATTTTGCAATGGAGATCACGTGAGGACAATAGAAGTATAGGAAGACCATCTACGTGATGGTCCAATGATATAAAGAGGGTTGCTGGTGACTGGATACAGAAGACCCAGGACAGAGAAGCCTGGAGTGATATGAAAGAGGCCTATGGCCAGTAGTGGACAGAGACGCTATAGATCTTGAAATGTATAAAATAAAGATAGCTAGTAATATTCTTAATATCATAAGATATTTTCGAGAAACTGCTAACAGCAAAACTACTAACGGAGTTATACTGTATGTATCTACCTACTGGTATATCAAAGTAAGGTATTTTGTGGTTGGTAAACCAGTGTATCCATTACAGTTCTGCATCATTATTCACGTTCTGCAATGGAAGATTTTGATTGGAATTGGTCATTGCTCAGGTCATCAATGCCTAGTGATTCAAATGTTGTCAACATACCTCCTACGATTTGATTCATTCATACGATCACAACATATCATACAAAGGGGGGTAAACAGCAACAGGTGTATGCGGGTGTGTAATACCTTTAAAAAAGTGACACGTGCGTGTACCCCCAATAACCAGTTTTGACTCACCTAAAAAGCCGAATTCAGAAGAGCTAATGAGTCTCATTGATGAACTAGTGAGATGATATTTCTCCTGTTGTATTTTCGATTATCTGGCACTTACGGGTCACATGAAAATGATTTATTTATTTATTCATTAAGGGATACAAGCAGTTACAGAATATAAATGTGTGTATAACTAATAGTGTCATCGTTTATCTGCAACTTTACAGTATTTACAATGTATGTAAGTGAAAGTTTGCAAAGTAACACAATAAAAATAAAAGGCCATAAATGACAAAACAAGTAATTAAAAAAATAACATTAAGGAAATGAAATGGTTAAGATATTGATTATAAAAAAACATTAAGGTGCGATAGTAACTAATAAGTATACATAAACATAAGAATACTTAAAAATTGAAATTAAAATTAAGAAGCCATAATTCAATAGTACAAGTGGTGTATGTGTGTGTGTGTATTATGTCATCGCGTGTTGTGGTGATGATTTTTGAATGTGTCTTATTTCATGTTTGAATGCTGCGTATGATTTGGAGAAGATGTGTGTGTCTGGGAAGGTTTTGTTGTATTCATTAAATCATGATAGTTATAGAAAAAAGTGGAAGGACTATATTTTAAGTCGGTGCCTTTGCCTCACAGCAAAGTCGAATTTTTGTTGAAAATAAGAAAATTAAAAAAAATGTCTTAGTGCTTATGAAACAATAATATCTACTCAAAAAACACCCCTCAAGTTGGTATAACATCATGAAATTGGTGCGAATTACAATAAAAATGCTTATCCAGCAGTCAATATGATGTTTATGTTTGTTGTGGTATTCAATAGGTACCTAATGTTGTTTTAACGAAGTGTAATGGAACAGCACGACAGAGAAAAATTACCCCCAACAGAGTTTTTTATTATGTATCTTACTTACGGTTCGTAATAAATGAATAGGAGGTAAATATTATTTACTATGAAATATTTAAGTACCTAATCACATTGTAGCTTTTTGCGTTTCGTTCTAGTGTTAGATACAACTAATTTTATTGTTCATTGATTGTCAGTCAGTCTTTAGTTGGTATTACAGAAAAATATGAAGAAACGTTCCTTTTCTCTTACTCGTGGTTAGGTTATGCAATGTCGGTATACCGAGATATCAAAAATTGTGCGACATTTGTGAGATCAAGCGGCATGACTGCGTAGCATTATTACATCTAAAATAATGTAAGTAATTGCGTGGTTCAATAATCAATGTTGATCCATGATGATGAAATACGAGTCCTCGTAATAGGATGAAATAAAAATGTTAGTCTACCCACGGAAGAAGACGACCAGCGATTTTGCCGAGCGTCTACAAGTAAACAGGGTTTCAGGGTTCTCAATGACCCCCCGAATGGTGAGTAAATTTACGGGTAGACATGAGAGATAGACATGCCACCCGAAATTGAGCTTCAACCTCTATACCATCTGTTTTAAATTGAAGTTATTTTCAATAATCTTCCCTTTTAATCCTTTCCTAGATCCTTCTGATTCAGATTCACCTTCATTCATGTATGTTTATTAGTTTTGTAAAATTTGTGATACATGACATGTTCACTGTTCAGGTCTGTATGTGGGTAATTAATTGTATTATTTAATGTATATTGTAATTGTGACTGTTCATTAAATTTTACAAGTAAATTCGTATAGATGTTGATTAAATTATTATATTCTACTGTTGTTTAGTTGAGTATTTCTTAAAATAACATTTTTAATAATATTAATATATTTTTTATTTTATATTACTTCTCGGGCTACTAACAGGTAGGTAATATGTCAAATATTAATTTAACACGTACCCAATAGCATGTTGCCACATTCTGGAGACTTAGGATATTAATCGTCTTACAGATTCCAGTACGAAAACACAATCAAAAACTGTGTCTCCACCGGGAATCGAACCCGGAACCTTTGGATCAGCAGTCAGATACTTAACCAACTGAGCAGTAAAGGTCAACGATTACTACCTACCATTTGAAATACAGTGATATAAAAATCATTATCCGTTTTATTTATCGTCATAACAAAAAGTAAGTTGTTACCATTGTAATATTATAACAGGGAATATTCCAACTGTCGATTTGTTCAAGAAAATTTTATTCTCATAACCTATCGACAATGTGTCCTATTCTGATTCATCTAAATTTATACGTCCGAATTTTAGTATATGAGAAATGTCAAAACGTTAACTGCATTTATACGGGACTCTTTATGACACACCGCGCGGATAAAATCCTTTTATCCACAGTCTCCCGTTGGTTATAGACGTTTTCGTACTCTGAAACGATTAAGAATATGACATACATAATGTTTGCATGGTCTATATTTTTCACGGTTTTTTCAACTTTGAAGTCAAAAAACACCAACTTAGAGGTTTCGCAGCATATATGTTATACATACGGATTTAATCAGAATTCGGTGTAGAATATTTAGTGTGTCTGTGTCTGTCTGTGTTTTCAAAAAAGTTCCAGAGTTTCTCAAACATTTTTTATTAAGAAAAACCAATTTTTGGGTAAATTTATGTGTTTAACTGCCTATATTTCTAAAGTTTTTAATAATATCGAAAAAAGCCGAAACACCCCAATTAGATAATTTAATTTTCTCTAGTAGTACCTACATCTCAATTTTTTTAACAATTTTTGTAAAAGTTGAATTAAGCGACGATATCGCCTCATACAATTTGTATGGCAGTCGCCTATACACAATATCTAAGAAGACTTAATAGTTTGATACTTAAGCTCTAAACATACATACAAACCATCATGCTGTTTTCATAATCTGGGTAGGAAAAATGGACTTACCTCCATACTATTTATTATCTTGATATAAATACCTACATGTGTTGTATAGAAAACAAAATAGGTACGTGTATCTTAAAATATTCAATAATTTGGATTTATGGGTATATAGTTTGGTACTTATTCTTCAACTTTACATACTATCGCTATCGACATTTGGATCTCATGTGCTACATGCAACTAATAAAATAATTATTAAAATTAAGTCAATTGTATGTAAGATCTCGTTAATATCGAAATCTTCTGTTCTACCAGTCATAATCTTTAAAATGATAAATAACTATACCTAGCGTCTATTTACATGTGATAGACAATGTAACCATGTAACTTTATTTGTTACAAAAGTATGTCGTGTGATTATTTGGTGGGGTGATTTGAATAAGAAATAGAAAAGGAAGTGGATGTGTAGAAGGGTGTATAAGAAGAAATTGATATTTGACTGGTTTTTAAATACAACCACATTTATTCGGTTAGTTGGATTGATTCTATATTCTCTTCCTTCGAATTAAGAGTTCATCCATACCTATGAGCCTCTATATGAGACTAGTTGCATCTAACACATGAGATCCAACTGTCGATGGCGATATCATGTATAATTCAAGAATACGTACACAACTATAAACACTTAAACATAAATTAATAAATATTTTAGGATATTTTGTTTTCTATATAAACATGTAGGTTCACCATTATCACAATCTATAGACCGGGATCAATCCATGTAACGGGAACATTTTTTGACGAATTTTCAATACTTTTAGAAAAAACTTCTTTAATTCCAAATCTATACATCACCGGTGACTTCAACATCCACTTAGAACAGTGTGAAAATCCAACTAGCAAACGATTTACAGACATTATCAACTCATTTAGACTCCTTCAGTCAGTGAAAACCCCGACCCACGTGGAGGAATACTGGATGTCTTCATATCTAGAACAAATAATGAAGAAATCTTTCCGCGTGTAATTGATATAGGCTTATCTGATCATAGACTCATTTATACTACCCTTAATTTCTGTCAACTCCCGCCAAAATACATAACAACTACTTCAAGATCATGGAGAAACTTTAACATTGAATATTTTCTATCTGATATACGTCAATCTCCTCTCTGTAACCTTAATAATAATCAAAATCAAACTCTCAATGAATTAGTTGATACCTACAACACAACGTTACGAAATCTTATTGGAAAACATGCACCGGAAAAAACAAAACGACGTCAAAACCTAATTTCTGACAACTGGTTCGACGAAGAGTGCAGGGAAAAGAAGAAAAAAAATGCGCAAAATAGAAAGAGCATATAAACACCAGCATTCAACTTTGCAACGTACAGATTGGATTGCAGCACAAACAGACTACAAGAAAACATTTACGGTTAAGAAGAATGGTTATTGGACAGATAAAATCCAACAAGAACGTGATAACCCGAGACAAATGTGGAAATCAATCAATACAGTCTTAGGAACCACAAATATACTCCCCACTACTGCAGATATCTCTCCAGATGCCATCTCCGATTTTATGCAAAACAAGATTATAAAAATTCGCTCTACCACAGCTAAGTCATCTTCTCCTTCTTATTCAACCAACTTAAGCAATAGTTATCTAGATTACTTTACCGAAACAAATGAAAAAGAAATTATCACACTCATCAATAACTCACCCAACAAAAACTGTACCTTAGATCCCATTCCAACATGGCTCCTTAAAAAATGTATTGTTTTAATAGCACCCTATCTCTGTAAATTATTTAATTTATCATTGTGCTCTGGTGAAGTGCCGATAAGTCTCAAAGAAGCAATAGTAACACCGCTACTAAAAAAGCCAAATCTTGACCCCGATGACTTAAACAACTACAGACCCATATCCAACTTACCGTTTATCGCTAAAATACTGGAGAAAATTATAAGTGCAAGATTAAATAATTTCATAGAGACAAACGGGATTTTTACCAAATTTCAATCAGCATATAGAAAATATCACTCAACTGAGACTGGACTCCTTCGAATACTATCTGACACGATTCTAGCTACCGAAACCGGAAACCATGTTCTAATAGCATTCCTCGACATGAGTGCTGCTTTTGATACGATTGATCACACTATTCTTACTGAAAGACTCAAATCAACTTACGGTATTCGAGAAAACACACATAAATGGTTTCAATCTTACCTCACAGGACGGCACCAAACGATCAAATTCAATAATCTAAAATCATCTCCCGCTCTTATAAAATTCGGTGTTTACCAGGGTTCTGTGTTAGGCCCGTTACTCTTTATTTTATACACAAAAGACATATTTTCAATCATTGACTCCCATGGACTATTAGCACACTGTTATGCGGACGATTGGCAACTTTACTTTTATTGCACACCAGAAAATGCTCACCATCTTAAAACCGTAATTCGTAAATGTATCGAAGATATCGATATTTGGATGTCAGCAAACAAACTTAAGCTTAACCCAAATAAAACAGAACTACTTTGGACAGCAACGCGAAAATGTCATCATTCAATAGACACCTCACCACTAACCTTCGAAGACTCAGATATTATTCCCAAATCCTGTGTCAAACTTCTCGGAGTCAATATAGATTCTATTATAAGCTTTACAAACCAAATAAACACAGTTTCATCTTCTGCTTTCTTTGAATTAAGACGTTTAAAGTCAATCCGAAGGAGTATCCCATCTGAAGCCATGAAATCTTTGGTAAGCGCCTTTGTTGTCTCCCGTTTGGATTACTGTAACGGTATATATATAGTATATATGCGAATATACCCAAAAAAGAAATTAATAAAATTCAGTCAGTTTTCAATACTGCAGCCAGGCTCATCACCGGAGCCTCCAGGTTTTCTCACATCTCTCACCATCTCCGCAATCTCCATTGGCTTAAAGTTCGTGAAAGGATTGAATATAAACTCTGTCTCGCATGATCTTCAAAGCACTTCATGGTATGGCTCCTACTTACCTCTCCGAACTTTGCATTCCTCTTTCAATTAACGACAGACAATCATCACTTCGTTCTGCATCTTCATCCATGGTTGGAAAATTATTTGAAATAAACAGGGTGCATACCACTAATTTCGGCGATCGTGCGTTTGCTGTGGCAGGACCAAATACATGGAGTAAGCTCCCAAATACCCTCAGACAAACTGAAAATATATCTACCTTCAGAAAAAATTTCAAAACACACCTTTTTCGCAAATCTTACCAAAGCCATAATGATACATCTTAATCAATTTTCAGCGCCCTTGAGGTGAGATATTCACGAAAACGGCGCTATATAAATCATCCAAATTTATTATTATTATGTATGTCAGGATAGGATAGTATGGAGGTCAGTCTTTTTTTTCTACCCAGAATATGAAAACAGCAATAATGAGTGAGATATTGTGTGTTTTACAAATTGTATGAAACAATATCGTCACAGAATTCAATTTTTATAAAAATTGTTAAAAAAAGTTTGAGATGTACTTCTACAATGTGCATATTTGCTAGGTAAGTACTTATATAAAATTAAATTATCTAGTAGGGATGTTTCGGCTTTTTTGGATGTTTTAAAAAACTTTGGAAATATAGGCAGTCAAACACAAAAATTTATCATAAAAAAAATGTTCGAGAAACTATATAATTAAAAAAAAACAATATTGAGCTTTTGTATTTGTCTATATTTATACCAATTTTTAGCGTTCTAGCTTTTATGGTTTTTGAGATATATGGAAAAATAAAGTATAAATTAAATAGTTGATAACCCCCGATTGAAACAAAAATTCAAATTTTTGAATATAAAAGTTGTTTTAATTTCTGAGTATGAAGGTTTTTTTTTAATATCTTAAAATATTTATTAATTTGTGTTTTAAGTGTTTAATGTTTGGTACGTATTCTTCAATTATAACAATAAATTATACATACTATCCCCATCGACAGCTGGATCTCGTGTGTTACATGCAACTAGTTTAAGAATAATGTAAGAAAAAGTTGAGGTCCCGTAAGCAGTATTTTCTGTGAGACGATTAATATCGTAAGTCTCCATAATGTGGCAACTTGTTATTGGGAGCGTGTTAAATTAATATTTAACATAGTACCTGTTAGTTGCCCGAGAAGCTACATAAAATAAAATAAAATAAATAATATGCTGACACTGATCAACCTTGTTACAATTTCTATTTTCCAGAAATATAATTCATCTTCCAGATTTTCAACTAAATAGCCAAATTTACGTCATAGTATAAAGGCTGATTTATTTTCTGTAAATGTATACCACAGCAGGTAACAACGATTTGATAATATGAACCCTGAGTAGCGGTGACTTTCGGAGATAACAGCTTTCGATGTGTTGAAAATTATTTAAAATAATTATTTTAACACGTCATTTATACTATGAAGCGTTATAGTATAAATATATTCTACGGAAGACTATTATAAATTACGCCTTCCATTGACAGACACTTTGGTTGGTGAAATCCCCGACAGACACCTTTAAAGTTTAACAAATTGCTATGTTTCTTTAAAGGTGTCTCTCGGAGGGTTTCAACCAACCAAAGTGTCTGTCAATGGAAGGTGTGATTTCTAATAGTCACCTGTAGTAAATATAAAAAAAAAATCACGATTTATACTACAGTATAACATTACATACTATAAATGACGTTTTTAAATAGTAATTTTCAACACATTGAAGACTGTTATCTACGTAAGCTACCACTACTCAGCGTTCATATTATCCAATTGATAGTTATGGGAATCTAGTTTAGGTACCGGATCTATTTTTGAAAACATCACCGAAAAAATAAAAAAAAAATTACATGTGAACCAGATTTCTCATAAAAATCTTATTTTTTTATTTCTTAAACAGATTTCTGCTTTTAAGACGAGTATTTTTTTTTTCATTTCTCTCCCTGTGTTTAGGCCAATTGAATAAAAAGAGTTTATATAATTTTTTCGAAGCTTTTATTAGTAACAAAATAAACGTCATAAAAATATGCATAAGTATAAAACTTAAAAGTAATTAGGTAACATTTTGCGAAATTCACAAATGTATATATTCTTTTATAATGACATCTCTATTTTATTCACGTGGTATGAAAAAATATAATATATTAAAATTTACAAATTTCTTAATTCCGAATAAAAAAATATATTTTTCTTATGGCAATGCTGTATTATTATTGTCATGTTATTAAGTTAATGTACAATAATTATATAACTAATACATAATATTAATATCAATGTGTCAGCAATAGCGTGATCGCAAATAGGAATGTTTTCATTTTAGGGACTAAAATAATTTATTGAAATAAATATAGGTATACTTTGTAGCGAAAAAACCACTATATGGGCTTAAAATTTTTCAGGAAAACATATGGAAAAGCTACTTAAAACACACATTTAACCAAATCATTTATTAAATGAGACTATCATATTTTTTGTTCATCATTGATGCAAGATAAAATCATTTTTCTTGTCAATCTATTGTATTAATTTTGTTGATTGAAATGAAATCGACTAATTATACCGATCTTTAAAAAAACACATGGACGCTCATGGCCACGATGGAATAAATAGTATTTTTTTTATTTTTCACTCGAAATGTAAATTTATCGAGTAACAATAAATTCATATTTCAACAAATCTTTAGTCCTTCGAATTTAAAAATTTTAATGGTCGTTGAGTATTAGTGTGTTAGGTGTTTTGGGGTTAGTTGCGTTCTTGTCGTTCGTAACAACTGAAGGTTTTTCCATGCGTCGGTAACAACATCTATCATCATGTTTAAGCACATATCATTTTATGTCCGTTGACCGTGCGGCTTTGTGTTTGCGTTTGTAATTTGCTTTGAGCTCGAACCTGCGCCTGCTGAGCTTTGACAGTCTGCTGAATGGACTGGGTTGAAGTTTTGGTGATCTGTGTCGGGTGGACGATGGTTTCCGTTGTGACGGTTCTCTGCGCCGGTTGCACCACTGTGGTGTATGTCTTGGTTGTACGGGAGACGTTGTTCCTCGTCGGATCTACCTCTGTGTAAGTTCTCGTAGTTGTTACTCCATTTTGAGCGGGCACGAGTTCGGTGGTATAAGTAGTCGTCGTTTTCGATACTGAATTCTGGGTTGGTTTTGTCACGTTGTGAGTCTCAGTTGTGCGTACTACTGAACATTCGTTTGGATGTTCTACTTTGGTCTGTCTCAAAGTTTGAGTGTGGTTCTGAACCGGGACAATTTCTCTGACAAAGGTCTCATTCTGCGATACACCGTTTTGTATAGGCGTTGGCTGATGAACTTCGGTTGGTCTCGCAACTTGTTTGACGATTTCTGTTCTCGTGTTTATATTTGAAACATCACCGTTCATAATCGCCATTGGTTTTGTGGGAGTTGTTTGCTCGTATGATAATGTTGTACGAACCTCTTGTGTTTGGATTTTTTCTTGTCTTTGACTTAGTGCTTGTGACTGAATGACGGTTTGGTCTGATCTCAGTTGACCTAAGTAGGGAGAGTGACGAATTCCAAAACTGTGTGCAGGATGGTTATCCAGGACAACCTGTTAAAAATGAAAATCTCATTAAAATGTTGGTATATTTGGTTTGGAATAAGTGAAATTATAATACCTATACGGGCTTATTATACAAGTAGTCTATTGTAAATGTTCGACATACAAATTGTTACCCCACAATGTTTTTAAGAAAAAAAAACTATTTCTTATTACATTTTTTTTTATTAAGTCACAATAACATATACAAAATATAAAATAAACAAACTATATAGAAAAGATGCACAGTAATACAAAACATATTTCCCTTTACTAGAGTGCAAGCACTCGTGTGTAAAGGAGACAATTTAATACAGAATACACAAAAAAATTATACATACATAATTATTATCTATGCAAAAAGAAGTTAATATAATTTATATATCAGTCAAATTTAATAAGTTTAATTTATTCTTTATTTTTCTTTTAAAATCATTATGTTCAATTGCCAGTCTCAAATCTGTTTCAAGTTGGTTGAACCACACCACCCCATTGTACGTGTAGTAGTGCTGTGCAAAACTTGTATGTGTTAATGGGGTACACAGTTGACCCACTATATTATGTCTATCACTCGCCACACGTACAAAGGCATGCTGCGACCTTCCAATGTCTTTATGTATTTGAAATAGCAATTTTTTTTATAAATATTTTTAAAAGATGGCACTTGAAAATCACGATATAGTTGCAAAGTTGGGTAGTCAGATGGTTTTTTATTTATAATTTTTATTATCAACGTTTGTGTAATTTCTAGAGGCAAAATGGATGTTTTATACGCCCCCCCCATGCAACAATGCCATATTGCATTATTGAATGGGCGAAAGCGTAATACACCTTTTTAAGTAATTTTAAGTTGAGAATGTTTCTAAGGTTAATAAATATGTAAATAAGCTTTCTTAATCTGTTTATAGTGTTATTTATTTGAGTTATCTATTTAAGGTTACTGTCAATTATTACTCCTAAATATTTAATTTCATTTTTATTTGTTATATATAGACAATCGTTATTTTTACATGTCAATACTTTTGTAGAACAATTTTTTGAGTGGATTTTAAAATTTAATGCAATGGGAGGTATTTTCTTGTTTATGGTAAAAGGTATATAATAAGTTTTCTCAATATTCAGGGTCAATATATTATTGTCAAACCATTCTTTTAATAAATTTATATCAGTGTTAGCATTTTCTTCAAGCTCATTCCATGAATTTGCCTGAAAAATAATTGCCGTATCGTCTGCATATGAAACAAGTTTTCCTGATATTGTCAAATTAAATATATCATTTACATATAAGATGAATAAAAGAGGGCCCAAGATTGTGCCTTGAGGTATTCCAAAATCACTTGTATTTATATTTACTTCATATGTTATGACCACGGAACAATATATATTCCTTACTCCATGGTTATGACGAATGAGATGAAAATATAGACAGCGAGATGTCGGTTTCGATTCCCGATAGTGAAAAAGTATTTAATTGTATCTTCAGCCTAGATCTGTGAGACGGTTAGTATCACAAGTCTCCAGAATGTGAAAACATGTTATTGGGTGGTTGTTAAATTTAAATTTGGTATAGTCGGAAGAAATTACCGTATGGTAATAAACTCGCCACTTGCGCAGTGTGCAAGGAAGTGTTATTAATATTATTGTACCTGTTAGTTACCCGAGAAACAATTCAAAGTAAAATAAAATATTTATTAAAAAACATACTTAGGTAGCTACATGCCAACTTATTATTGTAATTTAGATGTAGAAGATAAAAAATTGTTTCTAAATATACTTTTTTTTGATTCTGAGAAAAAAGATAGAATTAACTTTTATCGGGTACATGTGTTGGGTGTTGGTTAACCTATTTTGTTTTTAAATCTGAAATTAATTAACAATAAAATAAAAGGTGAGACCTTTTCAGGTGAATAAGTTCCCGGTGCTGGTACCTTCACCCTATCATCGTCTGGCACCTTATGTCTTCCTGATATTGTGTACATTGGCGTGTCCAGTACTGATGGAATCCTATACACATTTGGAGCTGAAAGTCATAGAAAATAAGACATAGATATTACTTATTTATAGGCGTTTTTAATTTAGTGATTTTATAGAGAATATAAATAGGTAGTATCTATACATAAATGATTCTCCTTAAATTGTGTCAAATAGTAAGAACAACATTGAAGCGGTCTTGATGTTGCAGGCAGTTCAACTTTTACAGAAAATAAAAAAAAGTTTAATTACAGATTAGATATAACCTACAATTATACATGAAAAAAAACGAACACCATTTTTTTTTGCTTCTTAGGCCAGTAACAGGTACCTACTATGTCAAATATTAATTTAATATGCACCCAATAACAAGTTGCCACATTTTGGAGACTTATGGTATTTATCTGAAAACACAGTTGAAAACTGTGTCTCCACCGGGAATCGAACCCGGGACCTTTGATTATGTGAGTTTTCAATAGATTACATTTTTGTTAAAGGTAAACAGGTACATAACATTTTGCAAAACCACAAGACTATCGCATTTATGACTTACAAATTTAGTCTTGATCTTGCAGTGGCACATGTACCAACATAGTCTGCAAGACTTGCAAGACTTGTGCTCATAACAAATTGGGTTCATTAATATATAGGTACAAATTTAGATGGGTCGATGGCAGAGCGGTTAGCGCGCTGGGCTACTAATCCAGTGATCACCTATAGCACAAGCATTTATTTGCTTATTTAAGGGAACGTAGGAAGATGTATATGTACTTGTTTAACAAGGACATATTCATTTTCTATAAAAAAAAATTAAACGGATGAAAATAAAAAAAATATTCAATATTTTATTCTTCGATGTGTTCAAATAGTTTTCCTTATAACTATAATGAAACTAATAATGTGTCGTAAACAAATTATAAACAATAGATTATCATATGCGGTTTCAATAAATTGGTCAATCACAGAGATAATAATTATAGGTAGGTACATATTGAATATAAATTTATGATGTGTTTGCTAATAGTTGGCGCGTATTGCCAAATCAGAGAAGGTTGGGCAGTGATCAGTAATATCAAACTGCTCAAAGAATAAACGATCATTTTTCGGGAGTTGTCTCATATATCAAAAGAAATCTTACCTGGCGAGTCTGAATATTTCTCCGTTTGAATCTTGAGGCCAAATGAATATTTGGGAGAGTAGGTCAGAATAAACTTCTCTGGAGAGTAATTTCCGGGTCCTGGTACTTTGATCCTTTCGTCTATCGGTACCCTATGTCTTCCTGATATTGTGTATAGTGGGGTGTTCAGCACTGATGGCATTGTATACACATTTGGTGCTGTAGAAAAAAAAATAAACATTATAAATGAGTATGTGCAGTAAAAATCTGAAAACAAATTTCAAATTGTGATTATTTTTAATGTATGGAATTTTTGAACACTATCTGTCTGTATATCTATCTATCTGTAAAGATATCTTTGTTTCATGTATTCACAAAACTACTTCGATTTAATATTATGTTAACCCTTAGTAAAATAAATTACTTTTTTTGACCGACGCGACGGTACCTTCGAGTATAACATACTTTAAATTAGTACTAGAACATTTTTTTCGTAACAAGTACAGCAAAGGATCATATTATTTCAAGGGTCCATTATATATTAATAAAAACTGACAGTGAATATCATTCATCGTAACCATAATAAAATTAGCATAGTAGCCAGAACACCCTTTTTAGCACTACTTTCCAAAGATTATTTGTGCAAAAAGTAACAAAAAGTATGTAAGATTGATATTTTGGAAAAAACAGTAAGCTTTTTAATATTAGGTACATGTATTAAATTTAAAACAAAATGCCTGACGGTACCGTGATAATACTTGCGTACTTTTTTAAACAGTTTAAATTTTATATTCATGCCTTTATAGAGCCCCATTATTATATAAGTAATAAATCAATATTTGAATCATGTCTATGGGTGGGCAATACAGGATAGAATATGTCCGGTATTAAAAGTACTGATGGTCAACTAAGGGTTTTAAATAAAGTAATATTCAAACCAAAAAAATATTTCTTGAAATATTGGTTTTGTTTGAGACGGTTAGTTATAATCGGTATTAAAATGAATAATGTAATGTATAGAAAATAAAAAAAAAAATAAAATCAAATTAATCAAAAACTTAAATGAGAAACTTCAAAAATAAGCTCTCATACAATTCCACATACACATATGAATTTTTACTTTGAAGATAGATAAAAAATATATTTTATGCGTATTTACATACAATGCCAAAGACTTTAGCGTTCTATAGGAAAAAAAAATTGTTTTTCAAATGACGCAGATAAAATAAGGTCGGTTAAATTATGTTAGCAAAATGTGTTTTGTGGTTAAAATGGCTATCAACAGGAAGCAGTGTTATCATTTCCTACTATCACAATAACAATAAACGCTAGCTGAACAAATGTAAACTTAATGAAAAAGAAAAAAAAATATGGTTAAAAACTTCAGATAAATTATAATGCATTATTATCTCCATATCTGAATGTATCCAGAATATAATATTTACCAAAACAACATGATTTTATTCCCATTTAGAAGTACGATATTATCTTACGAAACTAATCAAAACAGTAATATATATGTATTTAGTATTTTACGTAAAATTACACAAATTATAAAATGTTTAATTGAAGATCAAACATGTATACTTAATGAGATTAACATTGACATTGCTCTTAATAATATTATGGTAATCAAGACAACAATACAAGTGTCATTGAAACAAGCGAAGCTTAAAGCTAGGTAGGGTTGATTTTTAACTCACTTTTTGACAGGACTTGATTGCATACCTAAGTATTTTTTTTCGACATAATTCCTACACAAATATGTAAGCAAAATAAAAATTGACAACTGTTTTGGTCAAGCTTCTAATAAAAATAACTCGTCCTTCCAAAAGTTTAATTTGCCTATCAAATGATGATTTCCTATACGTACTTCACGATTGAGAACTCTCAATCGGAAAGTATGTATAGGGATCTAGGAACTAATCATTTGATAAACAAATACTATTTTGATTATTTAAAATAGATAGTTTATTTTTCATTTGTATTTGATGCAAATATTTTAGTTATGCTGTCGTATTTTCATAAAATAATTATTATATTTATATTTTTTTTTCAAGATGTAAATATTACATAATATTTATTGATTTGATTTTTCTTCCCGGGCAACTTACAGGTACTATGTCAAATATTGATTTAACAAGCACCAATAACAAGTTACCACATTCTGGAAACTTGCGATATTTATCGTCTCACAGATCCAGACTGAAAACACAATTAAAACTGTGTTTCCACCGGGAATCGAACCCGGGGCGTTTGGATCAGCAGTCAGATACCGAACCAACTGAGCCGCAAAGGCTGACGGAGGTAATTAATCAACATGAAAAATATCCACACACGCAATCTTGTCGAAGATCACTGAAAAATTGGAAATAAATCCATGGTAAACACCTTAACTACGAAAAATAACTAGTTAATAAAGAAGTCGAATGGCATCAAGAAAGTAGGAACATATTATCGTAAAAGAAAAAAATAATTTTTATGTAGGTATGCTTGAAATGACATGACATGTTTATCATGTTGTGTTCTATTATTTCAATATTTATTTAGTTTGTTTTAAGAATAACGACGTAATTTAAAATTCTGGGAAAGCTTGTTTAAAATTGGGCGGATATTATGTATGACCGGAAAACAATAATGATATGAGTGCATTATCTCCTCCTGTATACGTATAATAGATGAAGTAGAAATTGTAAAATGAGTGCTGATATTGTAAAAATATTTATGTCGTCTATTCAATCAACAGCTGTATATTATACAAATTTACTGTATCCCCAAACCTAAATACGGCTTATCAGGTTTATTATATAAGAATTGTTTCGCTTACCTGGTGTATTAAATGCTTTTTCTGGGAAGCTTTTAATTCCAAAAGTATATTTAGGTGTTCCATCGAATATTCCGTGATCTGCTTTCTCTGGATTATAAGCATTAGGTCCAGGGGTGTCTATTGGCTTTTCATGCGGAGTCTTGATTCCAAATGAATACATTGGGTGGTTATCAAACATTTTGTCAGATTTTTCAGGGGAATATGCATTGGGTCCTGGAGTGTCGATAGGCTTAGCCGTGGGTGTTCTGTGACCGAAAGAATATTTAGGTGTGGTTTCATAAATGGAAGGATCGTATTCGTTAGGTGCTGGGTTGGTATTCGGTTTATCTGTTCCAACCTTTGGCCTCATTGTATAAGCGGGCGAATGCTCCATCAAAACATTGTCAGCTTTTTCTGGACAATAAGCATTTGGACCAGGCGTATCTATTGGTTTATCGTTTGGTGTTTTAATACCGAATGAATATTTCGGAGTATTGTCGAGATTTTCAGGGTTGTACACATTAGGGGCTGGTGTATTGTCGGGTTTATGATCTTGTCCTCTAATCCTAAATGAGTAAGCGGGTGAACTTTCGTGTAAAGCTTTGTCAGATTTTTCGGGACAGTAAGCGTTAGGTCCCGGTATATTGTCTGGTTTGTGATCTTGGCCTTTTATACCGAATGAATACATAGGTGTGTGATCAGATATTTTATCCGCTTTTTCGGGAGCATAGGCGTTAGGGCCTGGTATATTATCAGGTTTGTGATCTTGACCCTTGATTCTAAAGGAATATGCTGGAGAACTTTCGTGTAAAGCCTTATCAGATTTTTCAAGACAATACGCATTTGGCCCAGGTATATTATCTGGTTTGTGGTCTTGTCCCTTTATCCTAAAAGAGTATGCGGGAGAGCTTTCGTGCAAGGATTTGTCTGCTTTCTCTGGACAGTACATATTTGGAGCTGGAATATTGTCTGGTTTATGATCTTGACCTTTTACCCTAAAGGAGTAAGCAGGAGAATTTTCGTGCAATGCCTTATCGGCCTTTTCTGGGCAATATGCGTTCGGTCCTGGATTATTATCTGGTTTATGATCTTGACCTTTTATACCGAACGAATACATTGGTGTTCGGTCTAATATTTTGTCAGCTTTTTCGGGAGCATATACATTGGGACCCGGAATATTATCTGGCTTATGATCTTGTCCCTTCACCCTGAAGGAATACGCTGGTGAACTTTCGTGCAAAGTCTTATCAGCCTTCTCGGGATTATATGCATTCGGTCCCGGCATGTTATCCGGTTTATGATCCAGAACCTTAACACCAAATGAATACATCGGTGCGTGATCCAATATTTTATCTGCCTTTTCTATGGCGTACATATTAGGACCTGGTGTATTGTCTGGTTTGTGATTAGTTCCCTTAATTCTAAATGAGTAAGCCGGAGAACTTTCTTGAAGGGCTTTGTCTGACTTTTCAGGACAATAAGCGTTAGGTGCTGGAGTGTCAATAGGTTTTTCGGAAGGTAGTTTTCCAGCGAGTGAATACTTAGGCGAGTGATCTAGTAAAACCTTATCGGCCTGTTGTTTGATAGAAAAGGAAACAAACAAATTAATTGACAGTCGATTGTCAACATTATTTATTACGAAATTAAACAAAATGTATAAAAATAAAAAAATTATGTGCATAGTAATCTTAGTGAACATTAAACATTAATATAGCAATAAATATTTAATTTATGTATATCACAAACACCTATACCAAGAAGCTTTTATAATGCTACATTAGTAATTGATGCACTATCACATTGTTAATAAAGGAAACTTAAAACTAAGTATGATTATATGTAATTTCACCAAACCCAAACCAGTGTGCGATGAAAGACAGGTGTGGTTAATGAACAGCCATTAGTATTGCTTTTTGATGCCAAGATTGATTAGTGCTGAAATAATGAACAATGAAATATTATGATTTAATTAATTATGGATTTTATGTTGCGCTTGATTTCATTCATGATAAATTTAACAAAGTGCGAGTAGCAAAAATAAAATGATATGTTTACACTTTAAAGCCAAATATTAGTACAAAAAACATCAATTATTAGATTATTGTTATTTTTTATGAAAGTACCTACTGAACTTCTTGCTAATTTAAAAGTATATAAAGTACTTCAACCATAATGATTTATGTATATGGAGACAATCCCTGTGTGTATAGATATTTGTAGTTATTTTATAGAGGTAAATAAATGTACATTTTTTTTTTTTTTTTTTTTTTTAATAAAAAAATGAATATGTCCTTGTTAAACAAGTACATATACATCTTCCTACGTTCCCTAAAATAAGCAAATAAATGCTTGTGCTATAGGTGAACGAAATCGGTCGAGGCAGGATTCGAACTCGCGACCACTGGATTACTAACCCAGCGCGCTAACCGCTCTGCCACCGACCCATCTAAACTGTACCCATCTGTACCTACATAATATAAGCAATGACCAAAAATTGAGAATATATTAGAGACGACTATTTTTTTATTTAAATAGATGATGAATCTATATGATGATGAAACGAAACATTTTCAAAATGTTATAATTATTGATTATCAGGCATAGAAAAATTAAAATATTAAGTATATTTGGGCCGTATAGAAAGCTAATTTTATTTTACTCTAAAATTATATATTCATGTTTTTACTAAAGATATTCTCAGTTTTAGTTAGGTATACATAATGTGCCACCTTTTTAACACAACGTGATGTTTAATGATACGTATTGGTTTTGATTGACCTGTTCTGTACTAACCTGTAAAGCTAATAAAGGTCAGACTCTGTGGTTAGTTCGGCTACTGGCACTCCAATAAATGGGGAATGTTTGATGCCAAAGGTGTGAGCAGGAGAGGCTTTCTGATTCACAAATACCTGCGGGAGGTTGCAGAGCTAATGTTAGTCAAAGCAGAAATAACTTCATAACCAGTCGTTTTCTCTTGTAACACTTATTCCAATTTGTTATTCATTTGAAGTATGTAATGTTATGTTAAATTTTTCATTTTAGTTATGGCCCATCCACGAAGACAGAATTTTGTATAGGATTCATATTTATATTGTTTCAGAAGAAAAGCATTATTCAAATCTACCATTAAGTAGTTTCTTATTAACTTAATTATGAAAATTACAAAGAGAGAAAATAATTTCTGTCAAGCGAATATAATAATTTATTTATTGTTTTCACCTTCATTTATACCAACCAATTTCTCAATAGATGGCGTTAGAAATAAGTTTTATTGTCATATAATTAGTACATTGGCTGGCTTATTGCATAATGGCAATTTCTTCCAGCCAATTTACCATTAACATATTATGCATATAGTATTTTCAAGTAAACAAAGCATAATTGATTAAAGCGATCGCATAAACCAGCCGATGGCAGGTCGTTTGCCCTGTAGGAGTAGGTGCATGATTTCCTGGTTCTCCTATAAATATATATTCTCGTTTCGTCTCTATAGAGATATTAAATATGCAAAAAAAGATATGTAGACCGTTTCGCTTCCTTTTTTATCTACTTTTAATTACTTTTATTTCTTAGTGCAATAAAATGTGTTTTATATTTATTTATAAAAGCAAAGTCTATGCATCGTTTCATATACGTGCTGCTATATCCTTATACATTCATTTAGAGAATTTAATCCATACCAACATTTTATTGTATTTATTTATTTACTTACTGAGAACTTTGATTAAGAATACTTAATTTAGAATAAGGTACACAGTCAATAAAATGCATGCAAACTCGGGCAAAAAAAAAAACGTTGACCAAAATGAGATAAAAAACATGATAAAATATAACTAAAATGAAATACGACTGGTTATGTTACTATTAATATAGATAAAAGACGAAAAAATGACACATTCATGTTAGTGTATAAATAATATAATATGATTGTTTAAATTATAAAATCAATCAGTAAATATATTAGATGTGAATATAAAGCAGATAACCAAATGAAAACATGCTAGAAAATTTACTAATAAACATTCAAGAGTAAATTAATGTCTTTATTAAAACTTAGATTAAATTCAAACACACAAAATACAAAATAGTAATATTAGTAGTACAAATCATATTTCATAATGGATTTTTATAATACAAAAGATAGAAAAAAAAATAGAACGAGCATTTTAACGTCTAGGCTAAGACTTATTTGACGAATTTATTTTACAGGCAATAGAATAGTAAAATCATCGCTGGTTCTATCTATGAAAATGTCTACCACATACATATGTAAATAGGTATTCTATTCCCAGTGTACAGCTTATGATATTTCAATAAAATATGCCGACTGCCGTGTCACAGTTTGAAAGCCGGACAAATTTATTTAAATTCACGGAAACATTGCTTCTCGAGGCTAAAAACACTGATCAGTCGGAAGAAATTGCCATATGGCAATAAACTCGCCACTTGCGTAGGGCGCAAGAAAGTGTTTATTGTTATTATTATTATTAAGTACAATATGCAGATGATTTTGAGATGCAACGAATAATTTTGTTGAGTTAGAAATATTTATTACCAATGTTTTTAAATTGTCAATACTGACGGTATTTAACTTGACCAGATGATAAGGGCCTAGTTAGCTGAAACCGTCATCTTGGTACAAGGATAAATATCTAGGATTTTAATTCCATTTACGATACTGCATACATTATGGTAGTGGTTGATGTTGGTTTAATTGGTTTTACATTGCACCAAGTTGGATTACCTATATTTGAATTGTCAGTTTTCAAATTTAAGGTTAAGAGCAAATATTTCTCTGTAAAATAATATATTTTACCGTTAAATTGAAAATTGAACTCTGCGGGAAGGCCAAATGCATGATATTCAAATAATTCTAGGAATTATATTTACGCAATACGGAGCGTTTTGTAAAAAAAAACCACACAAATAGTGATATTTAAGTAAAATAATAACCGATAACCATGAAGGTATGATACTAAACAATATGCGGGGAAATCCCAACCACTGAAAGTTATTCTATATAATCGAACGATCACCTACGGAAATTGCAAGGTTTGTTTATGTAGCATGTATTGCACTATGTTGTAAATTTGACAAACTTTGATTAAAAAATTCCCACTCTCCATCATGCTATAAGTAGTTAGCCATAGATGTACCTATACCATGCTATAGTTAACCATATTTGGTATATTATACCATGGTATAATTTAGTCATAGGTATACCTAAATATATTATTATAATAATAATTAAAGCTTCCTTGCACCCTGCGCAAGTGGCGAGTTTACTGCCGTATGGTAATTTCTTCCCAACTAACAATTAACTACCCACTATTGTTGTATCTGAATATAATCAATTGATTTTTTTTTTATAAATGTAGCATTTTTATATTTTCTACATCTCTGTTTAGTTATTGTTTTTTTGTAATTTAAATATAACGTATTGAAAGCATGAATATTCTTCCTAAATGAGCATTATGAATGAAATTAATGTATGAAAAATGGATTCACGATGATAACAAGCCATTCAAATCCATGCTGTGTTCCAAGTCCAATTCATGCAAAAAGATAAATAAAAACATCACAATATTTTTTTATCAATCAACACTGAATTAATGTAAAGAAAGCATTGATTTATTTAATACCAAGTGTTGGCTTTAATTATTTTATTACATATTAAGGATAAATACATAAAATCATAAATAATAATAAAAAATATTCACTCCAAAATATAATATCGATCCATAATACTCCTGATTGAATGTCGCCTGTTGAATTTAAGTTTCATAGCAGAGATGCTATATACTTTGCATTTAAACAGGCGTTATGAGTGAAATAAGTTCGCACAAATCCATTTTGATTGTTTTCTTACATATATTTGCAGTCTTCATTGGACTAATAAAAAACTGTATTTTTTTTGATACTTCGGAAAAGTCTAGATTAATTAATCAATTAATGGTATCATCAATAAGGCAATTTAACGATCAAATTCTGGAAAAAAATACAATATTTATACCTTTTCTGGCGAATAGTTCCCAGGTCCAGGAGTCTGTGTATCGTCCGTTCTTCTTGGCCTGGAAGCCATGGTATAGGCAGGAGGACGTCTGTTTACCACCTCCAATTTGGCACCCTCATAAGTCCCAGGGCCCGGCAACGTGGCCCCAGGTATAGGAGATTCTCTGGCTCTTCCGCTGATGCTGTAGGCGGGAGCACCTTTACCATTGCAATTTCCAATGTGATATACGTTTGGAGCTGAAATTACATACAACATTTTTTTTAATATTTTTGTTTTGGTCAAATATATTTACCTACTTACTATTTCGATTTAAGTCATTTTGAGTCATTCTAATTTATTTTCTATCTGCCTATAAATTAGGATAAACCAAAAATTATGATAATAAAAATGTGTTCTGCATTAATGATTAATATAAAAAAAAGAATAATTTTTAAGGGTAAAAAATCAAAACAGTTACACAAACATTAATTTTATATCTATTTATTAGGACTTTTTGAACAAAAAAAACAAAACACAAACATTAATTGAATAATTGGTGTCAATAAATAATAATATAACAGGCTGCAAGTTGAATCAGATTAAAAACATCCTTTCAATATTTTTTTTACAAATGAGGATATAAAAAAGTTCTATAAAATGCAAAGAAGATTTTTATGAACACAATATTATTTGATGACGAAAAACTTCATAATTAATTTTATGATTAATAATTTAATTTTAACAATCATGTTATAGTGTTGATTAGTAAAAGCTTTGTTTATTAGTGATTACAGTCATCATGTCGTGATATAATGGCATTATACTTTGGTGCTGCATTCAAAATTTACTTAATATGTTACATATAAATCTCACACCAGATTGAGTAGTGTAATTTGAACGAAATTGGGTTCTTCTTAGTTATTTTATAAAGTCTTGCAACCCGCCTCGATCTATGTATTTGAAAAAGGGGATTTCACAGAATATATATTTTTTTGTTTTGGTTCGTACTAAGTCTCCGCTGGATTATTCCATCTCTTATAAAAAAGTTTCATCATAAAGAATAAAACTTTCCTGAATGTGATTTCAATTCTCCGGTTCATCATTTTCGATGAAAAATGTGTTTCCAAAAAATGAATGACTGCAGATACATAAAAATGTCAAAAGGGTCATTTTCATTCGTGTAGGTATAAATGATCAATTTTTGTATACCAAAGTAGCCTCAAACAGTATAAATACCTATTATGCAAACTATCATATTATAAGATAACATTTCTCATATAAGCTTTTTATTTCATGCTTGTATCATGCAAAAAGAGACACGCTAAAAAAACAAGGCACGCAATAACGTAAAAACTACAATTTATATTTGGCATCATTATTTTGATCATTGCTTAAATTTATCATTGTTTAAATATATATACATAAATAATTACTGTGAAATTTCTCTTGTCGGTTGATTCTGGCCATAATGAATTGACAAGTTTGAAGCTTGAAACCCACACAAGATAATTTTGATGTTATTAGCCTCAACACTTCATGATACAAATTCAACAAGGTCTTGGTCGGACAATAATCTATAATTTAGTAATAGCCAATGTGGGATGTGTAGGAGTTTAAATTTTACGATTGCTAAAAATACGGCACATGTCATTGTTTTGATGCAACAATAAATCATTATCATTTAATTTAACATGGTTTTCTTTGAAATATCTCAATATCAGCATTGAATCATAAACTTACACGAAATTGTAGCTGTAACTAATGTTACAGCTATAAATGTAACTAATATTACAGCCGTAACTTTTACTAATATTAAAATTGTAACTGTTAATAAAATAAATTACTTAAAAATGTGTATTACGCTTTCGCCCATTCAATAACGCAATATGGCATTGTTGCATGGGGGAGGGGGGGGGTGTATAAAACATCCATTTTGCCTCTAGAAATTACGCAAAGGTTGATAATAAAAATTATAAATAAAAAAACCATCTGACTACCCAACTTTGCAACTATTTCGTGATTTTCAAGTGCCATCCTTTAAAAATATCTATAAAAAAATGTGCTATTTCAAATACATAAAGACATTGGAAGGTCGCACCATGCCTTTGTACGTGTGGCGAGTGATAGACATAATATAGTGGGTCAACTGTGTACCCCATTAACACATACAAGTTTTGCACAGCACTACTACACGTACAATGGGGTGGTGTGGTTCAACCAACTTGAAACAGATTTGAGACTGGCAATTGAACATAATGATTTAAAAAAAAAAATAAAGAATAAATCAAACTTATTATTTGACTGATATCACTGATATGTAAATTATATTAACTTCTTTTTGTATAGATAATAATTATGTATGTATGTATAATATTTTGTGTATTCTGTATTAAATTGTCTCCTTTACACACGAGTGCTTGCACTCTAGTAAAGGGAAATATGTTTTGTCTTACTGTGAATCTTTTCTATATAGTTTGTTTGTTTTATATTTTGTATATGTTATTGTAAACTTAATAAAAAAAAAAAAAAGCTGTAGGTAATTGTTATTAAAATTATAGCTGCACATTTATAGCTTCATGTTTGCCAATTAAATTGGTAACTGCTGTGTCTAGATATCCTGACACAATTATTTTAATTATTAAAATCAGGTCTTGTTTACGGGCCACACATAAAAAATGACTATTATGTAACTTATGATTGGTGGTGTATATGATGGAGGTATGAATTGACCATTGATCATACCAGGTGAATGCGACGGTACTGTCTTTGGTACTTTGATGCCGAAGGTGTATTTGGGCGACGCCTCCAGGATCTTCCTCGCTGCTGCCAGGGTCTCATAGTCTCCCGGCGCTGGGGTCGTTTCTATTTGCTGCTCTCGAGGTCGGGCGTGGAGCGAAGAGCCAGTTGCACTCGCCTTACCTGGGCGCCAAGACTACAAGTAAAACCTTACTACACACCGACTAAGGACCTATGCAGCTATAGATACCTAATTTTGAGGTACCTTGCTAGAAAATATAATCAAATATATTTAAAAGCAAATTATGGTTCACTCTCTAGCCTCTTTTAACGCGTAGAAAAAGGTATTTTTGAAGCATGTAAAAATATCACTCCATCTAATTGAAGGATCGATTGCGTTGGGTTAGCCATTCGGTGGACTCGAAGTTCGAATTTGTCCTTAATTTAGCGGAACAAGCGAATGTAGAATATGTAGCATCTCGAAAATTAACTAAGAGGATTGTGAAAATAAAAATATCAACTTATATCTGTTACTTTTATCAATTTATTATCATATCATTATGAAACTAGGTATTTCTTCCGTGGCAAAAATGAATGATTCCTACCTACTTACTGTCTTCTGTGAAAGAACAATGGCAAGGTTACAAAACGATATTGATGATGCATTCGAAAGGATGATTAATCTTGTTTTATCCACAGAATAAACTCTTCAAAAAAATCTAATTAGAAGCGCCATATGTGATGATGACGCAGATACCAATGGAGTTGTAAGGCGAACTAATCCGTGGGTCGTTAGGAAGTAAAAAAACTGTGTGGCCTGATATGGAGAAACAACTCCTACGAAACAACCTAACCCAGACCGAGGAGTTTCTGTATGAAGACATTCTGAATGATATATACGTAGATAATATTCTAATATATTGTTTTAGAAGATTAGTATGTGCCTTAATATTGACGTAGGTACTTTTGCGTTATTTATCGATTTATAACTAATATTAATTTACTATCTTTCGTGTTTTTGTTTCTATAGACAATTTTGTTTTACAAAATTCACTTTCAAACGATTTTTTCAAAGATTACTAGGAATTATAATTATATTTGGATGGGTGGATGGCAGAGCGGTTAGCGCGCTGGGTTAGTAATCCAGTGGTCGCGAGTTCGAATCCTGCCTCGACCGATCTCGTTCACCTATAGGACAAGCATTTATGCTTAGTTTAGGGAACGTAGGAAGATGTATATGTGCTTGTATAACAAGGACATATTCATTTTTTAAAAAAAAAAAAAAAAAAATTAGTTACTAAACATTTCACCCAATCTACTTTCTAAAGAAGCATTAGTAAATGCTAGTTATAAACCGTTGTCTTCGATTTTTTAAACTAATGTTTAATGATCTCGCAACCGTGGCGAGAAAAAGGGAAGATTTGTTTACAATGAAATCGCAAATAATATTTTTGTCTTTGGCTTGGAGAGTTGAAGGATGCAGTTTCGTGTGATTCACACAGTTTTTCGTTTATGTTAGTAATTCAGGTTTCTGGAATGAGCGTTAGGTGTAAACATGCAGCTATTGATGCTTATTTATATATTATTTTTCTTCTATACTCTAGTATAACTAGTATAAGTATTAATTCACTAACTTTAATATCAATTTACCGAAGCAGTATTTTCGTTTAATTTCGACAGTACCTATTTGGATGGAAAATATCGGATTCAAGAGTTTATTTACCTAATATAAATACCTATTACCTATTTATTACAATCTAAGCAGTATTTTCAATATATTTATACCTACAGACTTAAGATGTAGGTATACAATTTCGGACGGACGTCTGCAAAATGAGGAGTGCTTTGTTTAATATGAATAATGTACGATTTCATATAAACTTTATAGATTTATAGATTCCTTTCAAATGTATATTTAAGATACATAAAATCGTTTTATGATATTTAACTAATTGTAGATGTGTGAAAAATATTTGTATGAAAAAATTAATTTCTTCGTTGATGTTTGGGAAATAAGATATTCTGGCAGGCGTGAGTCATGCGTACATTGTGCATAATTTATTGTAGGTACCAATGCCTGTATTATGGTTATGAAAATAAGTCAGAAGAATTATAAATATCAATCATGAATAATTTGAGGTCACAAAATTCACGGTATTTTTGACAAGCTCGAGTGTGACTTATCTCGATCCATGTAAGGAAACAGGTTGCGTGTTTTAATAATATTGTTGAAAAAAATGCACAGGCGGTGTGTAGAAAGTATTAAGCAATAAATAATATCATGTTATTCAATGTCACCTTAAATATTAATCCAGTAATCCTATCGGATCGCTCATACGATGCAGTTTTAAGCTAAGAGTCCACATAGGCGCAGCGTACGGATCGAATATTTGTCTCCTAGCAAGAAGTCGGTATTGCCAACGGTCCATGAATTTCGCATGAATTCCTATATAAAGAATAATAATTTTCTTCTGATGCGCTGCATCCGATCCGTTCATTGCGCTTATGTGGACGCTATCCTTTAACAGATTGATAATATAAAAAAAAGAAAACATTTCAACTGTTCCATTAATTGATCACAAAATTAAATTGTACATTAAATTTAATGTTATAAAAAATACTGAAATTCAAATACAAGTATTCTCTTTGATAAATAATCTAATCAATAAAATTGATATATAATATTTGTGTTGAACTACACTCTTAACTTTAAAATTGATAACTATTTTAACTGTAATGGTATGCTAAAACATGCAAATTAATATAATTCATTATTCATTTTCCATCACCATAAGAGAATATTCATTATTTGCATGTTGCAAATAGTGTTTTAATGAAATAATTAATATATTAATAGTGTTAGTAACTCACCTTTAGAGGTCATACCTTCGGTATTGTAAGATGCTGGTCCAGGTCCGTCAGCCTTATCAGTACTTGAATACTTCCCTCCGAAAGTAAATGCCGGTGCGCGAGATCTTTTTGATTCGTTGGGTGTTTTCCCTGAAATTGAATACATTCATTTTAAAAATCAAACAGAAATAAAGATATTAAAAATCAAATTAATGCTAATTTAAGGGTCGTATTACAAGAGTTGTAAGAGTTGTTTGAGAAATAGGTAAGGTCCCGTACTGCGAGAATACTGCTTACGGGACCTCAACTTTTTCTTACATTGTCCTTAAATAACTCCCGTAATACGACCCTAAGCATTTATGTCACATAATATAGATACTTGCTCATAATTGATACATTTTGACTCCATAGTTATATTCTAATAAAAGTTTTAGTTGAAAAAAACCTTATAAGGTCAAACAATCATCCGATTAAAATGGAATTAAAGGAATAAAAAAGCGTATAGTATCCGGTAAATAGCTTGAGCATTTTGGTTGTGGAATATACCTACACATTCTGTCACTATTGTTCAATATTCTTTCTAATCCAAACCTGCCACAGTACCTTAATAACAAATTCACTTATTTATCCAATCGTGGACTTTCACTCCGATCTGCTGAACGTACGACACTATCCCTGTCATAACACAATTTTTAAGCTCGTCGTTCGAAGTACAATCAGCAAGACTAAGGAATAGTCTAAGTGTGGATATTGCATCGTCTAACTCATTTTGTATTTTCAAGAATAATTTAAAATAGGAATATTTATTCCTAAACACCTGATCCCGATTTCCTCTCCTTGTTATTTTCCAATCCTATTTTTGCTATAATGTTTTTTTTTTGTTTTTAATATTTATCTTAGTGTACCTAATGTATATTTTCTTTGTTTTTTTTTTCGGTTTCATTTTTTTGTTGATGTACATATATAATTTTTTCATGCTTTGTAATCTGATTGGTTGGAAGAAATTTCCTGGCAATAAGCTCGCCAGTATGCATAACCTATATTTGTATATATTATGTACAAAAAGATAAATAAATAAACAACTAGGTAGAGAATAATAGTGGTTCATCCTGTCTAGGTTTGATCGATCATTACTTGTAAAATCGAACAGAAAATATAGGTGTAGTTGTCGCCAAATATTTTTAGAGCCGTTTCACCGAGAAGGGGGTGATTTGCACGTACATATACCAACGAAACAAAAATACACAAATTTTCGCTCTGCGCACCCGGAAACAAGATATTTGTCGAAAACTATAGGTATATGAATGTTGAAATCCTGTTTTTAAATATGGTGACGTATTTCCTGAAGAATAATAATAATATCATACATACGAGATGATATACAAATTCCATGGTGGTCTTGTGACCATCAAAGGATTGAGGTACCTACCAAAATTATTAACAAGGAACAAACTTTAGTTTAAGGATCTCAAAGGGGCTCTAAAAGATCCTTAAACGTTTTTTTGTACGGGGCCGTTGCATATCTCATATTCAGACAGGGCGGTGGTTTATCATAACTAATAGGTACATAATGATCGGCCATATTCTACATAATAGGTATAGTTCTTGTGGTGGTGAAATTTGATTTATACAAGTTGCGTGCTATATGGTTATTTTTCTATTAACTTTTAGTAAGTTGTTGACATTTTTATTTACCAAATGCATTATGAGTAGAAAAACTCAGGTCAATTATTATGTTATTTTTTAAATTTATTTTCGATAAAAGATAATACATATACTTATAACAATACTTTAAATGTCATCACTTGTTTTTTTTCTCTTGTTCAAAAAGCATAAAATGCTTGTGCTGAGAAAGGGAGCACATATAGATAAGATTCATTTACATAAAAACACAACACAGAAAATACATAAAATTATAAATATTATAATAATCATTAAAAAACGTCAAAATAACAAATTAAACGTCAAATCATGATTAGGTATATTAACCCTTTTCTATTGTTTAACTTAAAAGTATTTTTTTTATTTTGTTACCAAGCTGTTCATGATTTGACTCTCGTTGGTTCCTTGAAAGTTCATTGAAAAAATGTTCTGCCATGTATGTGTAATGGTCCTGTGCAAATATAAATATAAAAACGATATAATAAAAATGTATTACGAACATAGATTCGAGAAAAACTCAAGTAGGTAATTTAAACATGAAATTAATTCAAAGATTGATACATCATTTATTAATTTTGAAAAACACTTATCTGTGCAATTTGAACTAAATCTCAACACTTAATAAAAACGGAAAATATTACAAATATTCGTAGTTGTTTTCGTTATTATTGAATCGTTAATAATGTATTCTTAATAATATTTTTTTGAACGAAATAGGTGTATGATTTTTTGCTTCATTTTGTTTTTGTATTTTTAAATATTGAATTTTAATGTTTAAACAGTTGGGTTCTATATACTAATGTGTAAGATATTTGTGATTAACAAACATATTATGGCTAAATTAGGTAAAATGTGATGCTGTTTATTCAATTGCATTTATTTGTAAATATCATTATTAGGTACTCGATTAATATTATTATAAAATAAATTGATGTTGATAAAATATTTCTTCTACCTACATTATTTATATGGGAGTCGAAAAAGGCGTTCGATTGGTTTTATGCGTAAATAAATTTCATATAATGATGACATAATATTAGACCAAGAAATGCACCCACAACTATAAAACTATAATATAGACCGATTAAAAATGTCTACAGTAAAAAAATATTATTAGTTTTTTACAGGTGTGGCAAAATATAGCCAATTTAAGGACATATGTAAATAGTAGTATTTTATCAGATGTTATAATTATTATTTAACTTTAAATATTAATTTATTTATTTTATCTTTTATATATACAAATATACCATTGAAAAACCGGAGGGTTTATTTCCATTTGGTGATTTCTTCCAGCCAACAAGATTACTTAGTATGACAATATTATGCATCATACTTAGATATATGTACAACAACAACAACAACAGAAATATTGGTTGTAATAAACAAAAAAATATGTATGTATATTTTTTGGTCAGTCGATCATCATTCATTCTTTAAATATGTCCAAACCACCTCAAGGAATTCACTTTCATTTTACTTATAATACTCTTCTTTGTATTCTCTCCTTATGTCCTGATTTTTCATTATACCATGATATATTTTATCGTTCTATTACATACTTTTCTTAGTGATCTCATTTCCACAGCATTTATGAAAAATATATAAGGTAGGTACCTACCTACATCAAGATAAATAAGGTTGACTATTTCTGAATAAAATATTAACGATGATAGTTTAAAGTATCAACTTATTTTTTTTAAATTATATTATATTTTCCATGGAGTCCGTTTCTATTGAACATAACTTTTTTTTCTAAACGTGGAAGCATTTTTAAAAGTTTATCAAATAAAATCCCATTTACTTTTTAAGTACTTACACGTATATTATCAATATTAAAAATTGGTAAGTCATCTATTTTGAACTTATACGGGCGAAAAAGTAATTTGCTCGAGTTCAGCTTAAGTTGAAAAGATAGATCAATCAATTACTCTTTACCGGATAAAAAACAATTATAAAGACCAGGTGATAAGTTATGTGCGCTGCAGCAGCTATCATGAGATGAAGAGGCTGGAGGAGAAAAGAGAGTGGAGAGATCGAGTGCTTGATGAAAACCAAACTAAAGATTGCGACCCACAAGAAGAAGACATTAAGATAAATCAATGTGTGATTAAGAGCATCATGATATATTTACCAATGAGGGATGGTAGAGCTACTGAAGCTGGTCCAGGGCTGCTACTCTCCGCCGCTATTGGTCCTCTTCTCTTTGTGGGAGTCCACGGATTCTGTTTGATACCAACCATCTTGGTATATAGTTTCCTTTACTCCGTCAGTATTAGGCCGTTGCTAGGCAATTTATCTTCCTGATCATCAATCAGACACTGCTTGTTGATTATCTTCACTCAAAGGCGACGACCTTTCAGAGGAAGCTGCAATGAAAAAATAAATGATTGATGATTAGTTGTTGAAATGACTAAAGCCACATGTTATGAAGAGAGGTAATAACGTTATTTGATTGACGATTACTATAATGTAGCTCTTTTTATGACATCACTTTTAACACTCTTATTATTTTTTATTTTATACTGGTTTGCACACCATATCTAATCAAGTAAGGTAAGTGTATTGTTTATTAGCAATTTACATCATATTGTTGGGTCTATAAATAAACATTACGTAGTGTTTAAATATTCAAAATATTATTTTGATATATCAAAAGAAAAATATATATATTTAATGCATATTTTAGTTTTATTATTTTTCTAATTTATCGAAGTAGATAACAAGTTTTAAGTATATTATATATTATTATAGAAAAAAATACCACGTTTTGGTTTAAGTAGGAAAGCATTACTGTCATATAATATGATTGATATCCTGTTATAAAAAAAAATGGGGACACGATTTGAAATAAATTCGTAAAAATACTCCTGGTTTCATACAATAATTTTACATTGTGTATTGTTTTTACTTTGTAAGAAATTTCGAATTGGTCAATTTTATGAAAATATCAAATGAATCAAGTTGAAAAGTCAAACAGTTTTAACATGCATTGTCACCGGGAATACACAAATTCTGCAAGTTTCAGAGCTCTAAGTGGTCGAGAAATTTGTTAAAAATCGATAAAGACAGACAGACCGGTACCTACAGAAAGACATGTGAAGTTAATTAAGATGATGTAAAAAGTAGAATTTCTTTGTGACAAATTAATCATCTTTGATATCTATATAAAAAAGCCGATAGAATTTAAAAAGTCCGTGGACATATTCTGTATGTCCAGGACCCTTTTCAGGAGGCACATTAGACAGGAATAATTCATTATTTTGTTACCAGCAGTGAGTAATGTGAGTTAATGTAACATGAGTGCAAAGGTGGGCTGATTAACTACAATTACTCATGTTCTTATTTATTCATTCATACCATCACGGCATATCCCACAATTTGGGGTAACCAGCGAAAGGTGTGCGGGTGTGCATTGCCTTATAAAAGGGAGCACAACATATCTGTGTATACACCAGTCTCGTCTCACCTAAAAAGGCACTATTTTCAGAATGGGTGGTGAACCTCATTGCTGAACAATGTGAGATGTTATTGTTGCCTGTTGTATTTTCGATTACCCGGCTCTTACGGGACACTCGAAAACAATAATAGAAAAGTGTTGAAGCACTATTCTAAGCCGGTGCCTCACAGCTTCTTATTTATTATATTTTTAAAAATTTGATTTTTGTACGTTGCCCATTATAACATGAATTTAACATTAATAAATATTTAACATGAATAAAAAAAATCCAGCAGTAGCCAGCGCCAGGTGTGCGGGTGAGAATCACCTTACAAAAGGTAAAATAACTATGTGCGATGTTATTTTTGCCTGTTGTATTTTCGATTACCCAACTCTTATGGGACTGCACTCGAAAACAATAATAGACAATAGTGAAAGCACTATTCCAAGCCGTTTCCTCACACCTGCATACATATTTTAATTTCCAGAAAAAAAAATATTTTTCTAACCCTACTGATAAAATACATATTATAAAATTACTTTTGAATCATTGAATGGCGATCCATAAATGATCCATAATGATCACTTAGAAGAAATTGTAACAGAACGATGTATGACAGAGTTCGAAATGAAAATACAAGGAAAGAAGTTAAGATGAAGAAAGATATAATTAACAGAATGAAAGTTGCCACTTGGGGAGAGTGAATGAAGAACGCCTGACGAAGAAAATATACAAAGCTGACAGGAACGGAATAAGAAGTCGGGGGCAAAAAAAGGATGGCACGACCATATAAACGATATTCTGAAAAATGGAAATGTAAGAAGCGTGAACAACAGACGAACACGTGTAAGACGATGTATGAATGTTGATGAGGCGATGAATGTGTGTCAAGATAGAAAAATGTGGCGTTCAGTTCTCTCTGCCTACCCCGTGAGGAACATGGCATGATGGTATGTATGTATGTATATTTTATTTAGATGTAAAAAATAAATGCACTTTCTTACATCTAGTATAACTATGCACCTATTTATGTATGTAATCATATTATTTATTGATCGGATGGAAGTAAGGGTAGTAAAGTATATTAATTTGTATGTACCTAATAGGTAAAGAAAAATACAATATGATTTCATTATTTCACAATACATTATAATATTGATTCACTCGTTGATAATCGTATATTCTTGATACAACATTAAAAGTGACATAGATGAAAATATAAGGCTGAATTGTAGTAAATGTGAAATTGGTTTTTGAAATATTATTTTTTTGTGACACGCCTCTTTGCATGATAGTTCAGTATATTGGACGAATTTTCATATCGAAATGATATTGTAAAATCAACCTATCTTAGAGACATAATTGGGTGGCGACACTTTGAAACAAACGAAGAAAATTGTCAGACATTAAATATAATGGAGAAAGTTTATTTTTCATACATAATTTTGACTCAATTTTACACGTCTTCAGTATAGGTATACCGTATACACGAAGAAGCGGTTATACTATTGACGTACCAATATATTTATGATTATGTATGTATTTATATTACACCGATCAATAGTGCCCACTGACTAACTCAACATCTCCCACCAACATAGTTAATCAGTTTGTCTTTAGTTTTTAAGATAGTAATAAACAGTTTACTGAAGATGAGCTCGACAAGCTCGAAAACGCTTTGATTTTCAATTGAATTCTAAGTATAAGAATAACAAGTTTTTAAGAATGTTCATGGTTATTTTTAGGTATTCCATATGAAAATTGATTAAAATTTTTCCCGAAAATAGACGCGTATAACTCAAAATTAAGTGGTTATATCAAAATTTTTAATTTCACAAAGTTAACAAAGTTTTTATTTAAAGATAAACTGTTCCAAAGAAGTTTCCCACGAGAAATTCGAAGAACGTTTACTATTTTGTTATTTTGGTTATTCGAATCAAAATGAATAAGTTAATATAATATTAATGTTTAAAATGGGGGGTATGATTGATGCAAATCAATCGGTAATAAACCCAGAAACCCAGAAAATTCCGTTACTAAAAATCAATGCACTAATGGAAGAAAGTTATATAACAAAGGGGAAACGATTGCATTAGTATCAGCTATAGGTATTCAAACTATCAACAACTTTTATTTTTGTATACATTGTAGGTACCTACCTAGATGTAGATACTTCGGGGATAGAGAAGTAGATTATATCACGTGACAAAATTATATTTGAAAAAGTTTTTAAATAGAGAAAGTTCACGGCTCAAAATAGAGTACCTATTGGCACATAATTATGTTTACTAACATACATACTAAAGAAATCAATAACCATGAAATAATTTTATTTTTCAGTGCAATTATAGTATGTATAGACTTGTCCTTCCTTTTTGATTTTTTTTTTCACTTTTAATCACTGTTTTACGTTAGATACCTAAACTCCATTACATAGTACCGAAGTGTGCATTTTTCTTTTTGAAAGTTTGACAATCCCTAAATGCATTTTTACTAAGCACATTTCATTTAGATTCCTCAATATTATTACATTCATAGTAGTGGAGAGTAACAAATACACTTTTCTATAGAGACACGTACAATATCAATATGATATGAAGTTGATAACTCAATTTTCCCATACATAAGCTATTTTACTTCTGTTACCTACATTTTTCATATAAATGTGCAATTTCAGTTAATATAACAGACCATAGATTATTTTCTTTAAAGGTTTACAATCCCTGAATGCATTTTTGAAGAGTATATTTCTATTTTTTATAAAAATAAAAATCTATGTTTATTTAATATTATGTATAGATATATAAAAAAACTGTTATGTATATAGATATATTAAAACATTTTGATTTCAATTGCTGATTAATAAATAGATTCTCTTCAAACAAAACGTTGTAAAATTTAAATTCTAAAAGACATATCAAAAGCGTTCGTTTCAATCAATTAGTTTTCATGAAAGGAATACCCAGTATTTTCTTGTTTGAGAGAATGTTGAGAATGTAAATTATTCATCTGATCCAAGTATTCTTTATAAAAAAAAGTTTATTTATATTTTGCATGTTTGGTTCTAATACGACATGTTTTCCATCGCTGCGTGTCTCCATATGTACCTACATACTTACAATCTAGAACAAGCAACCCCTTGAATATTGCTAACACCAGGTTCTACCTGGCACCAGACATTGCGTTCTTTCATCTAAAATGTATGCCTTTCATTGCGGAATATTCCAACACCAATCGATACTAAACACAAGGGTAGATATTATACAATACAATACAATACAATATACAATACAATACAATAGAGTGTTTCGCGATTTGTGATCGGGGCCGTCCAAGAAGAGGATGCCATGACTATGTGAATAACACACTGGACCCGGGTTGTAAGAGATGGATACACAAAATTCAAAAGATCGTTCCATAGTCAATATAAAAATTATTTTATTATAAATATTCAATCCAGGAAAAAAATTCAATGCAAATTAAAACCGATTCCAATCTTTTGATAGGTACTATTGACGTGTTAAAAATATTCGACCCAGGAATAAATCAATGCAAATTAAAACCGACTCCAATCTATTGACACTATTGACGTGGTAAAGAATATTCGACCCAGGAAAAAAATCAATGCACATTAAAACCGACTCCAATTTCTTGATTCTATTGACGTGGTAAAGAATATTCGACCCAGGAAAAAAATCAATGCACATTAAAACCTATTACTATCTATTGATTCTATTGATGTGGTAAAGAATATTCGCCCGGTCATCTGCAATATGTACGACTTATTATGTCGTATAGATTGCAAGATGCTTTGGCAAACTGAAGAGTTTGATGATTTTTTCATGAATTCCACCATCAGATCTTGATCAAATATATATGGAACCACTCATGAGGTTATCTTTTCAACAATTTCTTACTGTTGAATTTTAACCTCCTTCTTTTTTGAGTTATTTAAAATAATCTCCTCTTTATGAAGTCGGTAAATATAATGTTTTTTTTTTCATTTCCATAATAGGATCCAATAAATAGAATTTAACAAAAACTTAATATTATAATGGAATGAATTGCCACACTATAATCATGCAATATATTTTTGATACATAAATTTTCAATAAGGTAAAAAAAAAAATATATAAAGAACAAAAGTATAAACGATTAAAAAACAAGTGTATTTCTGAGTGTGAAGTTGTGTTTGTATGTGTAAGAGGACGATGTGGGGTTATCTATAATAAAGGAAGTATAATAATCTCTACTTTTTTGAAGTCGTTTAATATAACCTCATTTTTGAAGTCGGTTAATATAACCTCTTTTTTTGGTTTAATAGGCTGGAACGAAGAATAATATCAATTAAATATTCTTAAACATAGTGATATAAAAATGACACAGTAAAATTGCTGTTTTATATAAAATCGTTAAACAGTAATGTTTGATTTTCATTATTCAAAGTAATTTATTTTATTATACAATGTTTCTTGTTATAAATGTTTTATTTAAAGGTTATATACAGATACATTAAAATGAAGTTTAACATATCGGACGGTATTTTATTTTTCGTCAGAACTGTTATATGTGGGAGTTTAGTGTCAAGGTTCTTTGAGGGTTATTTTGTTAAGCTCGGATTACCTGATTTGTACCTACTTATATACTTTGCTTGAAACAATATAATGGATTTTTATTTAAACCACATTCAGACCTTGGTATCGTTCATCTGGATTGGTGATGACAATGTAATATGCGTGGGTAATCCGGTCATCATAATGTGTATGTGCGTATTTCTCCAACTCAACGTACATAGTCTCGGATTACGATAATATTTTATTTGTTGCAAACAATCTGCGTAACTCGCTCTTTATTAGAAATAAAAATGGTATAAGGCCCGAATTTATAAAACGCACTAAAATTTTTCTCATGACAAATTCCATACATTTCGGTGATCTAAGTATTGACTTAAGCATTAATAATGGTTTATAAATACGGCCAATTGAAATAATTATCTTTAGTAATAATAATATTATAGGCCTCTGGCATTATTCCAAAATAGTTTTGCCGTAATTTAGAAATTTTTGATTTATCGAAAAAATTGTAAATAAAAATAATTAATCGGCAATAATCAATACACGAAGAATCGTTTGATGACTTTTCAAACGTTAATAACGTTGATTAGTAGTATAGTGACCACCTCAGAGCTTAATCCATTGATAATGTTAAATATCTGAATGTTTGAATTATTTCCAATTGAAAATTTGATCGGTGTATTTGTAGTATTTTATCTATTTATTTATGTATCTTTTTGAATGTAATATAAATAAATAGACTGCACACTGGCGGGCTTATATCATATTGGAAATTTCTTCCAACCATGTTTATAAATGTACAACAGCAGAAAGATTTTATTCTATTATTATCTTTAAAATGATTTACAGTTAACGTATTGGTCTGCTGTTTATTTTGGAGGAGTGCATAATGGTGATAATAATAAGTATAATCATTTGTTTTAGGTACTAAATTGTTATTTATATTTCAGCTAGTGTCGTGTAAATTATTGAAAATATATTCAGAAATGAACACAGGAAATTAAACTGGGCGTAGAAAAATAAAAAAAAGGAAATAGTTGTTGTCAGTCCATGGAAAATAGAAGGTATATAATTACGGATTTTGCTATATTCGAAATGTCACCTCTTATGTAAGCTTTGGAAAACTAGAAATGATTCGATGTATTGTAAATGAGCGTGTCGGAAAATTTAACGATTTTACACCCCGAAATATACTGCCTAGTAAACTTGAAACAGACACCAATATATAAGTTACAAAATAACAAAGGCGATCGATTACCTACTAATCTACTTATACAACATTGAACGTCTGTAATATTATATGATGTAATTTAAAAATTAGTTTCAATGTTAATAAGACTAATATTTTATTCTATGTCAGCATGAAGTTGTTTAAATGTATTACAGTGAGCATGAAGATTAAATGTATTATAGTGTCGTTTGAGGATCCGATTTAACCGTGAGCTGGAAATAATGTATTGCGAATCAAACGTTGTTCAATACATCAAAATAAAACGCCAACGTCGGCTCGGACAAGTTTGTAGAATGGAAAGAAAGACTTGGACACCTGTCCTGAAGGAAGAAGAAGCAGAGGGAGACAGGATGAGATGGCTGGACGACATCGAGGGAGCGATCGGACAGATAATAAGAATATAAGAGCGATCGGACAGATAAATTGGAGGAGACTTGCGGGATGGAGGCAATTTCTTGAGGAGGCCAAGGCCCACACCGGGCTGTAGCGCCAGTGCTGATGATGATGATGAGTGTCGTTTATACAAAACCCAAAATATGACATCACTGAAAAAGTAACATAAATTGTATATGTAATTCATTTCACTCTAAGAGCATTGACCATTCTGTAGATAGAATTGCTATTTGAGCGAATCGCGTCAGTGGTCAAATATTAATTTACAAGTGGAAAAATTAAAAATTGCATTCATGAATTAGTATTATTGCAAATGGTATTCCATCAAGAATTGGCAGTCGGAAAATTAGATATAAGTATATGTATTGGACTGTCAAATACACCTACATACTTACTTAATTAGTTTGAGTAGTAAAAAAAAATGAAATAAAAAATAACTAAAACATGAAATACTTTCTATCAACAATATAGATGATTGGAGATTTTTTTGAATATTGGACCAGGTATGTATATTGAAATGACATATTTCATTTTATTTTTAAATACAATATCAATATCACTTGATTTATATCGTAGAAATGATATCTTCACAAGTTAAAAATAAAATTAGGTGCCCACATACAAAATGCTTTACTAAGGTCAAGAGGGGAATCACTTAATTCTATTTAGTAATTAAATTTTAATACCGCTACCGAATATTTAAATTGAAGTAAAATGATGTTATCTGTACAAAATGTATGTATTTTCATAATTTGAGTAGGCACATTGTGATGGTCACACGATGACGATGACGATGTCTAATATTATAATCGCGTGTACCAGTCATATCGCCCATGCGGCTTATTTTTAGAATTATTAATAAGCTCAACAATGCAACCATAAATGTGACTCTGATTGTTCATAAAGGTCGAATAAAGGATTGAACTTGTAGGATTTTAGTATAAAATTAAATTTAATTACTAATTTTTAACATCTCTATAGAGACGAAGTTGGAATATTATAGGAGAACCAGGTAAAGAACTAGGTACCTTGAGTTCCTGTTTCTCATATTCCTACTTCGTATCTATTGAGATGTTAAAATTCATCATAAAATATCATTGACATTGATTGAAAATTAAATGTTTTGTTTTCCTTGGTACCTATATGATTTGTTATTTTCACTACAAAAATATAATAAAAAAATAAAGTTCTTGTTCTTCTGAATTTTCATATTATCTTCTATGAAACTGTATGCAAATACATATTTAAAAAAAAAAGTTATTGATTAATTTAAAGTGAATGGCAATTTCTTCCAAATAGCCATTGTTAGTCCAGTAAAAACAAAAATGTACCTACATCGTGAAAAATAGTTTTGAATAAATATTTTCAATACTGGGAATCTAACCCAGGATGTCCACGCAAAAAAGACAAACGACTTACCACTATAACAAGGCGGCCTTAAAATTAATTTGTAGTTGTAAAATATAACTGAATATCTCAGGAAGTATTTATTATGAGTAAAATTGGGTCGAATACAATTAAAAATATGATAAATAATATATTCATAACTAATTTGAATCACATAAGGTACTTGAACCAAAATTGTTTACGTTGATAGAGTACATACACCTACAAATAAATAATACGAATTTGGTACATTTATTTCATGAACACATACTTTCGAAAGATAATAGAAAGCTTTCGCCTTCGCCATAGATTTCAAATAGAAAAATCTAATCACAATTATCTATACAGTAAAAAATAATGATAGATGTACATCGTACTCAGGTGAATGAATCGTCTACTAATTTATGTATTTGTATTCAAACAACATTTTCCGTATGTCCGTAAATAGACGTAGATAATGATTATCAGGCTGTTTCAATATTTTTCTCGTTGATATTATATTATATAAATATCAGTCAAGTTTCTCCATATATAGAAAGACGACTTTCGCGTATCGCTATCGAGCATTCAAACTTCAAACGCGATATACTTTGGTATAAATTTAATAAACAAATGCATTTAAGTAATGTGGTCTACATTAAAATATATAATTAAACTGCGTGAAATTTTTGCATTGTATATAGGTATTTACTAGCTCATAGCCATCTGAAGTCACTAGCCATAAAATTGATGTTTAACAATAAACGAATTTCGTCTCTAAGCAACCAGTTACTTACAGTTTTTATTGATCTATCAATTAGACCGCACAAAGCGTTGTCAGAACTATGTATTTACGTGGTAAAAGTAATTGTAAATAATAAAAATAATACTGTAAACCTCTTCGTAGATATTTCAATTTGGGATGGTTTGATAACTCGGGATTGGGATGTTAAAGAGCCTAGGGATCAGAATATCACATGATTTATAGACATATCACATACCTACAAGGCTTATGTCGTTCGTTTATGAGTCAACTGAAATAGTTATTAGCTATGAAGAAATATTTGTACCATATCAGGCCTTTGCGACATTGGCAAATTCTTTACTTCAAACTTCTGCAATTTTCAACAGTTGTGTCAATTAATTCAATTAGTGAAGATATTCATGTGATTGCGGTTGGAATTTTGTTCTTAAAACCAAAGGATATATTTTTAAAGCATGCATTTAATTAATTAGACAACAAACATTCGGCAAAATTACTTCGCATATGACGATAGACTAGAAATTTTACTGCCAGCAATTTCATATATTGACTGATTTAACTACTCATAATTATTTTTCATGAATCATTCTTTGAATGGAATACTATCGTTTGTCGGTATTCACTTATACGTGTGAGTCTCGGGTTTGATATCTGATATGGATGTATTCAGAGTTGTGATGGATATGTAAAAAAAAACTTGCTACAAACAACGGCTGAAACCTGTTAGTATTGTCTGAAGATTTTTAAAAAAGGAAACATCCCCATTCATTGAAAAAAAGAAGAATTAATTGAAGTATAGTAATATTTTTTGTTTATTTCTTTATATATTTTATTAATTCGCAAAGAGAAGTAGGCATAACCATAAAAATATAGACAATTTGATAAAGATTTATGAATAGACCAGTGAAAATTGCGGATAATCTTTTATACTAAATTTCGAATATGTAAATAAAATGAGACAATACTATGGTGAGCTAATTTAATGGTTTTTTTATAATATATATTTTTTTCAAACGAATTCAGTGCTATCACAAAATCAGGAACATTAACTTACAAAATACTAAGTTAAAATGTCATCGGCATAACATATTTTTCATTGACATTTTCACTGTTGAAAGTTATTTAGTTGATTTTATCTCTCGAGAAATTTGATATGTTCTTCGTACAAATGATATTTCAAGAATCTCAACAGGATTCTTATTAAGTAGATGGTTTAATGTGGATTTGAAGAAGCACGCGATGGAAATACATAAGAAAGTTTATATTATGTCATGACAAGCATTTATATTATATTTGTTTTTTAATGAGTTTTTGAAAACAAGTCAAAAGTTTGTGAGGAATTTATGATTATGTGTTATGCAACTATGCATATCAGCTGAAATAAGAACTTGTGATTTTCGGAATATATAGCTGCCTATAATTGAAACCAAATAAACGGATTTGGTACTTATATTTTTAGCAAACTTGTGAAGAAATGTAGTGAATTTTTTTTGTTGGCCTTCTGGGCTCAGTTAGTGAGATATCTGGCTGCTGAGGTCTCGGGTTCGATTCCCGGTGGAGACATAGTTTTTAATTGTGTTTTCAGTCTGGATCAGTGAGACGATTAATATCGTAAGTATTCCGAATGTGACAACTTGTTATTGGGTGCGTGTTAAATTAATATTTGACATAGTACCTGTTAGTTGCCCGAGAAGCAATATTAAATAAATAAATATCTAGTTAATTTGGCGCCTGCTGCCAACGTACCTATTTTTCAATTTGATATACTATCATTATAACTAATCAAATCGTTTTGATAAAAATAACTTAGATAGTTTGGGTATTAATTAAGAAAAAAACTTTTTGATAATGTTCTGTATAAATTATTGTAGAAAAATAATGACATACTCCGATTTTCAACGTTTATATTATATTTTCAATAAATTATAAGGCGTAGAGCAATACATTTTTTTAAATTAAAGAAGACAAAAATAACATTTATTTTCCATTCAGCGCCATTGCGATATTATAGTTTTGTTTGGTTCCTTTACTAAACCTGAAGCATTGATGCAAATATCACGACATATTTTTCCAGATATTTTGTCTTCTCTCATTTAAAAAAAAATATATTACTCTACGCCTTATATATTTTTTTTTAATATACGATAAATGTCAAAAATCGGGGTATGCTTATAATTTTTCTACAAGAATATATCAAAAATTTAAGCAATATTTTTCTTCATTAATATCCAAACTATCTAAGTTATTTTTTTATATTGATTCGTTTTGTAGCAATGATGCAATATCAAATTGAAAAAAATTGGTACGTTGGCAGTAGGCGCCCGCTCCCTTAAAATACTATACAAGCATGTTATACATTTTGCATAAATTCAGGCGTTGCACTTTAAAGTTTAGAGTATGTACAAAATCTTTATTATGTCAAATCAAGCCAAGGAAAATCTTTAGTTCGTGAGGTAATTACTGTCAAGTAGAGTATTTTTTTCGTCTTAAATATTTTACCATACTACTAGGAGAACTAAAATAAAAATAATGCTATAATTATTTAATCTTCATATTTATTCATTTTATTTATACATCTTTTTGTACATATTCATCCAAGGCACGATAAACGTATGCCATATTTTTTTACTATTTTTTTTATTGTTAAAGACATCTCATCTAACATTCAATCAATTTACGTAGATATTTTATCGAGAAATTCACGCGATATAATTATCACGGTGGTAAAATTCTATAGTATGTAGGTATGCATGCATTGTTTGGGAACAAATTTGAAAAAAAAAATAGCTGCGTGTGTTAGACAAAAGACATCTAACATTAGGTGATGATTTAATATAGAAAAAAATAATTAAATAGGTATTAGGAGCGGTGATACCCCAGCGGGAGGGTCGTCGCCTCACATGCGTGAGGTCGACGGTTCGAATCCGGGCGGGGAACGCAACTCTGGATTTTCAAAAAATCTATGCGCGGATTTATATCACTAGCTATGTGTACCCATGATCCAATTTGTCTGGTTCCCCTTTCTAAGGGTTACGAAGGTCAGATGGCAGTCGCTTCAATGTAATAACCAGACTCGCCAATTCCAGGATCATGGTCAAAGCGTACCTCGATAGAAACGGGACAAAAACGGTAAGGGGAAAGGGGGAAAGAATAAAATAGGGATTAGGTAACTAACGGAATATCAAACTGGAGGAGGCCAGGGCCCACACAGGGCCGTAGCACCAATGATGATATGGTCAATAAGGATGACATAGGTACATCACTGTTATTCATGTTATATTCCGCTAATTAAATTTAGATTTTGAAAACAATAAAATCAATTACATAATTTGATCAATATCTATTAGGTTTGGGAGCAAATTGGGTAATGGTAGAAGGTCAGTAATAATAGAATAAATTGTTCCTCCTCGTTGTCAGACAGATGAAATAGGTAGGTAGGTATTAGTTGAAGAACAATGCATCATCATCATTAACACTTGAGTTAAGGATGACGTGTAGCATCTATTATAGGCGCCTATATAATACGTAGGTACCTGATATATTTTTTACATAGTATCCTGATATATTTTTTTTGTGTTAGAAACCGGCTTAGAATAGTGATTCCACTCATGTCTATCATCATTTTCGGAAATTCAATAAGAGCCGCGTACTCGTAATCGAAAATACAACAGGTAAAGTTACAATGTCTACTTTACTTAGTCTTACTGGACTCTTATTGGACTTACTTTTTACTCTCCACACTATGGAATAGTGGAGAGTCATGATTTCACAATTTTTAAGCGCATTTTTTTTACATCAATTTCTCAACGGGTATCATGTAGAGAGTGCACACTGAGTTTCGTCGTGATGTGTTTGTATGTATGGCGTACGGATTATCCTTTTTGTGTCCTCTCTACAGCCCAAACTATAAGTCCGATCGACTTCATATAAACATCATATGTGTAAAGTGCATAGACCTAGAGCTGATTATTTTTCCATAGATATCCGTTAATTTCTTCTCTATGTTTTCAACTGTCCTAATTTTCAAAATGCTCTGACGGTCTGGAAAATCGAGGTATTTTTATACTGTTTGAAATTTTGATACAACAAATATGCACACAAATGCATCCAAGGATTGTGAAAATTCAAAGTAAATAATCTATGGTGTGCCATATCAATGTGAAATAAATTTCATATTTGTATGAAAAATAATGTGTCTCTATAGACAAGTGTATATTTTACTCTCCACTTAATTCCTCAAGGGGTAGGCAGTGAGAACCGAACACCACATTCTTCTATCTTGACACATACATCGCCTCATCAACATTGATACACTGTCTCATACATGCTCATCTTGCTAGTAATGCAATTTTACTTAAAATTTCTCATCAGGTATCATGTAGAAAATAGGTACATACTATGAGTTTCGTCACAATGTTTTTGATGTGTTTGGTGTATTGTGAAAACTTTTGTCCTCTGGGTATCTTATATTTGTTTAAGAATCTAATAGAAATGTACTTAATAAAAATGCATGATTGTCAACATTTCAAGAAAAATAAATGAACGCTTACTATGGTGTGGAGAGTTTAGTGTTGGCCAAAACCCACTCGTTTTATTTGGGAATCGTTTTTACTTTTTTTCTATTTGTAATCTGCATTTTTTAAATTACTTTTTACATGAATATTATTGTTATTCGTATATTATTTAATTTGTTATTATTATTTTTTCTTTGTAATATAACTATGTTTTTTTAATATAATCTGTTTTTGAGTGTATTATCATGTTTAAATACTGTTTTATTTGTATGTGCAAAAGGCTAAATTGTAATGAATGTTGCTTTTTGAGGTGGGACGAGACTGTAAGCACTACACGCATGTGTATGTGTAGTGCTTACATTTTTAAGGTGATGCACACCCGCACAACTGTCGTTGGTTACGCCCCATTGCGGAATATGCCTTGTGTGTGATAATCACTTTTCTAATGTTTATCAGTTGATAAAGACCTAATAAGTCTAAATGATCGTTTTGACTAATCTGGCGTTATAGTCGATCCCAAGTATTGTATAACTTTTGGAAGAGGTGTACTATTATATTAATATCATGTCAGTGCAATCAGTATCACCGTCAAAGATGCATGCCATGTATGCCGTTTTTGTTCTGTTGATCCTAAGTCCATATTCCTCCAGAGCATGCAGTCACCCACTATACCTGATGTGCAGGTATGCGATGTCTTTGTTCACTAAAACAACTTCATCTGCATACGTCATGCGCATATTTGTATATAATGCAAATAATATGATTTAAATTTGATAGTTGATTGATGTGACAATCAATAAGTAGATTTCAAATTGAGTTTCTCATAATCAGATTAGTAATTGTATGTAAATATTGCTCTATTGCACAATACCTGAGAAACCATTTATTTTAATCTTGACAATGTACAAAATATATGTATTTATGCAGTACAATACACATATTAGGTATAAATTATGTAAGTCAGTAAATATATAAATTTGATTCGTATATAATGTCAATTAAAATATTCGTATATTAAATAAACAATACCGCACCTATATGTATCTAAGGCATATTAGGGTTTTCATTAGTCCACTTACAAAATATTCAACAATTGATGTTCTACATCCAATTTATTTAGGTATAGATATATTCATGATCTACATAATATATTATGATAATAATAATAATAACAGTAGGGTTGTTAGGTAGTATAGAGACCTCATCAGAGCCTAATCCTTTGATATGTTAAGTATCTGGATGGGTGAACTATTCCCAATTGAAAGCTTGATGATGCGTGTGTGAATTTTATTTGGTTCTATTAAATAATTTACAATTTACGCATTGATCTGCTAATCCTTTTGAGGAAGTGTATAATGGTAATAATAATAATTGAGTGTTATAATTTGTTGAGCTTAATTATTGTTAATAATCATTAGTAAATCGGTAAAATAAAATTATTGTTTTATTTCCTTTTAAAAAAGTGATTATATTGGAACAATATTGAAATATCTTGAATTTATACTACATATGTAAGAAAAAAATAATAATATCTAAAAAAAGTATTTTATTAAGAATTCACCCATTTTTGTGGTAGGTAGGTATATAGATTGTGTTCCACTATTTACCTTTTTCTGCCTATTATGATGTAGGTACCTATATATTTTGAAAAGGGTGGGGACTTGCGTCACGGGCCCTTACTAATGTGTGCCCATGATTAATACGTAAAGTGAAAACTACTTGTGAACCCTTTTTAAGCTTAGCGTCTGGAGTGGAGTAGCGGACGGAATGGATTTTCGTTTCCTAGTAACGACGTCGTTGTTGCCCATTCCGATGCGCGCCCATGAATTCCTATATAGAAAACTAAAATCTGTCGCGATACGTTGCGTCCGCTGCGCTTATGTGGACGCTAACCTTTAAGCAAACTGCGCGCACAAAGGAGTTTGGGAATTGGCATAGTTAAAGTTTATATAGAGAAGAACTAATTATTTTACATAATATTTGTTGTTTTTAAATCTAAATAATATTTGACGTCAAACTATAGATTTTTTCCTATCATGCTGTCAATGTCAAACACACGATCAAATATAGAAGATGTTCAAGAAAAATATATAATCTACTGTGATACAATATTAAGTGGTACCTACTTAAAAATATGTGAAAAGAAAACTTTGTACTCCTTGATGAATCCACGATGTTTTATTTCATAGATCATAGGGGCAAGTCTGGTCAAACGGTGGAATCAAAACCTTCATGATAACCCATATCATGGAAATTATGAGTTTTGATTTCATCGTTTAACCAGACTTGCCTCTCAGGTCCAATACCGTTCAATATATTTATACAACTTTTAGAAGGTATTGTATTCTGTAGTATATTTTAAACAAGAGTAGGTAGGTACCTACAAAAGCTCGCACAAGAATGTATCGAGTATATAAATGAAGGCAAAAAACGTTGGCGTTAGAATTAGATTTAACGGTAGAATCTGGTTTTAAAGAGCACAACACCAGTAATATTGCTTATGTATCATTCTCGAAGCTGTTTTGACCATAAACAACGCACCTAGGAAAATAAAACTAAACAACAATTCAAGCTATCGATACTATACAAAATAATATTACCTATAAGTATGTATATATTAATAAATCGCTGTGTTTAGTTTACCATAGCTCGTTGATAATAGTGGGAATTAAAGCAAGTATTGTCTAAATATAAAAAAATATATATTAAAATTATCATGTAGATAGAATACCTAAGATCGAACTTCTTGACTTGCGATAGCAAGAGTAATAGGTACTCATTAGTTTAAAGGATAGCAGTTAGATTAAAATAGTTAGGTTTGGTTAAAATACTTTGAATTCATGAAATTTTACAATACTTTTCATTTTAATACGACTATGTATATGAGTTTAACTTGTTAATTTTGTCGACGGAAAATTCGTGGTGAAACTCCATTACCTACATATTATACTAGGTATAAATGAAAACAATAATTTGTTTAAGTTTCATTATTTAATTTAAAATTGGCACTGACCGGTATCGATCTGTTAAAGATCATCATCAGAGTGCCGATACCGGTCAATGCCAGTTTTAAATTAAATAGAGAAACTTAAACAAATCAGTGTTTTCATTTATACCTAGTATATGAGTGCTTAAATTTACAAATGTACATAATATGTATATCTATAGGAATCATGTTGATGTGTACGTGTAGGTGTAGCTACCATTGCCTATTGTGATTTTTGTTTCTTTTATTTTAATTTGTTATTTTTGCTATCAAACACCTTTTTTATTAAATTCATGTACATTATAAATAAAATATGTATGTTCATCGAATTATATTTAAGTACACATACGCCTCAAAACTATTTATTTTACACATATTATTTTTATGGCTGATTACGTTATAAATAAAATACTACAATTTATATTTGTTTGTTACGTGACTATTATGTTGCTATTTGCTACTTGTTATTACAGATGTTAAATATACTTACCTATAATATAATAACACGGTACAATAATTGGATCAAATCAACCATGAAACATACACTGAACACATTTATCTTAACGAGAGTATAAAATTGTCTATCTAGGTACATTTAAGTGTTCATTCATCCAAGATATAGTTAGGTATTTCATATCTCACAATCTTTATTCTCAACTAAGAAATATCACATTCAACAGTTTAAAATTTATCTGATGAACATTTTGTATGACAAGTATTTATGTACATATTTATACAAATACCATATGAATACATTTTCATTATTAATAATTTAGGTTTACTAGTCGATTTCCGCAACAACTATTTCATGTCGTTTCAGAATATTTTAACTATTGAAAATAAAATACTTATTAAATAAAAACAAAACTTTTTAAGCCACGTTAAAAACAAATAAATAATGAATGCCAATATCGCTGGGCATGATTTAAAATTTTATGTTGAATTATTTGTTTTCATAAAGGTTATCGTGTGGAATTTCCATCCGAATATTAGATATTGAAGCATCAACATTTGTGTTTTGTATTAAATATAGGTACGATAAAATACATGTTTAATATGTATTGGCTAATTTATATTGCAACTATCATGTATTAAAAAATATAGTCACAAATTAGGTAGATACATAAATTGTTTCAATATTTACCGATGCATTTTCTGTAAGTAGGATATTTTGTACAAAGTGAATGTAGTCTCACATAGAAATAAGTATGACATGTGTAACGCGAAAAAATAACTCGTAGGTATCTTTATTTAGACGTGAGTGCATTTTTATACTATAGGTATATTCATACTATTTGTTTAAAGTTGCCGACCGTTGTGAATATATGTAGGTATACAGATATTATTACATCATAGGTATGTGATTATCGTGCCAATGTTTTGAGTTTTGTCTCTAGTAAATTCGAGCTTGAAGTGACCAACGATCTAGTCCACTGCATGTAGATATTTTTTGTTATCGATTACTTGTCATTATCAATAATTTATCTACACTATCTAATAAAATAGAACGGATAGGAATGGAACAAGAGGTTGGGGAAAATGTAAGATGCCCTGAACAACGTACGAATATGTATAAGACGAGAGATGGGTGTCATGATAGAATAATGAGCCGATAGGTTTTCTCTGCTTATTATTTATGTTTCTAATGCCTAAAGCGTATTTATTTACTTACAGCTTAATTTAAAAATTACATTTAAAGATCAAACTTAGATAGCATATTATCCTAAACATAAGAGCAGCACTTAAAACATTTCAAATATGAATTCATAAACAAAAGAAATACATCGATGTCTTTGTCAACTTAAATCATAATATTCTTCGAACTTAGTGTGAGTAACTTGTTAAAGTTCATTTTTAAAAAAAATAAAAATAAAATATAAACTTTGTAAATACTTCTACTTAAACACCTGCGAAAAAAATTATAACGTTTTTGAGCTTAGGCTCATCATCAGGTAATAATAAGTGGTGATGATGAGCGCAAGCTCGAAAACGTTATAACTAGTAGAAGTATTTAAAAACTTTGAGTTTTATTTTTTTTTACAAATGATATCAATGTGAATTCATACAAACTAGTAGTTGTTATAGATACGACGTAAAAAATTGATTCACCCTAAACAAAAAATATAAACTCACACATGATACCATATAAAAATTGATTTAGCAAAAAAATAATAACTCGACGCCATATTCATGAATGCCATTATACCATTAAAAATATTATATTCTCCAATGAAATCTTGTAAAAATATATTGTTTTGAATTGAATATTAGAATGGGGCTATAGTTGTAACTTTTTAGGTGATAATTGGTCTTGAAAATGGTTAAATAATTTAGCACAACGTGACAATGATGATTTATAATAGGTACTAGGTATATACCTATAACAAAATAATAACAATGGTGTCTTTTTAAAAATACATTAAATGGTGAAATTGTCTTTTTGTGAGCATGCAGAGTAGGTATGTGATTATACTTGAGTGACTTGCAGAAAATATATTTTGTTTCATAATGTCAATATTTATAACACTCCAAAAATATAAATATCCGAACGAACTACAACATGAATTTACAATAGACAATACCTAATGTTCAAATTCTACATAAATGTAATTAAGGGAGAAAATTAGACAGATTAGAGATACTAGAAATTAATAGAGTAAAAAATAATATGAACAAGACACTTATTAATTTACAAACAGATTTCTCTACTTCACCTCTACTTAAACCGCTATAAATATTTATAAATATATTATTCATATACCAAGTAATCAATAATAAGGAATGGTATTTCCAACCATTTATCATTATATATTATGTAAACAAACAACTCAATGCTTTTGAATTTTACTGCCCCAATATATTTTGTTACAGGTACACAGTTAATCTATAAATATATTATTCATATACCAAGTAATCAATAATAAGGAATGGTATTTCCAACCATTTATCATTATATATTATGTAAACAAACAACTCAATGCTTTTGAATTTTACTGCCCCAATATATTTTGTTACAGGTACACAGTTAATCTATAAATATATTATTCATATACCAAGTAATCAATAATAAGGAATGGTATTTCCAACCATTTATCATTATATATTATGTAAACAAACAACTCAATGCTTTTGAATTTTACTGCCCCAATATATTTTGTTACAGGTACACAGTTAATCTATAAATATATTATTCATATACCAAGTAATCAATAATAAGGAATGGTATTTCCAACCATTTATCATTATATATTATGTAAACAAACAACTCAATGCTTTTGAATTTTACTGCCCCAATATATTTTGTTACAGGTACACAGTTAATCTATAAATATATTATTCATATACCAAGTAATCAATAATAAGGAATGGTATTTCCAACCATTTATCATTATATATTATGTAAACAAACAACTCAATGCTTTTGAATTTTACTGCCCCAATATATTTTGTTACAGGTACACAGTTAATCTATAAATATATTATTCATATACCAAGTAATTTTTTTTTTTTTTTTTACGGCGCTGGCCGATTTACTAATGATATTAATAACAATTAAGCACTACAAATAATAACACTCAATTATTATTATTACCATTATACACTTCCTCAAAAGAATTAGCAGATCAATGCGTAAATTGTAAATTATTTAAAAGAGCAAAATAAAATGCAACAAACGCATCATCAAGCTTTCAATTGGGAATAGTTCACCCATCCAGATACTTAACATATCAAAGGATTAGGCTCTGAGGAGATCTCTATACTACCTAACAACCCTACTGATTCCCGAATATTAACGTTTAAAAAATCTTTAACGATTCTACATGTATTCATAATTACCGTTTTTTGCATTTTTATTATTAAATTTTTCGATAAATCTATAATTTCTAAATTACGGATTAACGATTTTGGAATAATGCCAGTGGCTGAAATAATGAACGGTAATATTATTATTTTACGAGAATGCCAAAGTCTTTTAATCTCATTACCTAAAGCGGTGTATTTTCTAATTTTTTCATCAAAAGTTTTTATAATATTACTAGAATTTGGAATAGCCACGTCGCAAATATATGTTATTTTTTTAATTTTATCATGTATTATTAAATCGGGTCTGTTATGTTGAATTGACCGGTCAGTTAATATTGTTTTATCGTAATAAAGCGAAATATTATTATTTTCTAAAAATGAAATCGGATCATATTCATAATATGGTTTTATGTTTATCGCGTCAATTAATTTATATTTAATTAATTAATTTATATGTAAACAAACAACTCAATGCTTTTGAATTTTACTGCCCCAATATATTTTGTTACAGGTACACAGTTAATCTATAAATATATTATTCATATACCAAGTAATCAATAATAAGGAATGGTATTTCCAACCATTTATCATTATATATTATGTAAACAAACAACTCAATGCTTTTGAATTTTACTGCCCCAATATATTTTGTTACAGGTACACAGTTAATCCTTACATTGCTGTTCTCAACCATTGGTCACAGAACTTCAATAATAGATACAGACACCATCATGCCATGTTCCAGCAGCATTCAATAATTTTGCAATATAAATTATTTAATTTCTTTTTGTATTTGTACGCTCCGCTTTGTTTGCTAGTTTTCTTTGTCAGTTCTTTCTAGCAACACTAATTGAACTGACGGAAAAAAAAATAAATAAATAAAAAAAAAAATAATAAAAAAAAATAAATAAAAAAATGTTGCAAACCCCTTAACCAGATATTATATAAACACCAAACACCTCTTGTTTTTTCACACTTTGAAAATGGTCACTGGATGACCGAAACTAGTCAGTGTCATTAAATTAGTAGAACCGAAAACTTTGGTTTTATTTTACCATTCCAAATTTACTTATTATATATATCCGATTTTTTTTAAGGAAAAATGTTTTTTACTCCTCACTACCCCAATGTGATATAGTGGGGAGTAATGAATTCGCAATTTTTAAGGTTATTTTTTATTGCGGATTATCAACTAGTATCATGCTGAGATAGTACCTATTCTAAAGTTTCATCACAATGTTTCTATATGTGTGTACTATATATACGGCGTGTTTATTCTGCTTAGGTACCCACTATATCGATTATAGACTATAAAGTAGGTACTCATAAAAATCGAACAATTGTAATTTCCGATACATATGTAAATATTTTTTCCAAATATTCGAGTAATTGTCATTCGAAAAATCGACTTTCGAAAATATTTCCTGTCATCATACCTAAATAATTAGTAGGTATGTAGGTACCATTAATTAAATTGAAATCACCAAAATAAATAGAAAAATAAAATGTTTATTTCACGAAAAAATATGTCAAGGTGATTTGATAAGAAATTGATGATTATTGTCAGAGATTTTCAACATCAAAGGTTGAGAGGTTACGAAGTGTTTCCATACCTACACCTTCATACTTGAACAAAATAACTTAGGTACTTTATTGCGCGTAGGTATATCTATTATCATAAAGTTGATGAATATTTTTTGTGACAAATGCGATAAGTAGGTACCAACTATGCACACAATGTATATCTTTGTAAAATCAGATATTTTATATTACGATAAAAATATTTCATCATATATTTCATTGTATATTTGTGTGGGTGTTAGTATTTCCACATTAAATAAAAAAAATGTTCAACTTTTATATATTACTTAAACGAGGCTTGTAACTTAAATATATATGTACTAACCAAAGTTTAAACGTATTCAATAACTTATCGATATTTTTTGTTAATATTCAAACACGAGAAAAAAAGATAATTAATTGAGCTAAGTACCCTTCTGTATTTCGACTGTAAAATACTCCATCACTTGTCAAATATTAAATTTATTCGATGTTATTTGTTTGAACACTTGATGTCGTCTTTGTGAATATCTTTTAATAAAGGATTATAAAAAATAAATAATGATCAAGGGTTTGTATTGAGATTTGTAAATAATTTTTAACTTCTATAACATATGTACATATACTTAAAACATTACTTTATACATCAATGAAGATAAAATATTATCAATGTGTAGAAATAATTATTTAAGAAAAAAAAACAGAAATTGTGTAGATATGTACCTTTTTTTTTTTTTTAAGTTTACAATAACATATACAAAATATAAAACAAACAAACTATATAGAAAAGATTCACAGTAAGACAAAACATATTTACCCTTTACTAGAGTGCAAGCACTCGTGTGTAAAGGAGACAATTTAATACAGAATACACAAAATATTATACATACATAATTATTATCAATACAAAAAGAAGTTTATATAATTTACATATCAGTCAAATAATAAGTTTGATTTATTCTTTATTTTTTTTTTAAATCATTATGTTCAATTGCCAGTCTCAAATCTGTTTCAAGTTGGTTGAACCACACCACCCCATTTATCTACTTCACCTATATCTACATTTTTAATGATACAAATAATACAAAGTAAAACACAACGAGTAATATATAAATCGCAGAAAAAAAACATAGAACATTATATTCTGAAACTAAATATCTATATTAATGAAAAAACATAGAACATTATATTCTGAAATTAAATATCTATATTAATGAAAAAACATAGAACATTATATTCTGAAACTAAATATCTATATTAATGAAAAAACATAGAACATTATATTCTGAAACTAAATATCTATATTAATGAAAAAACATAGAACATTATATTCTGAAACTAAATATCTATATTAATAAAAAAACATAGAACATTATATTCTGAAACTAAATATCTATATTAATGAAAAAACATAGAACATTATATTCTGAAACTAAATATCTATATTAATGAAAAAACATAGAACATTATATTCTGAAACTAAATATCTATATTAATGAAAAAACATAGAACATTATATTCTGTAACTAAATATCTATATTAATGAAAAAACATAGAACATTATATTCTGAAACTAAATATCTATATTAATGAAAAAACATAGAACATTATATTCTGAAACTAAATATCTATATTAATAAAAAAACATAGAACATTATATTCTGAAACTAAATATCTATATTAATGAAAAAACATAGAACATTTTATTCTGAAACTAAATATCTATATTAATGAAAAAACATAGAACATTATATTCTGAAACTAAATATCTATATTAATGAAAAAAAATAAATGATTTTAAAATTATTTTATATTATTTCAAAATAACCTCACCACATTAATAAGTGAGTTGAGAGTAGTGATGAGCAAAATCTTGCAAGTCTTGCTGTCTTGGTCTAGCGAGACGAAAAGTAAGCAATTTACTACATAATATGATCGACAAAATACTATAAATTGTTTTTTTTTATTGACAAACATTTTATTTTTCCAACATCAAATAGAGATGAAGTAGGGATATTGTAGAAGAACCAGGAACTCGAGGCACCTACAGGGCTTACGACCTGTCATCGGCTGGTTTACGTGATCACTTCATGCGCTTGCGCAACGTTCACCAATTATGCCTTCTTATTGAGTTCCCCTGTCGATGTAATTTTGAAAGTTCTATATATTTGAATAGTGTGTAACATTTTACCTGAAAATAATGCATTATTATTATTGCCATCTATGGAGTAACGGAGAAACCTTTTTGTAACGCCATCTATTGAGAAATTGAGAAATTAATTTTTATTGTCAACAATGAAAGCAACAATCCTTATGAATGAGATGACGGTGTCACACACAGATGTCACCCCTGAACTGCGCCAGAAATATTATTTCATTTTTGGCTTGTTTACCTACTTGTACCAATGTGTATGTAAATCTAATATTCTTTTTTTAATTGCATATATGCAAACATTGGATTTTTTTCCCTTTTGGGAGTCAAATGATATTTTTATTGAAAAAAAATTTTTTTTTCGAAAAAAAAGGTTTCTCCGTTACTCCATAGATGGCAATAGTAATAATGCATTATTGTCAGGTAAAATGTTACACACTATTCAAATATATAGAACTTTCAAAATTACATCGACACAGGGGAACTCAATAAGAAGGCATAATTGGTGAACGTTGCGCAAGCGCATAAAGTGATCACGTAAACCAGCCGATGACAGGTCGTAAGCCCTGTAGGTGCCTCGAGTTCCTGGTTCTTCTACAATATCCCTACTTCGTTTCTATTGAGATGTTAAAAAAAAAATGTTTGTCAGTAAAAATAACATTTGACTCCCGAAAGGGAAAAAATCCAATGTTTGCGTAGGTATATGCGATTAAGAAAGGAATATTTGATCTATAAATTGTTGATTTTTGTCATAATTTTATTGCAATTACTGCATTTTAACAGTAAAATGAAAAAAAATTTTTTTGTAAAAGACTTGCAAGACCAAGGCTCGATCGAATATGCAAGACCAAGACCACACCTGTAAATTTAAGACCAAGACCAAGATCGGATCTTGCGTTTGCTCAGTACTAAATGAGAGATCTCAATAATTTAAACGAGTGGGTTGTGACCAACGCTAAACCTTCACTAAGAAGTCATTCTTAAAGTATTCAAATTTTTGTATAGAAATTATTCAGCATTTTCATGAAACGAGTTTATTAAATTGTTTTTTATTTAAATATTTTATTATGAAAACTTAATAAATCTTCAATGCCATTTTATGAAAGTTATGTGCCTTTTGAACAAGAGCTCTCAACTCTATCGAAAGAGTGTCTATTGTAAATATTGTTTAATAAAAATGTTATTATGTTCATAATATATTCATATGTACCTAACTATAGTTCCAGTTATGGATTTAATCATTGCTGGATTAACTAAATATTACTCATAAAAGGAAGCAGTGATCTGTCTAAAATTGAGATAGTAAATTAATTTATAATAATTGTTTTCAATATGATAACAGTTTGAGGATTCCCCAAATAAACAGCGAGATGTCACTATGTACCACACATACTTATGTTTATCAATATAATACATGCATTTTACATTATATACTTATGTACCTATGTATGTATGTTGTTGTATTCACGGCCATATCATATTGTTTCATGACCTAATGTTTATTTTTATACTTGTGCTAAAAATCGAGAATGGCGTTAATACATTTTGTCTGTTAGTTTGAGAGAAGTTTTGTAAAATTATGAGAGGTACCTATATTTACATTTTATATCTGTCTTGAATATTTATTTCCGTTTTTTATTGTGTTTTCGATACTGCCTCTCATTCTCTCGCATACGTACATATTATATCTATGATCTATGCATCGAAGAACGAAGTGAGAAAAACACATTGAACAATTATTTTACATTCACAACTAGAACCTACACTTCATAGTAAACAAGTGTTGTTACCAAGAACCAATACAACGTAGACATTATACTTTTCTGCCACACAAAATATATAACATCTTCTTTAAGGAAACACAAAAAACTTATGAGACAAAACTCAAAAATACACTGATATCACACTGGCTTCTTGGTAAGGAACGCAAAGACTGCAGACATAATGCGTCCCTCATATCACGATTGTGTTACTGCCCGATCCCACTTGTCGTGTGTCTGACACGATAAAAAGTCGTGTGATCTAGTGGCAATACATTTTAAATGGAGCTGTTCACACTTACACGATAACGACAACTGTGAGAGAGTGACAATAAAGGAATTAAATAAAAAGAATATTGTAAAAAAATACATAATCCAATTAAAAATTACGTTTTCAATTGATGTTTTTGTTCGTGAATATTGACATTTTACAGAAAAATAAATATTTTTTGAAAAAGATGCAAGACTGGGTATTATGCATGTGATTGAGTGTAACCGCCATCCTCAGTTATGAGGTCAAGGAAGACGAAGAACTGACATAAAACATACATAATATGCTAAATGTATCTATTACTTTTTGTATTTTTATATGCTTTCAAAAATCATTCTACAATAGAAATCTTTTAAGACATTATATAAATACCTATAGTAAACACTATTATCAAATATATAAGCACATACATATACGATAGTAAAATTGTTGGTATACGTATTTCCTTCGTGTGTGTATGCTCTGTAGCTGTTAGATATGGTCAGTTATATATTATGTAGTTTCTAATGCAGTCATGCTATTTTTGTAATCTTTAGAGTTATTATGAGTGACTCAGATATACTATTCATAATTAGACACATTTAGTAATAAAACGATGATTATCGGCTATTCTGAAAGCAGATAACAATCATGTGGGTAATTGAACATATAAGTAAAATAGTTAATAATGGAAATATATCCCTATTGTTCTTCCTACACCAGAATAACACACCAAAGTTAAATTTGTGTGGTAGTCAGTTCAGAAATCATCAGTGAAGTGTAAAATGTACACTGAATAAAGTGGGATGTGAAGGTTAAATGATGAATTATCTAATTATGCTCTAATTATGAACAAAATTATCCACAGTGTATAATAACAATAAAATAGATGTAATAAACAATAAAACATACATATGTAATAAACAATAAAACATATGCAATAAACAATAATATAACCCCACACTCGACCATTATTTCGTATTTATGAACATGTCATAAATGCTCGACGAATTAATCGAATGTTGTTATTTAATGTTTAGATATATGGCGATTTTTAGCAAGTAATGATGAATACTCGTAAACTCAATTGGTTTCAGTTTTAATATCAAGTGAGTCATATCTAATGTTCTAATTATTATGATTATGATTTCGTTTGTAAAAAAATAAACTGAATGTATACAACAAATATGTGTTTCGGCCTTTCTTTTGGTTTCTGTGCTTGCGATATAATTTCGATTCCTAGAAGAGTAAAACTTTATTTTAATTTTAAATTATTTCACACACAAATATTGCTTCTCTGAACTGGAAACACACGATATTTGGAAAATTTACAGGGTATAAGAAAGTGTAAAAAGAATCAAATACAAATAATACATTCAAGGATTGTTGAAATTTCAATAAGAAGAAAAATGTAGGTACACTAACTATATTGTGGAGAATTTAGTATTGGCCATATCACACTCGTTTTTAAAGCCTTCTAATCATGACTGTGTTGATTATGTTACTGTAGATACAAGATAAATTTATTGTATCTATCTTAGAATTTATTTCAAATTGATTGTGAAATTTTTTGTAATCTTACATTGGGATCATGATGTATCATGTATCAATTTATTCGATTGGTCATTAAACTTATACAGAATCGTAGACCAATCCTCCCACGGACAATTTAACCAGTCTCTAAGGCGGTGTCGCTAACCTAACAATAATAATTAACTTTAAATTGTTCTCAAATAAAGCGAGAAGTAATAGTTGATGTACTTCACTTGAGGCGTGTGCAACATTATGCAGATATTTATAATAAATTTTATATCCTGGCGTGTCTAGGATTTATCTTATTTACGATTTAGTATAATCCATACCTACACTTTGCACGCGATGCATTCTCCATTTTGTATTCAAACGAGCCACTGGCGGCAAAAAGTTTTTCCTAAATCGACTCCTCGTAAACTTTCAAAGAATTAACGTCATCAGATTAATAAAAATAAAACTTTCCCAGCAGAGCTATATTGCGTTATGATGAGATTTTTTTTGGAATAGAGATGATGTCAGAATGCGTTAGATGACTTATGAAGTCAAAAATACAAACTCACTTTTATATCACGGGAAAAACATATACCTATAAACATAAGCTTTTGTTAAATATAGGTATGTGAAATATTCAAATTTTACCGTGAAGTTCGACTTTAACGCGATAAAGTAGACTTTTAAAATAATATTAGCACCTATAATAGTTGGGTCGGTGGCAGAGCGGTTAGCGCGCTGGGCTAGTAATCCAGTGGTCGCGAGTTCGAATCCTGCCTCGACCGATTTCGTTCACCTAAGCACAAGCATTTATTTGCTTATTTTAGGGAACGTAGGAAGATGTATATGTATTTGTTTAACAAGGACATATTCATTTTTTTTATAAAAAAAAATATTATTATCTTCAAACATAAGTCTTGACGCTTTTAATCAATTACAAAATATTTTTTGAGGCACCACCTTAGAATAGTGCTTCCACTATTTTACTATTTTCTTTTATCATCGTTCCTATTATTATCAAGTGTCCCCTAAGAACCGCGCAACCAAAAACACAACAGACAAATTTAACATCTCACAAAGATCAGCGATGAGGTTCACTACTCATGCGGAATGTTGCCTTTTTAGGTGAGACGAGACTAGTGTGTGGGCATACACGCATGCGTAGTACATCCTTTTATTTTACCCCACACTGTGGGATATGCCGTGATGGTACGTATGTATGTAAAAAAATTATTTGACAAAATATTTGGTTAACCAGTTCTAGAAAACTGATGTAGGTACCTAAATGAATGATATTTGCAAAATAATACTAATTTTTGTCTACTAAATGAATATTGTGTTCAAGTTCAAGACATAAATAATACTAACTATATTATATGAACATTAATATGTGAGTCTTTTAAAAAATGTAAATATTAACACTTAATATTGTCATTTCCCTGAACACATAATTATGATGATGTTTCAACAAAGTAAAATACATACTAACATACATACATGTGCTTGTATTATAATATTCTAAATTTTCACATAGATATATGCTAGATGCCATCACGTCATTCTCCTATAAATGTCGTAACTGTATTTTGAGATAAGAACTGAATAGTTTTTGTTTTACAGTTGGAATCCTATTTATTTTAACGAAAAAAAATATTCAGTACATAATATAAGCACCTTCGTCACTGATTCAGATGCAGTAGGAATGATTTTTTTACGCTCTGGAATGAAAAAAAATGTGAATTTAGGTTTCGTACTTTGAACATTTATGTGAAGTTGGTTGTGATTGTTTACGAAATACACGGTATACGAAAATGATATTACTGGGATTCGTATGAACTTCAGAAACAACATAGATTAGCAATATTCGGTTCCATAGGTAATATTATCTGTTTATATTATTACCTCAATATACCATAGGTTTTGTTGTCACAAACTTTGTATGCTATAGGTGATAAACCGGAGTGGGTCCCGTTTGAATAAACTTGTCCTCGATTCGTTTTAGTTTTTTTTTAATTATCATTATCATTTTCAACGGATTATTATTTTTGAAACCGTTTAAACTGTTCAGATAATTTTTTTATTGTGTTTTTTCTGCATTTTATTTGTAGGAACCTAACCTCGCACTCATTTTGATGTTTTATAAGTTCTTTATAAGATCTCGTCTTTCTATTATATTCAAATTAATTTATGACATCAAGCTATCTCCATTATGGAGAAGGCAATGAGATTATCGACAAACACTTGTTTTTGCACATTTTTTGCCTCGCTAACTTTTGTACATCGTCTAGTCTCATAATTTACTAAGTATTTATCTCGCCTATATTATATAGGATTCTTTTACTCCTATTTCCTTCTTACAAAATATTATTAACGGTGTCATGCGATCCCTATACTTCATGTAGGTACCAAAAACTAATCTACATAAGATATTGATTCTGATTATGGTGTATGTAGGTACTTTGCATTGCATTCAATTCTCGTGTCATAATTCATTTTTCACATTGTTTATATGCACTTCTGAATGAACATATATTATTTTAAAGAATGAATTAGTAATTGAAAAAAAACACTAATTTTAAGCAGTTAAAACAAATTTCATCAAAATTTTAATAAGTGTTTTTTTAACAAGTGTTTTAACATCATTTAATAAAGTCAGTCCAATGGTTGTAGTATAAATTGCAAATACAGCTTTCGTTGCAAATCTGGAACTAGGAACCACTATATTTTTATTGAAATTTGAGCCATGTATCTCAAAATGCTAAATCATTTCCGATTGAAATTTTTACAAGCAATCATCATTATTTGAAATAGATAATCTCTTTTGTAAGAGAAATTAATAATACGAGTATGTTTTTTGGTAAATTTTTAACATCTCAATAGAGACGAATAATACCTAATAACAATAAATAGAATTTATAAAGCGCCGTTTAGTGATACAAGATCACTCTAAGGGCGTTGTAGCTTATTTGTTGTCTCTACGAAACATGGCAATCTTAAGAAGTCTACCGAAGGTGTCAATGCTCTGAGCTCCATGTATGTCAAGGCAATTTATTCCATTTTAAAGGCCCGTTTACACTGAAACCGCGATCAAAGTAAGCCGCCTTATTGACTATGTCTAATTCTTTAAAGAGTTGGTACTCTGTGAACCAGATAATCTCAGCGTAAGCTGCCTCCCCAATGGAAAATTCTTGTGACACAGTTCTTGAATGTAGTGTGGAACCAAGTCGTTCAGAGCCTTAAACACCATCAGGCATACTTTATATTCCATTCGTTCTGGACATTTCAACCAGTGCAGTTCGTTAAGAAGAGGTGTTATGTGACGAAGTTGGAATATTACAGGAGAACCAGGAACTAAAGGCACCTACGGGGCTCACAACCTGGTTTAGGTACATGATATAACACATTGGTAAGAGTATATATAAAAATAGTGAATGGTATAATTTTTGCTATCATATGCATATTAAATAATCTTTTTTACGTTCGAAAAATAATGTTTACTTCCACGTTGCGTAGCTAAAAAGCGATTAATGGTTAAATTTTTGAAGGTCATGATAATGTAGTAGTTCCTAAATGCTAAGTATAATATAGCTTTGTAACTATCTCTTTTTATTTATATTGATGGACCAAATGATAAAAAATAACACCATCTGAACTAATGACCGAAATACTAATGAATGTCTGATTTGTTTGGCTTAAAAGTATTATAGTAGTAGGTAGGTACCTATAATTATGTGTAGTTGTAAAAAAATATTACTCTACGAAAAAAAAATCATCGAATATATTTCAATAATGACTGCGAGTATTTTAAAAATAATAGACACATAATAGTATTATGAGTTATTTAAGCATATATGATAAATAATACCAAAGTAAGTTGGCGAATACACGGAAAGAGAAAGGGTTGTTTTAAGAACTTACTGCTTTTACAGGATGAAATATTTTGTTCAAAACCCATAGAGAAAGGTTTTTCTATATTGTCAACATAAAAGAACTAAATGGAATTATTACAAGTATGACACAGTTTTAATCCACGTTATAATGAGTGAACCTGAGCGTTTTTGATGGTTACACCATCATATGAGGGGGCGACAATTCAAACTATGAATTGTTGCCTCGGTTCACTCATTATAATATGGATTAAAACTGTGTCATATTTGTAATAATTTCATTATGAACTTCTACTAATATGTGAACGAAACAACGTTAAACTTATTAAATGAACTAATCAAAAAAATATAATATAAATATATTGGTCATTGTACCTACTCAGAGTTATTGTATATTATGCTGGTGCTATACATCATAATAAAATGTATGAAAATTGACATAAGTAGTGTAAGTATTAGGTATTCATACTTATTAAAAATATTTTTGAATGAATCGTTATTTATATTGGAATAGGAGATGCTGTTTGTATTATCTCATCATATTATCATTAGGTAGGTACTTATATAGTGATTTGTTGATATGAATCGTGCAGTCTGCAATGTCGGTTGTTGTTTTATTCGTATTGCTTTTTTTAATCATTGAACTAGTTGAAGACGTAGGGAGTCGTCTCATTTAATTAAATTTAGATTACCTACCTATTGACAGTCATTAAATACCTAATACATACATAAATGAATACATAGATATTCATTACGAAATATTGGTGCGTAGCGGCTTATCAACGTCGTATATGAATAATTGAACGAGTAGCTACAATAACATCGTATTAAACATTTTGATCAATAAAGAAATACGGTGATTCCCAATAAGTAACCTATTCACATATTATCTGTTTTGGATATCACTGTTACCTGACCACAGAGAAAAGAAACACAAAAATTTATTCTATAGAAGAAGTTTACAAAAAAGTCGCAAAAATAGTTTTATTTGTTTCCGAGAGTTATGTATTTTTCTTCATTATTCAAAGTAATCACTTACCTACAACGTTGTTATATAAAATCATTCAATAATCTTTAGTGACGACCTATAATTTTATATACAAACTGATTTGATTATAATCGTTTTATATCACATTTTGTCATAATAGATATCATGATTGCACAATTCAGTAAACATTTGATTAATATACTATATGTACATACATTTTATTATCTAAGAAGATATAAGTAACCATAAGATTATTAAATTTACTAGTTGTTATAAAAACAGGCTTGGCCGAAAATAAACTTTATGGTTTCATTCGTTGGTATGCAAAATTGCTGTCATAACAAATTTTAATCTTATTTTAAAACTGTTTGCATAATGTGGCAATTACCCAGGGTGGAATCATTAATCAAATATCAAGCAGTTGACTCGAAAGAGTCAACATAACTTTGATATTATTAGTAGATATAACTTAACTTTCTTAGATAAATGTTTTTTTATTTTGCGGAATACGATAAATTTATCATTTTTAATTGATAAGAAGAAAACAATTATTCAAAAGTATATTATATATAGATTGTTATTAACAATTTGTTAACAACATACAATAACATTATTTTAAGTAAATGTATTTCAAACATTTAATTATAATAATATGTGGATAGCACAGCTTTTTGAAATGAAGAAAATTTATTCGGTTTATTCGAGTTTCTTGTAGCAAAACAATATGTATTTGAATTGTTCGTTCATTTATGAAACATAATTAAATAAAAACATATAATTTGACTTACCAATTGCTTAAAATCCTCGATTTGTTTCAGTATCCAGGAAAAATATTGACACTCAAAAACTGCCGCGAATTATTGAAACGAAAGCGGAAAATTCTCGAAGAAAATCTTCGGGAATTCGTTCGGTTTTCACCGTGTTATTAATTATTGTTATAAATAGCGATTGTTCGTTAATGATTGTAGAGTTAGTCATAAATAAATAATAATAAAACAAATAATGAATAATATTATTGTTAAAACAGATGTTCGCTAATGGAATGTTGGTTTGTTTCCACTACCGACCGCACTGCGCGAATGTTCGTTTAACTCTGAGGCGAGTCCGTTTCGTTGGAAAACCTTCGATTGAATGAGACGTCCATTATAATTTTTGTTGTGTTGGTCGATGGCGACACAAAATATAGCGGGTATTATTTTGTTTTGTATTTGCTCAATATAATATTTGAAGTATAATTATCGTCCAATGGAGAGAGAAAATTAGATTTTATAAGATGTGTTTTATATGTAGATTTCTTGAAGACACGTGTTATTTTATTTATACCTACCTAAATCTATCTAAGGTGAGAATGTTTATCTAATAAAAAATGAGATTAAATAACGTGAATAACATTATGTTATTATACATATTTGCATTATTCAAGATATGAGATACTGAATGTATTATTAGATTTTTTTTATGAGATAAAAAAAGTCTTTCTTTATAATTTATTATTTTTGGTTGAATAATTTTACAATTCTTGTTTTTCATTTCACATTCCTGGGATTGATTTGCACCAGGCACTCTATCTCTTCACACTTCACATCTCATTGAAGCTGCTACAGCGCACACCACTTATCACCTGGTTCACATATATTTGTCTCTTGGTCGAGCTCTATAGTTTCTGTCTTCCGATTAAACAATTAGATAGTCATTCATATTTTCCTAGTTACCTAACTTTGTGCCAAATTATAAACTATAGTTTAATATCTTATTTAGAGTTGCCACGAATAATGATTTGGCCGAATAACCGAGTAATGAATATTCGGCTTCCCCCTCGGTCGAATGGCCGAATATTCGGCTGCAGACGTGTGCATAAAATTACGTTATTTCTTGCATTTTTGAAGTGATTCCACATGTTGTCACATTATTAAAATACCTAGAGAAGGAGGAGACTGCAAATAGAACACCAACTTTATCGAAAATGAGAACTTCACTACAAGATGAGCTTAAAAAACGGTTCAAATTCGATGAAAATGACAAATATCAGGTTGCCACCTTTCTTGACCCGCGTTTTAAAACTAGTTTCTTGGGATTAGTTCAAACGGAAAGAGCAAGACAGAAAATTCTTATGAAAACTCTGAAAATGAGTTGTGATGAAGCAAACAGTACCTACATCGTAAGAAAAGAAACACCAATGAAACTGAAAAAAATAATAAAAAAGAAATACACGACAGCTTTTGGGATTGTTTTGAAGTCGCTACAGACAAGCAAAACGATGAAGATGCAGAAAAAAGTTCTGTGGCAAATGAAATTGATTTTTATTTGAAAACTGCTCGCCTAAATCGGACGGCAGACCCATACGAATGGTGGTCATCAAACACAAAATCATACCCAGTCCTGACGAAATTCGCTAAGATATATCTATCGTCTCCTGGCAGTAGTGTCTATAGTGAGAGACTTTTTTCAGAAGCGGGTATTATTTATGAAGAAAAGCGCAACCGTTTACTGCCAACAAATGCTGAATAAATTGTTTTTATTCATCACAACTTACCATTGGTAGATTTTAAGTATCTATTAATATAGTCATTTGTGATTCAAATATCGCATTTTTTAATAATATGTGGTTTTTATTTTCCATGATTTACCTATTATTCGTGGCATCTCTAATCTTTTTGATATACAATTCACTTTATACAGCGAATGAGTCATTTGAGACGACCGGTTCTTCCTCAGACCAAATAAGTACGTAGATAGTTAAATATGCAGAACTGATATATTTGGCAATAAAATTGACACTGGTATCTATGTACCTACACCTACTGAAGATTCAATTACGTTATAATAATGAAATAAAAATGACCTAGACTATTATTTTAGGGATGCAAACATCACAAAATCATCCATAGTCGGTATTTAGGCATTTTGAGTTATGGTTGAAAACTCAGTAAAAATACTCAATAGCAAAATCATTTTATATTATTTTGCATTATTTAATATTATTTTGACTCATTTCATGTTCTTTTGAATTATTTCATATTATTTTTAATCATTTCATATTTTTTTGAATCATTTCATGTTCTTTTGAATGATTTCATGAATTAATGTTTTGTATAAAACACGTTTGTGTTTAGACTAGACTAGACTAGACAGTCATACATCGCGGTTGATTGCCATATGAGGTGACGTGACCAAATTTGTGCCAACTCCGATTTACCGTGTTTAGGTACCGTATACCGTGGGTGGATCCTACTTACACACATAGATACCTATATTATACGATACAATCAACCATAATAATTTATCCGTACCTACCTATATACATTTTCTTATAGCCGAATTGAAAAAATATCTTTATTTTTCAGCTTGACATATTATTGATTTTACCTGTTTATTTGATTAACAATACCAAGAAGCAAAACTATTTTTTATTTATTTATTGCAAATAATCTATATTATAAATTTGAATGTTTGTATGTATCTATATATGTATGTGTTGAATGCGCTCCTAAACCGCTCATCCGATTGCGATGAAACTTTGGTGAACTGTCGAGAGTATACCAGGGATGGTTTCTGGATCAAAAAATTTCTTCTTCTTCTTCATCGAGTTTTAGGTCATTTTACCTATGAAGGTGGACTATCCTGGGAACCGTTCATCCGATTGCAATGAAACTTTGGTAAATTATCGAACGTATGCCCGGGATGATTTCTGGATTTAAAAAATTTTCTTCTTCTTCTTCTTCATCGGGTATCTCATTTTACATATGAAGGTGGACTATCCTGAGAACCGTTCATCCGATTGCAATGAAACTTTGGTGAATTGTCGAGCGTATGACCGGGATAGTTTCTGGATTAAAAATTTTTTCTTCTTCTTCTTCTTCATCGGGTATCAGGTCATTTTACCTATGTAGGTGGACTATCCTGGGAACCGTTCATTCAATTTCAATGAAACTTTGATGAATTGTCGAGCGTATGACCGAGACCTACTGAAGGGATGGGAGGTAATGAAGGGACGGGAGGTAATGAAGGGACGGGAGTATACCAGGGATGGTTTCTGGATCAAAAAATTTTAACTTCTTCTTCTTCTTCATCGACTTTTAGGTCATTTTACCTATGAAGGTGGACTATCCTGGGAACCGTTCATCCGATTGCAATTAAACTTTGGTGAATTGTCGATCGTATGCCCGGGATGATTTCTGAATTTAAAATATTTTCTTCTTCTTCTTCTTCATCGGGTATCAGGTCATTTTACATATGAAGGTGGACTAACCTGAGAACCGTTCATCCGATTGCAATAAAACTTTGGTGAATTGTCGAGCGTATGACCGGGATAGTTTATGGATTAAAAAAATTTTCTTCTTCTTCTTCTTCATCGGGTATCAGGTCATTTTACCTATGAAGGTGGACTATCCTGGGAACCGTTCATTCAATTTCAATGAAACTTTGATGAATTGTCGAGTGTATGCCCGGGATG